>CM060835.1:63057500-63650000 GCA_030762175.1 Metallyticus violacea
ATATGACTACTACTATACTTTTAACTCTTTTGAGGAAGAATATATAGTTATCCGAAATAGTCCATTATATCTTCACGTTTATCTGTTCTGTGCATCCCTATTAAAAACAATATAGCCATTTAAAATGTTAACAAAAATGGGAATATCCGAGCACGTGTAATGTTCAGTGGCACAAAAATTGCGAATCCCAGTAGATATTGTGTGTGCTAGAGGTTGCCTTTTGCCAGAATGAATGTGGTGAAAAAGTTTAAAAATTCGGAATTATTTTCTATATTCTAAAGTTAAGCACTGTCCTATCTGTGCTAGATATTCTAGAATTAAATGTATAGGATTATTTTTAAGTTAATTCTGTTTTAAAATGACTGTATCATCTATCCATTAACAGGTTCTTTCATACGATTTTATAGAAATTGCTTTTCTTTTCCATGTGCTATTTTTTTAACTTTCGTTGCCTTAGTAGCTGTGTATAAACAATTATGGTGTAGAATACGGGCAGCAATTTACAAGCAATAATTTTACGATTTCGTATTATCTTCACCCAGTATTATGAATGCAATAGACACTATCCCAATATATTTGTGAAGATTTCGAAAATTTCATGGATTGAGAAATGGATCGCGCTTAGTAAAATTATTTCGTAAGATTAGAGTTAAAAAGCGACCCGGTAGACAGAAAATAGTAGAGTGCGGCTCTAGTTTTACAAGAAGTCTAGCAAGTTCTTGATAATTCTGCATATAATCTTTGTAGCACTAATAAATAGGCAAAGTGTTTGGATATCATTATTCAACAATGTATAACTTGGGCACCATTTCTATAGAATGAAAACGTATTGTGAACTCAAAGAACAAGACAAACAAATTTGCTTTACTTTCGCTATTCAGAAGTTAGCAGAAATTCACAATAACGTTGAATGGCCAGACAAAATCTTGTGAAAGATGTGGCAGTTTCGAATTAAATGGAAGTATTAACACTCAACATTGCAGTTTATGGGCCTAAAACCATTCGAACAAAAATAGTCAGCACATGATGTAGAGATTACTGGCCTGTGTGATTTTATGTAATGCTTTATAATAGGACCTTATTTCCATGAAGAGATGAGAAAATGGATAAAGAAAGCGTAACATTAAATGAGTAGGGATATTTTTGAATGCTGCTAGAGTTAGTAATATCAGCATTTCAGAACCATTATCGAAACGTTTTTTCCTGCTAGGCGGTGCTCCTCCTCACTAACACAAAACAGTAGAAACACTATTGGGCAATATATTTGGTAATTACAGACATTTTTCAAACAATTGGTCTCCTAGGTATTCAATTATGAATCCTGGTGACTACTGGTTAAGGGGTTATACAATTCGTGAGGGACTGAAACATCGATATTGGATGTCATTGAAAACATTCCTAGAAGTCACTTATAAATGCTTTTTATAGCACAGAATGAATTGATTGCTGTTATCACTCGGTTACAGTAAAAGAGATACAAAATTGGTCAACACAAAACAAGCAACAAAGGATGAAGGTATCAAATATCAAAATATTGTAAGACCTCCTTAAACTATTTCACTAATTTGTTTATTTTATTTTTAACTTATTCAAGGTTAGAGGATCCTCTGAAAGGCCACTGAAGGAAAATGATTACACTCCTTTATGATTATGAAACGAAGGATAGTTTTCCAATTTTCTATTCTATTAATCTAAATGTTCTACCTTAATTATGAAGAATGTCTGTTTCTTATTAAACAATCCGTGATGTCATATTTAACCTTTTCTTGTTTATTATTTTATAATATTCCTTTTTAATATTCCATTTCTTTACGAACAAATTATTGTTTTTATTTTTTTGCACAAGTCAAAAATTTATCAACGTTGTGGCCATTCGAAACTGGATACTGACTTTTAATAAGGTTATATTTACTTAAAATAATATTTAAATTTAGATATATACCACACGCACGCATAGTATGTTAACAGAAAAATGAAATTGAAAACAAGCATTGACAGTAAATGCATAAAACTTCGGTTCTATGTATCCCTTTTGAACAGATTTTATTTGTTAACATATTAAGTACGTATATCTATTCTAATTGTAAATAATTAAAACTGGTGTACAGCTGTAAAAACACAATATTAAAATATAATAAAAAGGCAACAATGCAGTAATATTTCGGATAAGTTACTCAGGTCGCCTACGAAGGCTGCACAGCTATCCGAAATGTTGCATGATTTTAACATGTTGTAATGTGAACTTGTGTAATAATCATGATACTTCTATAAGAAAGTTCATACTTGTCGAAAACTGTCCGTGCGCATAACATAAATATACATTGCAAGCAATGTCAACGTAAACTAGCTTTCAGGAAAGGTGGACATGGGCATTTTGTTCGAGACTGTACTCCTTTGTCCTGTGAATCGTAACAAAGCTTTCAATTAACGTGTCGGACCCCGGTCCCCCCCCCCCCCGTGTGTGGTCCATTTACCCCCAGGCCCCGTACGGCTGGATTTCTGCACACGGTTAGCTCATGCTGGAAGCACCCTCCGGCGTAATATTGGTTTTTATTATTACGTAAGCTGTAAAAGGGGTTGGGTGGTGTTATGATGTTACTGTCCTGTACAGAAGGGGGCGGGAGATTGTCAGATATGATGGTAATGATATAACCAAATTCAGTATATAGGTCTTCAACATGCATTCGCTTGTTTCCTACCGTGCATAACATGTACAGTACATTGAAGAACAGTAAATGAGTTAGTGACGTCATTGACGGCGGTAGCGAACATTATCGCCGCTTCCATGATAACTTTTGCTTTTTTTATGCTTGGGAGCTAGAGGCATACTCCTGAATTCCATTACGAAACAATGGGCTAAGTAGTTCGAATTGTAGCCGAGCGGCAACAGGGCATGTCATGAATCTTTGTTACGAAGGAGGGGGGGCGCTTTGCAAGCCCCTCCTCCTCGCCCCAATTTTACATTCAAAGCATTAAAATGTTTAAGCTGAGCAAACGAGGTTTGGAGGCAAATTGCGTGGCGGTTAAAAGGCCTTTTTGCTCGGTGAGGTTTGAAAAATGTTTTTTCATTAAAGTGTAGTGCGGAGGCGCATTGAAGACCGACTTTCATGATTTTTCATTGCTTGGAAAATTTGTATGGCCGTTGCGGTCCGGGCACAATCGAATAAGCTCGAGCCGCAGGGTGTTCACGGCCAATGACAGAGGCTACCGTTTTTATTTCCCTTTCATTGTTTTAAATGTAAAAGCAAAAATCATATAGAAAATACGTTGCAGGGCTTATAGTGGTAGAAATACATAGAACAGAACATGATGTGCACAACGTTATGTAAACTGTTTTTTCCCCTGTATTTGGTCCATTTTTAAGCAAAAAGTGAAGAGTTTTTAAATAAATGTTTTATAAAACTTATACGTTTCGTATTTGCTGGCTATCTGCGCTAATAACTGATTTAATGTCAATAGCAGCGTTACATTTTTAGTATCAATTTATTTATACTTTTAACATAGGATATGATTATTTTTGTAACAAGGTAAAAACACCCGAAAGAATATGCTAGCCTCAATTTTGTAATATGAATATTAAGTACTCAGAGGGGCGTTCAGTGAGTTACGTCCTGAGTATTGAAACGGCCCTTGCGGCCCGCCCCCACTGAAATTTAATTATAACGAATATTTAGGAATTAATAAAGGGTTGAAGGGCTTAATTCCTAAAGGAGATCCTTCTACATAAGTGCAACTATATTTTGGCACTGTAATTAATAATATGAATATTATATAAAATTGTGTCATAAGCTTTAACTCCAATGTAAAAATTGTGCAAAAGAGTAAGCCTCTGTCACGTTTTTGTCCATTGTAGTAGCTTGGAAAGTCAACAGGGTCATAAAAATACACAAAAGAAACCCAAGGATAACCTACGAAGCCGCTTTTCTTTTTTAAAAGTACTACTGGAGCAAGGTTAATAAAAGGAAGGACTTTAAATCCCTTTGAGGGCTTTTTCAGTTGAGCTTAAACCAGTCAATGAAAAATGTATGTTTGAACTTTTAAAGATTCGCGCAAAACTTGTGCGTTCCTGAGTGTCTCCGTAATAGTTTGCTCGGCTGGGGCAGGTGAGACATAGGCAGTACGATGTTTTGCCGCGGCGAGATCCAAGCATTTCTAACTACTTCACGCCGCGAAACTCATTCCTTAATTGTAAGTTTTACACGCGGCAAGATACCCGCAGTTCGCAGTACTCATTAAAAGTTATATTTTCAGTTTCAGGCGCCGCGGCACTCATCTATAAGTTTCACACCCGGCTACTGAGTTTGTGTCGATACATTGTGAGCAAAACACCAGAGGATGCGAAAGGTCTTGGATATAATAAAGTATCAATATATTATATTTTATTATATCGTATCGCATCCTTATTTACGCTATTGAACATCTCTCCCTGTCCTGTAGAGTCCCAATCAACAAAATAGCACAATTCACTCTGAGAAATTGTTGTCATTGAAGCGTAGGCAACAACACCGAAGCAACCGATAACGAATTCACAAAATCACTTCAAAATTGGCATCGCAACTTGAGACCACTCAATGTCGACAACAGGTTGCTACAAAATTTGTGCCTAACCTGGGGCACATAGTCGGAGCCTACTAAACAGCTTCATAATTTGGCATCCAGCGTGATGCCAACAACAACATCAGCAATGATAACAATACCCACCACTAAACCGTTTCAAAATTTGACTTCCATACCAACCATCTCATAATTAGGATCTAATTGCTGGAGCCACAACAACCATCTCAGTATAAAATGAATCCTTGTTAATAAGAGGTGTCCTGTAGTTATGTTGACTGCTAGACGCACAGATAAAGTCCCTGGTCGAATGATATTTCTAATCGTTTCAATGCAAACTATTAAGGGTATAAGAAGACCAGGAGTGTTTTGAGGAGTGTAATGAGGTGAAAAATAATGAGGTGATGAAACTCACCTCATTATTTTTCACTGTAATCTCCTTGACTTCCACTCCAACCAACCCACTACCTCCTCCTTGATGGCATCATATTTCTTCATCTTCGTCCACGAAGGAATTACTTTGGATTTCGAAAGAGAAAATAATCACTGAAGGCCAGGTTTGGGCTATAGGGTGGATGATTAAGCTTCAAGTACCCAAAATTCTTGATAACAAATCTTCCTTTTTGGGATTTGTATTAAGGTAGAGTATTGTGAAACAACAACACATCTGTTGTTAGTTTTACTAATGGTGGAGTTAGGTAACATTAATTCCAACAACAAAATGCATTTTGTATCCCAGAAAATTGTAACCATTACTTTTCTGACTGACAAAAAGGACAAGAAATATGTTCAGGATTGATGAACACACATGCTTTTATTGCATAAATTATTGTTTGGTTTTTGGGCCATAGTGATAAACCCACGTTTCGTCTCCAGCAACAATATATAAGAAAATGTCATTAGGATTATCTTAGAGGTTCAAGTTTTCCTAATTGAAAGTGACGATGTGTTTTCTTCTCTGGTTTTAGCATTATAGTGGATTTATATCCGGAAATAATGTATAGAACTATACATGATATTTGTATCATGTAATATAACAATAAAAACCATAAACATTTCTGTAATTGGAATGCCTAATACAAAACATACAGAAATGCCTTGCTTAGTGGGTGCGGCATGGAGAAGAAGAAACGATCCTAATAATTTGGAAAGGTTGGCCGAGAAACGCGTTCACCCCTTGAAGCTGCTACTTCTCTTTGTGGTTCAAGACATACGCCAGAGCAGGGGTCCTCATCGTACTCCATGGTTCCACACCAGTCTATAGCGCTATAACAATAAAAAAAGGACACGGGGAAACGGTTCCATGCCGATGAAAGGAAGAAGGAAGAGAAACAGGGATATGGAACAAAGCAACTAATGAGTCCGTGCAAAGATGGCGAGGATGTAAAGATTATTATCCTTATTAGCACACCGTAAGTTGTTCAACATTAAAATTTTGGTTTTCTGTTGCATAGATTGCACTAAAAACGGAGAACGAGATAGTGTCTTTATAGGAACAATACTTGGGGCCAACTCTTGAAGTTTCAAAATTACAAAACAAACAGCTGCAGGATAGGCCTGTTACACAGTTCACAGTGATTTGGAGTATAGTTCCCCCCCCCCCCCCAGAAATTAACGCAGTACATAAGAAAATGTTTACTTTCGTTCTGTTTTCTTTAGAATACCGAAGCAGAAATCAAGTATGACTGGCTTATTACAGAAGAATGTGTCCCACTGTATAAGATGTGACAATGAACTTATCTGTAAATTTTGCAAGGTGAAAATACAAGGAACTATTAACACATAATATTAGGAAACATACATACATAATGCAATAAAACTCGGATGTAAAGGCTACAAAGTGAGTAGCAACACGAGTACACTGCACAATTTAGTCAGTTTCAGGTTTTTTAAAAACATGCTGAAATTTTTATTGGAGGCGATATTCCGCAAGAAATAAGTGAAGTCATTAACGAAATATAGCCGAGAAAGTGATAGATAGTGACACGAATTACCTCCACACGTGTATATTTTTGAGCTTACTGGAATGTTCCATTTATAAAACCACAGAATGATGACCTGCTTGCATTGTTAGAAAAATACATCTTAAGATATATCCCAGATTGCTCAGCATTGGGGAGGAAATGTGTAAGCCCTAAGAAAAAAGAACAGCGCACTCTGAAACGTTCCGCTCGGCTCAGCACTCGATTCACTTCAGCTTTTAGCCTTATACTGTCATGACTATCGCTTTACGTATGATGCTCGATATTGATAGTAGGGCATTTAAAAGCAAATGCTTACCGAATGAAGTTCGAATCCTACTCATGCGGGAATTATTTTAGTTGTTACTTTTGCAGGTACAATTTTTTAGCATATACATGATAATAAAAGTCGGCCCTGGTAATCTCATAGATGCAAGACCGGGTGTTCAAATCCAGTCAGGGCTGAACTTTTTAGGCCTAGGTTCCGTGTCGTTAATTTACGGTAAAGAACTTCAAGCCTAAAAGAGCAAAATTATTCGTCCTTTTCACGACATTAATTGAATGGGACGCTAATGACAAGAGATATTAAAGAGCGTGCAAATATAATAATAACAATAATAATAAATAATAATAATAATAATACTAATAATACTTTCAATCACGAAAACTTATTTAATTTTAAGACAGTTATGTTTGCATAATAAAGATAAAGTAAGCTTTATCTTGAAAATAAATATAAAATTAATAATTATTTTAAAATGAAAAAATGGTTATATATATTTAGTTATTAATTTTAGAATATTTATTAATGTAATATATTTTTAACACGAAGATGATTAATGTACGTTTGTGAGTATAAATGCCTTAAAATTCAAATATGGGTTGTCCATTATATATTATCCTATATTAAACATTAGCTTTATGTGCTTGCAAAATGTATTAAATAAAAATTGGAACTTACGTTGTTATGACTATAATTGTCTAATAATTATTAGATATGTGCTTTTGTCAGCTAAAGTAACAGAGCACAGGATACGAGCAAATGTATTTCCTGTTTAAGGTATAACTTGAACATGAACTAAAGGCGTCATTGTGAACCCAGCTTCAGCAAATGCTTTCGATGTTTGCCTAGTCATACATGTTTTTGGCCATGCTCTTATTTTTTAAATTATTATTTTGTCTAAGGGTGTACAATGTACACATGGCAAGCATGTAGGTGAATAAGTGAGAAATGATTTTGAAAATGAGAGCGTTTGAATTTTAAATCGACGAAGCTACAAAGTTCATGGTGCGTCATATTGCCGTTGTAGTTGTAGGTCGTAGGTAAATTAATTGTAAAAAATGGCGGAAGAACCTTTGGTATAACTTACGAATCATTAGATACTGTTAATTACACTTCACTGTTTTAACTTTTTAATAGAGATATGAATATAATTTGACCATCTTATGTGGACAAATATGGTGCTATTTATTGCAGATGCTGCAACTTATAATGTAAAAATCAGCAAAGTATATTAAAGAACAGTATCCTAATATGATAAACATTACGTGTCTTGCACATCGTGGCATAGGATTGCTGAAGATTTAAGGGCCCACTTTCCTGACATGATGGATATTTTATAGCTAATGTTAGAAAAGTATTTCACAAGGTACCACATCAACTTTTTGAACCCAGACAACAATGTCCTAGAATACATTTTTCTCCACCTCCTGTTGTTAAGCATACAAGCAGCAGCAATTTACATCAACTGTATTACTTCAAACATCGCACATTACACCTTACCTATACTGTGTAACGGGCGTATCCTGCAGCTCATATAGTCTTCGCATTGCTGATATTAGTAATACTTTTTCCTAGGTCTAGCAATTATCGTACATCTATTGCCCATTACTCTTAAAACATGCAGTAAAATACGTCACTTAAACAGGAATATAAGATTTTGTATTGTTTATAGCACATCCAAGCAAAGGATTAGTTTGTTTTAATGTTTTCACCACTCTTTGTTGGAATAATATATACCTAATTACATATTTTTATAATTTCAGAAATGCTAATTTTCATATTGTTTGCAGTTGCATATGCCAGATGTTTTAGTAATTTTATATTAATATTAATTTATTATATGATATGATGAACAATACTTTGAGCCGAAATGTGAGGTTAGACGTGCTGGACTCAGCTATTCCCAAACACTATTATATGGATACCAAACTTGGAGCCCAACAGAATTGAAAAAGAATAATATTAGCATCTGCCAACGTAAAATGGAGCAGAAAGTGCTAGGGATCTCTCTCATGGATAAAATATCATCTGTGGAATTAAGGAAGATGTCGGGACTAAACGACGTGGCTCAACGTGCAAACAGCTTGGAGTGGAAATGGGGCGGACATGTAGCAAGGCTACCAAGTAGCAGATGGGGACATATAGCTGCCACATGGGATCCACTTATCGGTAGGAAAGGAAGAGGGAGACTGAGAATGAGGTGGGGTTTTCCTTCAGGAAAACAATCGGGCACCCGAGATCGCGGGTTCGAACCCGGCCTGGATCGATGGATTTTGTTCGGGCGTAAAAATCCTAAGTATGGCTTCCTTTGGAAGGGAAGTAAAGCCGTGGGCCCCGTGTCGTACATTTACAGCACGAAAAAGAATCTCAAGCCTGAAAGAGAGCCCTCTGAGCAAAATTTGTCGGCTGTTTCACGCCCTGAATACAATCGGACGCTGATGATCTGAGATGTTAAAGAGCGTCCGAAAATAAAACAAATCATAAAAAAAAAAAAAAAAAAAAAAACATTGCACCAACGTAGCACGGAACCGCAGTACCTGGAAAATCCTAGGAACAGAGCTGCAGAAAGGAGATGGATGGATAGAACAACCGAAGCCAATAGTGAAAGTGATACCAAACTTTAATACAAAAACTTGAATCTTCTAGTTAAATTGGTTTAAACTTGTAAAATAAGAAACACTATAGACTTAACAAACTCATAGGGACAATAGCTGATGTGACTAGTTTACCATATGAGAAATTAATGAGCCCGTAGCTTGTGGAGGCCTAGCCCTGGATGACTTTATTCATTCATTTACTGAGCATGAAAGTGATTCTGGGATACGCTCCATTTACTAATACATTATCGTGTAGAAATGTCTTCTCATAAAGAAAGGACATAAGAGTAAAGTGAAATACCAGAAGCAGAAGCAAGCACGCTTTGTTGATACTTGGTGAACCATTTGACACGGTATTTCTCCTCTATGCCATATGAATACCACTCATAGTAAATGTGCTGTATGTGATATTTAGCGCCAAAACAACAAATTATTAACAACAACGAGTGCATCATCGATTTGTGCAAAAGAAATGGACCTTGGTAGATTTTCTCTTAAACAGCGTTTGTACACCCGTCGGTAACAGAAAAAAGAGCAACTTCCAGAAACAATGACCGATTCAAAAAAATAAACATTATAAGCATTCAGTGATCCTGGGTTCACAATGACGTTGCAGCTCATTTTGAAAGTGTGCCATAAACAAAAATGCGTTTGTTCCGACCGTGTGTTTCTGATGGCTAAATGAAAAATCGCTTGTCTAGTAGTAAGAACTGCGCAAGTTCAATTCCTCGTTATGCTTGAATTTTTCATTTGTTAGTTTTTTCAAGTAAAATTAATGTTTAATATTCGGAAATATATTTTAATGGACTATATATATTTGAAGGCACTTATGTTGAGACGTCACATGTCATGTGTTCTAAAGCGAATAACTAAAAAAAGCTAACATTGCCCTTGTTTCTTTTAAAATAATTATTGATTTTCTATTTATATTCAAAACAGATTACTTTATCTTTTTGTTTTTGTGCAAGCATAAATGTTTTAAAATTAAAAGCCTATGCAATTGTTACTAAATTCCTACATATGTGTATACCGCCTATGGTGCCACAGTAGTTAAACATTATTAAAACATTTATACAATTGTAGCATTAAACTCCCTTCTTAGGACGATTAAATCGTACACAATTAGCATAATTCTGGCACTGGTCCCAGGAAAGGCTATCTAGCAACTAGTACTTCATGGAGACATCATTAAATTCACAACATAATTTCAAACAATGTCCCTGTAAGAAAAAGCAAAATTCTTCGCCCTAACAAGTATACCAGCATTCAAACACGAGATCATTTTATTAGGCAAATGCTTTGAAACTATAACAACAATATAAATTATTAATCATCATAAAATCATTTCCACTGTCTTGGAAACATTGAAAATGCAATTAATTAAATAATTACATTACAATTTCTTTCATTTCAAAACGTTAATCTTGAACCATTAGTAATCCCTATTATACTAACAGAACACTTCCTTAAACTTACTACATTAATTTTACATCTTTGACAGTTACTTTGCGTGGTAATGTACAATAAGTTACATTGGAAAGTATTATTCCTGAAATATAAACCTTACCAAAAGATTTTCTTTAACTTTTACCATATATTTAACTTTCGATTATACACACCAAAGCGTCGAACGCATATAAATACTCGACTGGAAGAAATAAACAATCTAAGAATTTATTTTTAAATCCCTTAACATATGATTAACCAATAAACGTTATATTATATATTTATCGGCTTTACATATGTGCCAACAAGATTTTTTCATTAGTTGAACTAATATATCTCTCTTTTCTCCATGTACAAAACTTGTCATATTCCTTTTCGTATACATTTTTCGATTTTTGAGGAACTAATAAACCCCCAGAATACCTCAACTTCCTTTATAATTTCTTCTGGAATGATATCCACACTTTCAATATCAAACATTGCGTGGAATTATCATTTCCGTTTGAATTCTTCAAAACAAAAACAAAATAGCTTCGTCATTGAAACGAGTACTAAGAAACCATGCAATATAATATGTCATGACATATTTTGCAAACTTTAAATATTTTATAAGAACATTTGAATGCTAAAATTGCATAAAACATGCGCAACACTTGTATAATCTTCATTCTGAACACACGTGAAATTTAGCTCGTTCACTTCCTCTCACGTGCTAAACATTCACTATTACCAAGACTAGCTACATAAATAACTAGTGTGAGCAAAACATCATTTTACATGCAAAAATAGCAAATAAAACCGTTCATGCACGGATAGGGTTCGACCTTTGTTAGTTCTTAGTACTAGACACCTGCTTTGAACAGCTGAACTATCAGCATAAGTGTGCAATACAGTATTCGATGTGCCTGGTGGACACAGCGAGACTAAAGGCTGTATGACCCGCGCACAAGGACCGCGAGTCAGCCCTGCATCAACAAGAACTGACACAAATTATCGCTTAGAGAATCTGCTCTTTTATTAATATTTATTTATTTATTTATTTATTTATTTATTTATTTATTTATTGCACAAGTGTGGATGTGTTGTGAAAAGAAGTAATATTGAATCAGTGAAAAAGAAATGTTCAAGCAAATTCTAGGATAGAAGAGCGTTAAATAGAAACATTTACGCTTACTACTAATGGAAGACATGTTGTGAAATCGGTTCTAACTTTGATCACTAACCCGGAAAATTTCTCAGACGCGTGATCAGCAGACCGGAGGAAGTTCAAGGCTGCTTAGAAGAGCACAAAATAATTAAAACTAAATCGTACAAAACCGTTGTAGTGTATGAACTGAGACTATGTAATTCGGCACCTGAACTACATACCAGTCATTGATTGAATTATAATAAGAAATACAAGTAGACTGATTGCTAATTACCTTTATTATCTTACTGGCTTAGGTCACAATGTCCATAACTATAAATATTAATATATGTACTAACGCATGAAATTGCACCTCATTAAAACATATTGGGTGTGGCGTGTTAGTCGTGCAAATCGTATTACAGAATACTGCTGAGTTTCTTTATGTAACTTCTGCAGTTCCGTAATTTCAACAAGATTTCTCAACGGGTCTACGACACATGAATAGAAGTGTGCTTAAATTTATGGAGTAATTATAAAGCAAATATGACCAACCCGCTGTTCCCATTTCAATCCTTGTAAGTGTAAATGAAATATATGTTTAGCTCAAACCAACAAACAAAGGAAAAGTTAAAAGAAAACTGTCAAAAACAAATCATTATCTTCTCTAAAGAGTGAGTTCATTTTGGCCAGTTAAACTTGAGCCAGCTAGCCACAGAGGGTTTGACCGCCGATAAGCGAACCGAAAAAAGGTTAGCAATTCTTATCCAAATTCACTCTGTACATGAACGCTACCAACATACAGAACGTATTGCGTTGGTTTTAATTTAGTATTTCCTACATTTGGTACGCAGATTAGTAACGTGTTGATTGTATTAGATGTAACTGGCAGACTCTTCCTAGAATGTTGCATGGTGATTTCTGATCGAATTAACTCCTCACGCTACTTGAGCTCCCTGTCAGACGTTGATTTGATACTTTTGTGAAAATTCTTTGATTATGTCCTTAGATTAACTTAAATTTCACATCGATGCTGAAGAGCACAAAGGGAACATGCGCTACTATTCCCGTGGGAATGCACAATGGTAAATTACAAGGAATCCTTCGCACTATGGTTTAGTGCAACATAAGGATAATTTGACTGGCAGATCATATCTCTAGATGTTGAACGATTGGTTAAAAGATGACCGACTTGGTCGCAGAGATATCTTCGAACGGGCTTCTTCCTCGCTGAACTTGAATCCACCGACTTTGTTTGCTGAAGATATGTAAAAGCTCTGGTGTGCCGTGTTGAGCAATGTCAAGGCCAAAGCACCAGTGCTATGTCATACAGAATGATGTGGTGAACCGTGGCTTAAACAACGCCTGATATCATGTGTAAATTATAATATAGCTGCACAGCATGGTAAGTTACTTAGGGGGAATTCCACAAATAAACTCCACGATACATGTCCAGAAGAGGCAGTCAAGAAGTTCAACCAGCTCGATGGAAAGTTTATATCTCGATAACAAATAAAACATATCAAGTCGATACCATTATTAGGCCTGAACAAAGTTTCCCACTTGTCTGTGAAAATAGGACATATTCAAATTTCCAAAACACAGCATTTGATTTATACTTAAAAAAATTCAACACCTCTCAAAAATTCTGTAGTGTGAACAATTTATTAATAGGAATAAATTCATCCAAGAAATGTAATCACAAAGAATTTAGAAATTGAATTAAATAGTAGCAGTATATAGTAGTGTATTTATTTACAATATTTTTACAAATTTAACGGGTCCTGTGACCGTGTGTGGTTTGCCAAATGTGAAATATATGAAATTACACAAACCAATATTTAACTCTTAAGAGAAAATCAGCATATGTAATAATGAAATAAATAAATGAAAAATATACGTAATTATTGAAAAAATTCCAAATAGATAAATAAAATAAACAGAAAAGACAACAGTAAGCTATTTACAAAAAAAAAAAAACTTACCCTTCCAAATATATATATACAAACAATTACAAAAAATCAAGTGACTTGTGTTCCCCTACCCCCCTTCCCGGTTGTATGCATATTCGATATGAGCTGTCTTACTTTATTAAAAAAAGAACCTACAACCTCTTCCTCCTTCTTATCGGGCAGAAAAATCCAGCATTGCTACTGTCTCCTCCCCGGTAGGTATTTTTCCTCCCTTCCTCCGTCTCCTTGCAATACGCCAGAATATGTTCCCAAGATTCTTGTACCCCTCTGTCTGTTACCGCACATAATTCAAACCAAGCGAGCCCATGCTTGCTAAGTTTGGCCCGTTTGGATGTAATGCTCCATCCCCCGTCCAATTTTCAGCTCCCATTATATCTCAAGTGAAACTTTTTGTGCACACTCCAAAAGAGTCAGCTGCCCATTAATGTCTCTCAGGCATTTCCTAATTTTCCTCAAACCCCCCTTCTATTTGCCGGCTTTGCGATTCCAATGTTCCCCATTCCTATATTTTCCATATCCTTTTTAATTTTGAAACCTACATCTTATTTCCCCTATCTGAAGTGAATAAAACTCACGCTTTACATAAAATATTGATATTACAAATAAATTGTCAACTTCATTCTTTATTAAGTGTCGTCAAAATTCTAACTGCTAATAGGAACTTAAACATATCTATTAAAAGTAACTATTGAATTGCCAGAATGTTTTAGGAAACGCACAGAAACCAACTGTACATGTTGTAATATGCAAATGGAAGCCTATCGTAAATGCACAAATGCAAAGCGTACGAAGCATTTGAGAATTAGTGGTAGAAACAAAACGTTGCAGCAAATGCAGCGTAGTTATTAGCCTCATACCTTTTATCTTTTAAAAAAACATCGAATATTGTTGTACCTTTTTTCACTGCTGAGGTATACACGTAATTTAAATATGATTTTGTTTAGTGACGAAATATAAACTGCTTCTGGCGTGACAGAATGAAACCGACGAGTTATCTGTGTAAATGAGAACCAATTAACATTCATAAATGCATATAATAAACGTGCCTTTTATCTGAAAATTGCCAATACTTTATCGCCAACAATTGTTCAGTGCAAAGGGAAAATAAAGAAAACTGATAGTTGTATTTCTTTCGTTTCATATACAAACTAGTAGCATTTACACAATCGTTTGTACCAAGCTCTGTGTAGCGTTGATAAATAGCAGTTTTAATTAGATTTTTCTAGTTCAAATATGAAGCAAAATATAGTATTTATATAGGCAATTATCACATTTTTAAACACATTTCGTTGAGAGATTCTTAGATCAATACATTTCTCCCCACCTAGATAGTGATGTTTGGTTAAATTAGTATACCATTATTTTCTTTTTCCACGTATATAATGTGGCATAAAAGCCCAGGATAGTTATAATAATGGGGATAGTGATGTTAACTCCTGAAGCTGTTAATGTCAGACAAGTTGTATCTTTGGAAGTATGCTGGAAGATATGCTTATGAAAAGCAAACTCTCTAATAGGGAGAAGAAGAAGAAATTAACATTTCTAACACAAAAAAGTCAATATAATTTTCTGAAAAATAAATATAAAATATATAAAATATAGGCTTTCTATATTAAAATATTAAGCTGTAAATCTTCAAATATTTGCCACATTTCCAAAAAATTGAAATTAATGAAATTATTGGCAAACAAATTTAAAGTACAAGCATATGTTAAATAAAGAATAAGTGTGCACTATAATACTGTGCCTCAATTATTATGGCTTAATATATTGACTTATAGCGCACTTTCCTTGCCGAGCAGATTATATCTTCAAAACCTTAGCTAATATGATGATACTACAATTTTATCATAACATTTTTTAAAGATACCTTCTATCTGGGTCACTAGATATAGGGCACGAAGAGGGCCCCGGACCTAACATTTACAAGTGAAGAGCCGAAAGTGCATGCATTTCACCCGAACTTCTTGCTAATTGTTAGGGAAAGAGCTAAGTCAAGCCCAGCATGGGTAGAACCTCTAATTTCACCAAAAACGATTTGCTTGAGCCAATGGACAACCAGCCTGCTCATCACACCATGCTGATGAGGTGGCTGCGTAAGGAAAGAGGAAGAAGAAAGGATAGTGCATATATCGACTGGAAAGGAATAAATGCGCACAAGAACGACACAAACTGATGTATATACTGACTGAAAATGCTGGATTCTTTAGATATTTTGTAACAGGAAAGATACCTGTTGATTGATATACATCGGCTCTGAAATAATGTTATTAAAATAAAGATTGTATAAAGAATATTTTCATAATTATGTTCTTGAAAACATGTAGATAAATGTTTAATTGAAAAATATTTAAATAAAGTCAATATGCACCACTATATATTTTGTGTGTGTGCGCGCGCGTGTGTGTGTGTGTGTGTGTGTTGTGTGGGTAGATTGTTGGTTAGTCAAACTTCGGACAATCCGGAAGATACTTCTAGTTATATTTACGACTCCCATCTTGAAAGCTTACATTCCCTAAAGGTTTCATCATATTTTTAAATATGTTCTCATTATAAAGACGGACTTCTGTGCTAGGCATTTCAAAACCTCCTTGCTTTGTAGATTTTGTTGTAGGAAGTACTAATGATGAGCTGTAGTGAAATATATTGAAACTACATGAGATATCAATACATTACAAAATAGAAATATTCGCAGAAAACATCCTATCCAATATAAAAGTTAATATATAACAAATTAAGCTTTCAAATTATCTGGGGTACGATATCAACTTTGATTATGACATAAATGGAATAAAAGGATCGCAATTAAAATATAATATGTGAGGAAGAAGAATGAGTATCGACTTGACATATCCCGTGCAAATAAACTTAAAAAAATTCATTTACCTTCTTATAAGGTAAATAAAACTTTTTAAACTTCTCTTTTAAAATAGCATTTTGAAGAAATAAATAAAATATAATTGTTTCATAGATTTGATTATTTATCAAATCTATGAAACAATTTCTTGTACACCCTGTATAGTTAATGGGTTTAAATCAAATGGCATTATGTAGCCATTTAATAAAAAGTCTGAATAGCATTAAATAGAACAGAGTCTCTTGAATATGAACAACTTTCACTTAAATAATTTTCCTATCTCCAATTACACTTTATACAGACAATCTTCCTAGTTCACCAGCAAAATTGCAGCAAGAAAAATAATGTTCAACATCAGCACCATTAATAAAGAAAACAAGTATACGAATAAAGATGTTGACGAGACCTTAGAGCATTTTCTTATATAAGTTCAAAATAAAACATAAATAGGAAAGCTACCTGAAAACAATAGGCACAGAAAAGCACTAAAACCAATTTTTAAGTACAGAGTAGATAACGTAAGATTTAACATTAGGTTGAGAATCTACAAATATCCGCTTCTATATCTTCAGTTGTATTACTGGTTGACTTATTTCTGCAGTTTACTGGTTGACTGATGTGCTTATTTCTGCAGTTTACTATGATCGTCAAATCTAACAACAAATCGTTCGTGCTATTGGCTATTCCTAAGGGAGGTGTGCAATAATCTGGCATGGAGCAAGTATTTTATTAGGTATAGCTCGAAAAATTTCACTCTATTCACATGAGACTTGTTATGGAAACAACGCCTTTGTTTCGCATTCGAGTTTTATGTTTACCAAAACTGATTTCGGTGAAGACAAAGTTGTCTCTCGCTATAAAAATACAATCCTATGGTGGAGTTCCCTACTGGTTTACCATATTTATTCAGTTAATTGGTAAAACGTTAACTAATGGAGTATTTTACATACTTTTAATGCTTTGTTGTACACACTTCACACAAAGCAATTTAAAAATAGTAGATTGTTCAGCACAATCTATTTCTCCTTTGTACACTTTTGAAGTTTCAGCGTCCACTTGATGTACTGTAGGTATAAAATACTTTGTAGCTCTGTGGTAGCTTTGTACTAATCGAGGTGTTTGGAATATAGGGCATCAGACTCTCAAAAAACTTCTTTGGTTTTGGTGGCTTTTAATTTGAACTTTTCTTCAATCCACATATGTTACTTCATTTTCGAAACATTGTATAAAATTAAAATTAAAATTTCTGAATACCAAATTTTGATCCATACTCGGATTATCAAACGGGGTATAAGCGAATCCCAACTACAATACGTATTCTTGCTTATTCTCTACAAGAATTCAAACATCATCTACTTAATTAGGACAAAACTGAATAATTTAAAGCTCATTTTCTTGCATAAAAGTCATTTATGACCATGAGAATAGAACTTGCATATTGTTAAAGAATATTCCTTACAAACAAAACACTTATCACATTTTTCCTGGATTTCCTGTCATTTTTCTTACACAGCATGATAATAACTGACTTTTAAGTCAAGTCCTGAGAATGCTGCGACTTTTTGCACTCTTTCTTCAGCTTCTTCCGCATATTCAGCTCCCATAAGATCGTTCATTACAACAGTATGTGATGATCAACCCTTGCATTTCATCAATCTGACCTTGACGCGTGCTTTATGAGATCTTGACCCAATTTCAGGAGAAATTGGCTTCGCCTGTGAGCTGGTTTAACATTTCAATCAAATATTTCGTTTTTCACATATCGAATGCATTAACTCCCGCAATGTCTATAATGTTCATTAATACCATTAATGGCCGCCAGTTGATTGTCCTCTTATAGGAATATTCACTCACCACTTTGCTCATTTGTCTACTGTAGACATAATGATTGTGTGGTTGTAATGTAATAGTGTAGTATTATAGCATATATACACGCAGTATTTTCTTCATTTGCATCATAGTGCTCAGAACTTAGCGGAATAACTGCCTAATTTTTTGGACTCATAAGAGACCAAAGTGAGCCCAATAAAAGCAAACATCAACGAAAACTGTTCTTTGCAGGCTTAGGTTGAAATTCTGGTAGCATTTCTGTTTTATTTTTTCTTAGAGTTCCTGTTAGAGTCAGTCTGCGTTTCAGAAGCTCTTGAACCAGGGAGACACTGGTTCAATAGTGTGATTCCATTACTTGATTTTCAAAAGTTCGTAATATCTAAAACCACTGCACAATTTTCTTTTCTGCTTACCCCTTCTTTTTCTGTGTAAATCTAAATTTTGACGCAGATTGTAGCAACATCACACAACATTCATATTTTCACTATCTACTTTTCCCGTTTTGATTTCATACAGACCAAAAATGGACATCTCCCGTGAAAACCAACAAGTTGTTCATCAACAGTCAGCATGACTTTTCGTACTGTGAAGAAAATGCTGTCTGAAAGCACATAAATTTGTCACTGCTTTCGTTCATCACGAGAATATAAATCACCATATCTGATGAACTTGAGTGGTTCAGCAAAAAGATTTGTTAAAATGATGCTGAAAATAATTTCCTTTCAAACATTTTTCATGCAAGTCGCTTATCACATCATTCCACTTTTAGATGTGTATATGGATCTACAAGCTTTACACTTTCACTGTTTCCATCGCCCTCAAACTCCTCAATTTCTTCTTCCAAGGGCGTCCGTAGAATGTTTTTGAGGGAAGGACAGCATATTTTTGAAATTAGATGATGATTAAAATTTACCACGTTTGAAAAATTATTAAACATCATTTTTAAAAACGACATAACAAATAAAATATAGGTTGATCAGCTATTCGCCTTAAATGCTCTATTTTAAAATATCAATGTTTTTGGTTATTAAATGGAAATTTATTAATTTTAAAATCCTTCGGAAGGGGAACTGTCCCCTGTGCATACCCACTGCGAACGCCCTTGATTTCTTCAACACAGTTAGGTTTTAGATACATCTGAAACAAAGTCGTTATCGTCAACATTTTTATCATTATCGTCTTTATACAAGCGTTCGTCGCTTCTTCCGAATCATTCGCTTACTAACGGTTATACGTCCTTTTGGACAAGTTTACTTGTGAGAGGAATAAATTATTACGAATACTTATTTAAAGTTCACTGGATACTGCGAATCTAAAGAATTAAAACCTTTTCGTTGTTGTATAAAACACATTTTTCACTGTTGACACATTGGTCCATTTAATTATTTACACAAAAACAAAGTCACTAATGAAATAAATTAATATAGTACTGCAAAAAAGAGAAAAAATACTTTACCAAGGGGATAAAACTGTATCCAATATAATATTAAGAAGTTTAGGAAATAATTAATGTTTATTTTTTATTTTAGTCATAACTGCATTCAGCAAAGTCTATTAGACAATGTAATTATGGATGAAGTATATAGGTGAAGTGTAATGCACATAGTAATAATAAAAAAATTACGACTACGCGTTTGGTGCATGGAAGAATTAATAAGGTAAGCTGTCCAAATAGGACCATCTTAACTCATAAATTGCAGTAGATCTGAAACCTGTAAGACAAAAACCGAGAAAATAAGGAAATATTTTATTTAGATAGCGTTAACAGCATAGTTATTTCGTACTGGATGTCAGATTTAACTGAATTAGGAATATTAAGGAGTATTAGCTGCATTGATTCAATTAACACTATTTATTTTCTGATAAAGAGAATTAAGAATTCTTTATTCCAAATTGACGCAGCCCCCACCAAATAAAGATCAACTAAATTTTGATTTCTATTAAAAATGGTATAATATCTCTCATCATTAATTCATCTTTTTCTCAGATCAGAAGATGAAATACCAAATAGAATATGCATATATATATTTTTAATTTTGTCGTTAAAATTATTTTAAAATTATTTTTGTCGTTTTCTGCGTATCAGTTGAATGTAATATTAAACAAATAATGTACCATCTAACATGAGTGGTGTGAATACCTAAAATATGTCTAGCGCCTCCATGTTACACTGAGTGGTCTTTATCATTATCCACCTCTTTTTCTAACATTTTACAATTTTATACACATCAGCTAATTTATCTCTATAGAAGAATCTTCGAGAATGAGAAAAAAAATCAATTTTATCTATGTTTAGTTATTCTTAGCTGAATTAACAAATTAAAATTGTCCCCTTTACCTCGTTACATTAACAGACTTTCAGTAGCTAAGCACAACAGCAAATGGCTGAAATAACATACCAATGATAAACGATGGCTGACTTCCATTAGCGCATTTCAGTAGTAGATGGCTTGTAAATACAAACTCTTGTAATGCATTATCGTCATTTAGGAATTAGCTTCTTGGCGTTATAGGTATACAAGACGTTATTTGGCTTAGTTACCTTATATAATTCAGATATAAAATAGCAACTAATGTATTCTGTAATCCGGGCCCTTATAGTCTGGGTAAAATACGCGGCTTTCTCTCCCATGTTAAATAGTAAGATAGTCACTGAATATATGATACACCAGTTCAGATCAATTAGTTGGGAAGGCCTATTAATTATAAAGTGTGTTATAGGCTAACATGTTTTCTATTTCACAGAAATTCTCTGGTGTTAAAGTTCCAAGTCGTCAATTAATTTTTAAGCTGCCCTCCTAAATTGGGTAAATATTTACGTGCATATTTATTGACAATAACATATGGGACAGAAATTTGGGTACCACAACAAACTGCGAACCTAGATTCAGTATAGAAAGAAATGATGGAGATAGGGAGCAGCATGTGGATTTAAGAGGGAGTTTGGGGCCCACAGCGACATCAGAATGAGAGCAATGAAGTATAGGCTGCGAATTATTCATGGGAACCAAACTCCAGGCAGGACATGAAACAGCTAGGATTGAAAGAACATGGCATGGGCATACATGCAAATTAAGAAAGGAATTAGAAACGATAGGGCTGGGTATCAATTTGGATGGTGCGGCAGGGGAAAATAGAAAGAGCGCATGGAGGAAGGTTAAGAACTGCTTGAGGGATATTGATAGGAAGCAGACAATTGTGCACCTAGGGAGGTGATTTCTCCAGAAGTACAATCGGGGCTAAAATCTAAATTGGGAATACATTAAAACATAGGCCAAACTCACTAATCAGGGGCTCGCGTAGCTCAGACTAGATCATGACATCACCAACGGATGTGAGCGAAGAGAGGAGGAGAATAATGGACCCATGACTCAATGTAAAAATACAGAAAAATGAAGGGAAAAGCAATTACAACCGCCTTTGCGTTATCGAAAGGAGGAAGATGGCCATGCTGGGCTCTGCTGGCAGCCAAGGAAGGAAAGAAGAGGTTAGGTAAGCTCGTTCAGAAAAGGCTGATATCCGGGGAGGGGATAGAGGAAACAAATTGAATGAATCCAGCTGCACGTGTGTCATTCCTGATATTACTTCTTTCTATTTTTGTTTATTTTTCATTTTTATTTTTTATTTTATTATTGAACATATATATTTGTTTTATAGTTTATTGTGGAATATCATATCTAAAATCAAATCAAACATATCTAGTGTATTATCAATTTGAACCGTTGAAGCCGTGCATCTGTTGAAGTTTATTGTATTGGTATCACTGAAATAAACACACTTCTCCTTATTCTGTTAATACTACTACTAGTACTACTACTACTGCTGCTTCAACTACAATTACTATTACTCTATCACTGCTGTTGCTGCTGCTACTACTACTACTACTACTGCTGCTGCTGTTGGTGGTGCTACTGCTACTATTACTGCTACTGTTACTGCTATACTATTATTTAAGTGGTTTTATATATTAAATTGTTTATGTAACTTTTTATTTTTGGTTGATACAAAATGGTGTTGATGTGGAAGAACAAGGAAACAAATGCAAGTTTTTAGAATATAATTAGACATAATAGTTTGGAATATTGGAACTCCCATCAGATTTAAAATGTTAAACTTTGCTTAGCCTACATAGGTGAGCAGAATTATTGCAAAGAACGCAGTTGAAACCTTCAGTTGGTTGTTGCTGATTTATTTAAATGAATCACGATAATAACTCATTGTGATTCTATCCTCAACTGAGTGTATACACCTACACACAATCGTGTTCAAAGGAAAGTGTGACGGATGTATTCAGCCATTCATCACAGCAAGCGAACATCATGCATAAAGCTTTGTTAAAAAAAACGAAAGAAAAAAAACGCGGTATTCCTACAGCAAGTGAATGTTTCTTTTGTAACCATATTGTTGTTGTTTTTTTTTTTGTTATATTTAATACGGCTGGGCGGCGCAATATTTTATTACACCTGCGCTTGCGGTTATTAAATTGTGCCACCCAGCTCAGCATTAAATTATCCTCTCTACCTCTCACCGCGTTTGCTATATTTTTAGCTCATTAATTAAGCGCTGGAAGATTAAATGTGATTCATTGACACCGTTGTAACAATTTACAAAATATCTCATTAAGGTGGGCTGTTCCTCATTTGTCAAGGCACCCTTTGGCGTTCATTTGTTACGTCATTGTTCTCTCTAGTGCAAAACTGCTCGTCGATTTCCTGAACAAGCACATGTTACAGCTGTTGTTACTTAATGACAATGTAATGAGCAAATATAGAACCTTTTGTTCGGGATCGTGTTTTAAATGTGCCTATAACTAATCGAAAGATTGCGAAGTGTAAGTTAGACTAGAAAGCAAGAAAGAGGAGAAGGATAAAAGAAAAAGAGAAACGAAGACATGGGAAGGACACGAATTAACTTAAAAATTTAAGAAGCAACAGATTAAAGTTCAGGGAAAATACGGGCTCAACAGACAAGAAGGAAGCCTTTAGGAAAATAAAAGTGAGAATTGCCTAAGAAAAATAACACATCGCTCAGAAAAGAAAAAATTAAAAATTTCAGAAGAACTAAGCGAAGTAGCAATAAATAAAGGAGGGGCGTGACAATATTCAAAAATAAAAAAATGCAAATAAAATACGAAGGAAAAAAAAAAAGAAAGAAATGGAAGTAAAGATGAAAAATTTTGTTTGCACTTTAAAGAACTGACGGCTGTGCATCCTTTATAATTGTCAGTACCTCTTCAGGCAGATACAATAAGATACATATTAATGAAGTTTCCCCGCAATTCTCTGAATCTGGTAGGCTGTTCTTTGTTTTTGCACATAAACATGGTCCTTACATAGCGCCACAAAAACAAATCGAGACGGTTTGAAACTGATGATGTGTTCACATGAAGTCGTTGCCATTTTAATAATAATAATAATAATAATAATAATAATAATAATAATGATGATGATGATGATGATGATGATGATGATGATGATGATGATGCACAGAAGTCATTATATAGAATAGTATAATGCTATTGGGTCCACAGGTAATCGTTGTGTCTGAAATCATTTAATTTTTCAGGCAGCACTTCTTAGTTATAGTCAATGTTGATTTTTTTCCCCCAAAATTAAAAAAAATACTGTCACGTTACTAATTTTCTGTCCCTCGCCTAAAAAAACTAATTATTTTCAATTTAAGGAGTACTTGCGTATTGTCTAAACTCATCAGTAGCTAAACAACGTGTCATTAGGGGATATAGCCAGAGTTTATCGCTTCTAATTTATCATATTTTTGTAGTAAAAATTAACCACTAGGTGATAAAGGAAGTATTTTTACCTAATACTAGTTATAAATCAAATTATAATGTTCTTTACATGTTAAAAATTAGTTTATTGATACCTGATTACGAGTATATCTTGACCAAATAATATTGCTCTAATCCATAGATGAACTATTATCACGAAAAAAAAAGTCGTATCGCTTAACGTTTAAACAAGTTAACGTGTCGTCTTTTCATGCATGCGCTTAGCGCCTCTTTTCAATTCTACGAGTAAAGACCGCTCTCAGTGCATATTGTTTCTCCCCTCAGGGGCCCAATTTATTGGGTACGGGGCGTAGCGACCCCGAGGCACCCGAGCTGCTCCCTCAGGTCCGCGCTTAGCGCGTTTGACTCCTTTTTATTTCGCCTCTTTTATTGTTTTATTTGTCCTACTTCCCTGTTCTTTGTCTGATGGGTGCCCCCGTGTTTGACACGGTAAAAAGTGACTGGGTAACAGCGTAACTCCCAGCACTGGGTTATCATGTAAGACGGGAGCGTATCCCCTGGTAAAGGCCAGGCCCGGGAAAGGGCCATTGCATGAGCTGTAGACTTCCTGCAGGCGATTGGGTCCCTTCGTCAGCCCACAGGAAGGTGTGACCCTGAGGTTACTTTGTTCAGGCCAGAGCCAGTAACCTAAGCCGGGGTGGCGCCCAGGAAGCAGCCCGCCATCGGAGACGGTTGCAATGGTGGAGGAATAAATCGCTATGGTACTGGAAAATAATCCTTTACATTTTAAACGTAAAAGAGTTGACGTAAAAGAAGTAATCGAGAAGTCTTTCGCTCGTTACTTAGTTATTAGTCGTACTGAAGACAGTCAGTCGTTTACGACCGTAAATCCATTTAAAATTCAGAAGGGCATGAATGCCATAGCTGGACCCGTTAAGTCCTGTACCCGTCTACGCAACGGATCACTTTTGGTGTAGACACTTGGCCTGTCTCAAAGCAACTCGTTGCTCAAGGCGACGCTACTCCACGGTATCCCGTCCGTGTCGAGAAACATAAGACCATGAATTCGTCGCTAGGAGTTGTTACCACAAATGTTCTAGACGGAATGTCCGACCCGGAAATCCAGAGCTGTCTGGAAGACCAAGGGGTCACCTCAGTTTATCGTGTACAGGCAAGGAAAGAGGGGGAATTACAGCCGACCCGGACTCTTTTCCTCACATTCGACAGGGTCGAATTGCCGCAGAGGATAAAGGCGGGCTACGAGGTGATAGAAGTGCGCCCGTATATCCCGAGCCCGTTGCGATGTTTTCAGTGCCAGCGTTTTGGACACACTCGCATATCCTGTAAAAGTGCCGTTCCCATCTGTGCAACCTGCGGTGAAGCAAGTCACGAGGGAGCATGCCCATCTGCTCCTGTCTGCGTCAACTGCCGCGGTGGACATCCAGCCTCATCCCGCGATTGCCCTCGTTTTCGAGAGGAGCGCTGTATCCAGGATATCCGGGTGAAGGAAAAACTCTCCTTTACTGAAGCCCGGAAGCGATTCCAGTCTCGCCAACCTGTCGTGCCTAAGACCGGCACCTACAGCGCAGCAGCTTCTTTTGCGCCCAAGAAATGCGATAGCAGTACGCAGATCTGCGATCTTGTTTTTACACGGGTCCAAACTACTCCTAGTTCTCCAAAGCGCTCTACCGTGAAGCCCAAAGCGGTTGTTTTTAATGCCCCTGATATTAAGTTCAGGACGAGTTTTACGCGAACAGATTTTTTAAAGTCGTCAACTCAGGTAGAGAAGAAAAACAGCCCTTCTCTTCCTCGGAGGTCACGCTCCCATGATGGGAGCAAACCCGCTAGGCGGTCGCCGTCGCCGCCTATACCCACATCCAACCGATTCCAGGCGTTGGAATCGGCGGATGCTTCTCAGAGGGAGAGCCCTCCCTCTGAGGAGGTCATGGAGCAGGATGTACCTGCTCCAGGAAAACTACCGAGCCCCACGCGATTGAAAAAGGGACGTTTGTTTCGCCCTGGACCGTCCAAAAAGTAAGGTGGTTAATTTTTAGCTTCTTTTATCTAATTTTAACAATGGCTATCCTTTCGTGGAATGTGCTTGGTCTCCGTAGTCGAAGACCTGACCTCGAATTAATTTTACGTTCTACTGACCCTTTGCTTGTGTGTCTCCAAGAGACTAAGCTTCGCCCAAGTGATTCTTTTAATTTACGCGTTTACTCTTCGGTGAGATTTGATCTCCCTCCCGAAGATGGCACTCCCGCTTACGGCGGAGTTTTACTTTTAATTCGAAATAACGTGTACAGCACCTCATTACAGCTCCAGACTCCTTTACAAGCTGCTGCAGCTACAGTTCACTTTTCTGGCCTTAGTTTTTCTGTCTGCACTGTTTATTTACCTCCGTCCGGCACCATCACCACAGTTGACCTGGATGATCTTTTGTCTCAGCTACCACCCCCTGTTCTCCTTTTGGGGGATTTCAATGCACACCATCCCCTATGGAGTTCCACCACGGAGTGTGCAAGGGGTAACCTCTTAGCTGACTTTTTGCTAAGTCACAATCTTATACTTCTCAATACTGGTCAACCTACTTTTCTCTCTGACAGCACTCACAGTTTTTCGCACTTGGACTTATCCATGTGTTCTGCCTCGCTTGCTGTACATTTCACCTGGAACGTCATCTCTGATTTATATTCCAGTGACCACTTTCCGTGTCAGATCCATGTACTCTCTTCGAACGCACATTCACAACGCACGCCAAAATGGCTCATTGAAAAGGCGAATTGGCCTCTCTATCGCTCTTTGGCCGAATTTTCAGGGTGTGAATTTCCATCTATCGACATCGCGATCGAGCACCTCCGTACGGTCATCATAACAGCCGCAGATAAGGCTATTCCCCGGTCGTCTTGTCACCCCAGACGCTTACCGGTTCCTTGGTGGAACGATGAATGCCGGGATGCATTGCGTGCACGGCGAGGTGCTCTCCGAGTTTTTCGTCGCCACCCTACTTCAGCAAATATGATTTGCTACAAACAACTTCGCGCCAAATGTCGCCGAGTCATTAAGGATAGCAAAAAGGCTTCTTGGATTTCTTTTACCTCTTCTTTTAACCGCACAACGCCTTCATCCGTAGTTTGGGAACGGCTACGCCGCGTTGCTGGCAAACCAAGGTTTACACCTATACCCGGTCTTAGGATTTTTAATCGAGTGCTCACTACTCCGACTGACGTCGCCAATGTTTTAGGGCAAACCTTCGCTGATGTTTCGAGCTCCGCCAATTACCCGGCTACATTTCGCGCATTAAGGGAGCAGGTTGAGAGGAAAGGTTTCTCATTTGCCTCCGACCATCAGGAGAGCTACAACGATCATTTTACCGCCAGGGAACTGGAGCATGCCCTTTCCACCTCTCGACATTGCGCACCGGGGCCAGATGACATTCATGTTGCTATGTTGCAGCATTTATCAGCGGAAGGCAAAGCATTTTTATTACGAACTTTTAATTTTATTTGGTGTCATGGCACATTTCCCAACGCTTGGCGATTGGCCACCGTCATTCCTATACCTAAGCCTGGAAAGGACCCACATCTTCCTTCCAGTTACCGACCGATTTCCCTCACCAGCTGCGTCTGCAAGGTGTTGGAACGCATGATTAACGGGCGGCTTATGTGGTGTTTAGAGTCGAGACATCTATTGACGAACGCTCAGTGCGGTTTTCGTCGTCACCGCTCCTCTGTCGACCATCTCGTATCTCTTTCGACCCACATAATGGACGGTTTTATTCGGAAGTGCCAAACGGTTGCTGTATTTTTTGACCTGGAGAAAGCGTATGATACTTGCTGGAGAGGCGGTATCCTCCGAACGCTTCACGATTGGAACATACGTGGGCGCATGTCTATTTTTATCCAGGAATTTATGAAAGACCGGGTTTTTAATGTTCGCGTGGGATCAGTTTTATCATCTAATTTTATTCAAGAGAACGGCGTACCTCAGGGCTCGGTACTTAGTTGCACACTGTTTGCCATTGCGATTAACTCTATCACCAAGTGTTTACCGCCAGGAATACAATCGTCGTCATTTGCGGACGACTTTGCCATCTATCTTTCCTCTCGGAGAACCTGTCTCTTGGAACGCCGCCTCCAATGCTGTCTCGACCGCCTTCACGCTTGGAGTGTTTCTCACGGGTTCCGTTTCTCCGGAGAGAAGACCGTCTGCATGAACTTCTGGCGCCACAAGGAGTATCCTCCACCTTCGCTCCATCTTGGCCCAGACGCACTCTCTTTCGCGGAAGAAGTTAGGTTCCTTGGCTTGGTGTTCGATAGGAAATTATGCTGGTCATCGCGTATAGCGCAACTCAGAGGCAAGTGTGAACGTTCTGTTTGTATTTTACGTGTTTTATGTGGCACATCTTGGGGAGCTGACCGGACTATACTTTTACGTTTCTACCGCTCTCTTATCAGGTCCAAATTGGATTATGGCAGTGTTGTTTATGGCTCTGCGCGGCCTTCTGTTCTGCACCGCCTGAACCCGATTCATCACCGGGGTATCCGTGTGGCCATTGGGGCATTCCCCACCAGTCCTGTGTTGAGTTTATGTGCGGAGTCCGGAGAACCTCCGTTGTTTTATCGTAGGGATGTTTTACTAGCTGCGTACGGTTGTCGCTTAGCTGCGCAACCTCGTCATCCCAAGAATGGGCCGTTTTTTAAAGTGTCTTTTGATCGTTTTTATGCTGCTCGGTCTTTTACTCCTAAGCCCGCTGGCTTTCGTTTTCGGGAGATTTTACGGACGTTGGACATTGAGTTACCTGCTTTTTTCTTAGCCGGGGAAACTTCTTCTCCCCCCTGGATTTTAGCAGAGGCCCCCGTTCATCTCGGGCTTACGTCCTGTCCAAAATCATCGACCGCAGCACATATTATTCGTTGTTCTTTTAGCGAGATCAAATCCTCTTTTAATGGCTGGAATTTTATCTATACCGACGGCTCTAAATGTGACACAGGTGTAAAATGTGCTTTTGTTTTTAATGGGGCTAGTTTTACGTATGGTCTTGACGTTGCAACATCTATTTTTATGGAGGAGCTTTATGCTATCTTTCGGGCGGTTTTATTTATTTATGATCAGGGGCTAGGGAACAGTGTTGTATGTTCCGACTCTTTGAGTGCACTTTTAAGTTTTAGAAATCTATACAACCTCCACCCACTTGTACAGATGGTCCAGAATGCAGTTTTAACCCTTTACGACGCTGGCGTCAGGGTAACACTGCTATGGGTGCCTGGGCACGTCGGACTCGCAGGTAATGAGGCCGCAGATGTTGCAGCAAAATCCGCTCTTTTAGACCCTGCTGAGTACGAGCAGCGTTTTTATTTCGGGGATTTTATACGTTCTTTACGTAGAGCCATTTTTTCGCGCTGGCGCGAGGAGTGGGAATTACTCCCAACTAATAAACTCCGTGAATGTAAATCCGCCCCTTTTAACTGGTCGACTTCTTCTCGCGCTGTTCGTCGCGAAGAAGTAATTTTAGCTCGTCTTAGAATTGGGCATTGCCGTTTTAGTCACTCTCACCTTTTTAATGATCAACCCGCTCCAGTTTGCCCTCACTGTGACCACCCCTTTACAGTGCGTCACATTTTAATTGATTGTGTTCATCTGACAGCTTTTAGAAATAGCCTAGGTTTGCCCTCCTCTATTGAGGAATTACTTGCAGATGATGTGGTTGCTGTTGAGCGTGTGCTCCGTTTTATCCGTGTTTGTGGTTTTTGGAGCAAGGTGTGAAGTGTTCTCTTTTTACCATTGACGGCATTTTTAGACTTTTTTAAGACTGTTGTTTTTTCAGCTTTTGCTGAATAATGTTAACTAGTCTTTCATTGTGGTTTTGCACATTACCCTTGTTATTTGTTTTGGGGTTTTATTGTTACCATTTTAATCTTTTATAAGACTGGTTTGTTTTCAGCTCTTGCTGATTAGTTTTGCTACCGGTCTTTGTTTATTGACCTGTGTTTGGTTTGGGATTTTATTGGTACGATTTTAGCCCATTACAGGACTGTAGTGTTTTTCCGCTCTTGCGGCTGTTTTAGTAACACCTTAATGTTTGTGGCGCCTTATACCCTTGTTATTTGTTTTTGGGTATAAATTTTATTGCACAAGTACTACTGTCCGTTCATTATGCGCAGGATTTGCGTTCTTTGTTTATTTATTTTTCTTTCTGACACAGTACTTGATGTGTTTGGGCGCTAATGACCATAGCAGTTTTGCGCCCTTAAGCAATAATCATCATCATATTGTTTCTGAAATATACAATTCCAAAATACCGATGCCACAATACTTCGGAATTTATAACACTCCAAGGAGTGTATATAATATTGTAATTAAGTTGCTCCTAAAAGCATTTGGAGGTATGAAACTCAGAACCTCTAATTTTAAAGATACACAACACAGCTGAGATGAAAATGCCCTTTGTCTGTAAACCGGAGCTTCTGAATTCATTTACAGTTTTCTTTCTCTTACAAACTTAATTTATCATTTACTACGAACCCATTTATCATTATACGATAAGAAGTATTTACCTGTGTTTTTAAATAAATAACCTGAAATGTTTTTACAATTCTTAGAGAAAATTTTAGGGTTCGGTGAATTTTCTTTAATTAGTTAGCTGGTAACTTTTTCATTATTTTAAAAATTGTTTCTGAAGTAAGTGATTTTCTGTAAGTATAACGCAGTCCCGTTGTTACTCTATTGTAGTGAGTTTTTTTATTAGTGTTTAACGTCCGTTTTAACTCAGGCACCACAGACGGTGAACACAAATGATACATGAGCTTAAAGGATATATTGGGAAGGCTTTTTTTTTAAAGGAGAAAACGTTCCAGGCCTAAGTTTAGGGTACGTCCCAGACATTCACCGTTTATGAGGACTGAGAAAAATCTGGAAAAAACCCAGTCAGGGAGAACGGTCCTGGAGGGAATCGAACCCCAGGCCTCCCGTTCACGAGTCCACTCCCAAATGACCTTGACCACACGTGGGGATGATTAATAAGCTTGATACGACTTAAATTAAAGCAATTATTCTGTCGAACCTATTTCAATATAAAATTCAAAGCTTTGCCTTTTGTTCTCCAAAAATACTGTAAAGAATTTCACTAGCCTATTATTAGAAATTAAATTGCTTGTAGGTACTCTTTATGGATCCTTTACTCAAAACACCAAATGATAAATAAGTTTTCAGATATTTGGTGATTAATTATTTTGAATGTCCTAACATTGAAATATTAACGTTTTACTTTTCAGAGATGATGCAGTTTCTGAATACACTAATAAAAAAACTGAATTTTTGTAGTGTTTTTCATTATATGGCGTTATAAAGCAAATTTAGAGCGTCTTTTAGTTTAAGAACATTTATAAAGTTTACCGTATGCTTAGTTTAAAAAACAGGATTTCAACAAAAAAAAAAATGGCTTTGAAAACCAAAGCAAAATGAGAATATGCACTTTAAATTAGATACAAGTTTTAACACAGAGTATGTTGATCGTTTTTAGGTTCCCGAAGTATATACATATTATTCTTGTAAAATTACAACATTATTATTTTTAATTAGTTCTAAACTATGTGTTTTATGCTATCAGAGAATTTTAAATATACATCCTTAAAATTAGTGCGTTTAAAATAAGTTAAGAGGTTGGAAGTTAAACCTTAGGGAAATATTAATTAAATATGTAAAATCAAAGCATTACTTAATCTGTTGACTCATACATTTTAAGACATAATGCTTGAATATTACTTATAAGTGGAGGTGAAACAACTCTTTCGCTAAAAGATTTCAGCATAAATATGGCGTGAGTTAGGGTTCATGAAGTTAAAGGGAAGGGGTTAAAGTTAGTGACTGCGATGCCAAAATCTGCTATTGCTTTTCATCGGAACGCTAGGCAGGATTCAGTGTCAGCTATATTGCATGATTGATGCTAAGTCAACTTCACGTCCATGGTATGAGATAAGTGGATGTTACTTCGCACAATACTTATAGGAAACAAAAAGAAAAAAAAAAAGAAAAAGAAAAGTGTATCCATACTTTTGTATGAGCCTGAGCTATAGCAGTAAAATGTTTTTTTTAATAGCAGTCATTTATATACAGGATGTTTTAAAAAGAGTTGTTTATTTTAAGATGAAATAGTATTGAAGAGAAAAAGAAGAAACATCTTGAAAATGTAGATCCTAAAACATACATTTGCTTATACATGGGTTAGTGTTTTTATTTATTTTATAGTAAGTTTTCATACATTGGTCAGACGTAAATCCTCGCGTGATAATACAATTGAAACTCAAAATGGATTATAAGAGAGAAATGTGTTCTACCTAACAGACCAACGATACTGTTTATTACCATTGTTCCCTTATCAAACGAATTACCTATCACAGTGGGGAAAATACTCCTGCATAAAGTTGACTTACGTAGTTTATTCACAATGGAATGTTACCTCGTCTTCAAACCTAGATCTGCAACACCTGATCCCGATAACTACTTGATGTCCGGTAGTTAGGTCACTAGAGTCCCTAACGTGGCTGTCTTAAATTTTTCGGAACATTTAAAGGCTAAGGATATGTTTCAGAGCGAAATCAGAAATTAGCTAGGAGAGTTTGCAAGTGTGCGGCGTATGGAAATTGCAAGAATTTTTTTTTATTTTGGTTTATTTACGGACACTCTTTAACATTTCAGGTCATCAGGGTCCCATTCAAATCAGGGCGTGAAACGGCCCACAAATTTTGCTCAGAGGCATCTTCTTTCAGGCTTGAGGACTTTATCTTGCCGTAAAGCTACGACACGGAACCCACGGCTTTACTTCCCTTCCGAAGAAAGCCATACTTAGGATTTTTACACCCGAAAAAATCAACCCGCGATCTTGAGAAATTGTAAGAATGGGAACTACATAGCTCATCTCCGATAGTGGCAATATCTGATCAAAATTGTTTAAGACTTTCTTCTTTTATTCAATACTGCCTACTGTACAATAAGCCACTCCTTGTAAAACACACTGCATGACGTTTATCATTGGATGTTTTAATACATAGGGTTATAGAAAACTTATGTTGAATATTATTAAAACTTAATTTTTACACCTTTGACGTTAGTAATTTTGAACGTTCTTCTATTGCCTGGATTTTTAGAGAAGCAACGTTTATTTTAAATTAATTTACTCATCATTTTTCAACACAAGCCTATATGAAGATAACATCTTGTAAGAAATTGTGTGTTAGTATTTAAACCCAACGTGATAACCTAAATAAACACGCTGTCTCCGAGCCTTTTAGCCATAAGAGAATATCCTGGTCATTAAAATTGTAACATTTGTGAGTGTTCAAAAGGTCGTGCAAAAATGATGTCTGTCTTCACGCTTAGTTGTTTCATGGGGTCGTTGGGATCCTCCATGTCTGTGGGTTCGTTTTTCCTCGATCAATTGATCTTATATTCGTTTCACATTTTTCCAACACGAGCATCAATTTCTCGGAATGACATGGTGTACCCTCGGTATGCCACAACTTTCCCTTTAGACATCTGTGGAATTGCTGCCGTATTTTCGATATTTCTTCGAAGAAAATGTGGGGTCGTTTTAATACTTCTCTTATGGGCGTTGCAGCTTTAATGGTCAGCAGTGTATCTTACGACCATAAGCGCTGAGAATATAATAAAGCTCTGTTGTGTCATTGTTTTGTTCGCGAATGCTAATAGTGCACAAGTAGGCATTTGTATCAAATGACTGGTTAACTGGACTAAATTTAGTAAAATGGTGAAACGAAGCATAATTAATGAAAAGTTTGATGAGACCTGTCGAACAACGGTACCTCTATCCCAACTTGTGAATCGGCAACTTGTACAACATGCATGCAAAACTAGTAAGTTGGCTATCCCCTACTGCCGTCCCGGAACAAGATAATTTATTAATAAAATATAAAAACATGCATGCCCGTAACGGAACGCTCTTAAATTAATTACCAGTCCACAGAGAGCGGGGATCCCCGGGGCTTAGTGCGCTGCAGAATTTTATCACATCCGTTAAACCTGCTTCACAACACACAGCGCAGCTTACTTTCCGTTGATTGAAACAAAGTGTTTCACACAAACACACACATGCAGGCGGAAATTATACGTAACGGATATTTCTGCAATTTTCCGTTACTTACAGGGATGATTCAGTGGCCACTCTTCTGTTCCCATGAGTATGGTGAGAGAGTGGTCACCAACATTTCTACAGGAGGGAAAACCAGGCCTGGTTTCTACATTTATATTACATGCTATTAGGTTTTGTGGAAACAAATTTTAAGTGCATGCTTTATTGCATATTTTCCTTCTTTTGAATAACACATCACAGTGTTTATATTAGTAAAAACAACCAACAGAAACTGAATTTCTCTCTTAAAACCGAAATCTTTAATTACTATGGTCAAAACATCTACAATAGGTAAGAGGGTTGTTCAATAAAGAATTATCATTTTTTTTATAAATACGGCCACTCTTCCTTATAATTTTTTTTTCTCAAAGTAGAACCGTTGAATGTAATGTACCTGTCCTTGGATTTATGTCAAATGCTGAAAACCATATTTTGACTGGTCCTTCAGAATCGGCTCCGTAGCTTTCAGCACTGATTTTGGTGATGGAATATGCCTCCCACTTTCTTCAAATTGGGGAAAAGGAAAAAGTCAAGGAGCTAAATATGGATTATATGAAGGGCGAGGGAAATGTCTTTTGCAGAGCTTTTAGGACATTTATGTAGTATAACCCAGTCAAAGATTCAGTCAACAGTATTTCATAGCATTCTTTGTAATCTGGGCAGTGTGCATAGGTGCATTATCAGCCAGAGGGCGAACACGATAGCTTAGCATACCGCGTATCTTTTCTTATTGCTGCTTGCAGTTACGCAAAAGGCTGTAGCAATAGTCTGCATTGACACTGGTGTTTCCGGATTGAAGTCAACTAACAAAAAACTCGTGCAGACCCAGAAAATTATGGTCACGGTCTTGTTTCTGAAAAGAAGTTGGTTCCTGTTTGACATAAGGTTACACCATCTACTGGATATTGTTTTTGAAAGCCCAACCTAGCAACACTTTCTTTTAATGCAGTACCGCCTCTTCAACAAGAGCGATGGATTCTTGGTTGGCACTCACGTGATTAATTTTCAATGACTTTTCGTCGTAATTGAAACTATTTAGCACACTATTTTACCCTTAAATATGAAGAAATTTCACCATACACTCCATCTAAGTGGTTTTCAACTTCGGTTGTAGTGGAATCCTTTCTTTGTAAAACATTTTATTACCGCGCTGTACCCAGTTATCAACACAGCTCATATAGCACTGACAGAAATGAGCATTGCATGATTGTTGAATGAGACTATTTCCCGCTCAAAAGATTTTACAATTATTGCGGTGCAATTTGGTATGACTGGAAACTTATAGGGCCTCGTAGATACAAGGTCTGACTGTTCGGGAAAAGACTTTCGTATGGAAGCTACATTTTATTTAACATGATTTAATCAATAGAGCCCTTTCTGGAGATATAAGAATTGGTGCTGGAAAGTATTAAATATGAGTACTAGTCGGACTAGAATAATCCACAAAATACAGAAACATAACACAATAAAATGACAATTATTTTATAACTGATTACACTATAAGACAAGTAATTCCTGCGGAAATTTTGAAGAATTCAAAAGAAAAAACCACAGGAAGAGAAACGATTTTTAAACTAAAAAATATTAAAGCAATTGCAATAAAACTGTATTCATTTTATCTAATCTTCCTCTCTGTCCTATTATTTAAATATTCCTCTAATGTAGGAGCCATTTTTCTGTAAAATCAGCAACAATGATATTTGTTTTTATTGTTTTCCTCATTCTTGTTTAATATATATTATAATGCAACATACTAGAATAACAACTAAACGCTGATAATTACACACAAGATGAACTACGTTACTTTTCAAATATGGAATGTTTTAGAAAAACGTTTCTGCATACGATATTTCAATGCCTGTGTAAAAATACCAAGCAGCTGCATGTAGACAAGCGTTGTCATAGGATATCGTTATTTACATATGTACTTTAAAAGCTGCTCTTATCCACTTTCTGAAACTCTGTAAAACGAACATATCCAAAATCTTGATTGGATAAAAATCGGTCTTCGCTTCCATTGCTTCAAAACTCTGCTTATCAAGTGTGAAGTGGTGCATCAAGTCTTATTACTGCAAACCTTCCTCGTGCTCTCTCCCAACACTCCAAACAACAACAGTAGCAGCAGCTCAACTAAACTACCAGTCGATTGTATTATTTGTGTTTCTGGTCCCTTATGTACATTTTAACTTAGGATGTTCCGGATTTTTAGTGATTAAAGTCAGGAGCTTGTCTCTAGTGTCCCACCTCGTGCCATGTTAACTAAAAAGAATAATGTAAAAGCTAATGTTGTGACAATATGCCACAATAAATTGAGTATACAAACTTTTACTTAATTCACAACTATTAAGAAGCAAGAGAAGTTGAAAGAATGCCCTTTTAAGCCGATGCAGCAAGTGCCTCCACAGTTGCAGTTTTTTCATTACCATGAAATGAACACATCATCTGAAGTTTGGCAGAGTCCATACAGCCAAAGTTTCGATATTAAGGATAGAACAATAAATAAGAATTTGTAACCCTCTAGACTTCTCTTACTTCTAAAATAAACTAAAAAGGCAGAGTACAAAGCATTCCCAATCCCTGAAAGAACTTAAATGTTCAACAGAGAAGTGCTCTATGTATTAACGGGTAGAGCAAGAAACGAAGGGTGTGCATGTTTGGTTCTTAAGCTTACAACTATATAAACATACATTTGAAAATGTATGTCTTTACTTGTCTATGTGCTTGCGTGAGAGGAAGAGAGAGAGAATTGTTGAATATACAAAGAGTTATTTTTAGCCTGCTTACGGGACCAAGGTCTCGCCATTCGCCGGCTCTCTCTATGAATACGTTCCCCCTGTATTTCAATTCATACAACTTAATAACACTAGTCAAAAAAGATTTAGTATAAGTTGTGAAAATGTTCCAACCCATTACATTTTCTTATGCAGATTTCAAAAATATTTTTCTTTAATGTTAAATATTATAAACTGTTCAAGTTCATTGGCATAATATAACAAATTCGATTATAACAATGCGCTTAAATAACATGCATAATTCATTAATAACATTTTATTGTTATTTTGTTTATCTGAAACAATTTAAGCACAGTGAAGTAATTTTAATTTAGCAATCAAGTCTTATGTATCACTGAAGTGTATTAAATGAAATTGTCATCAATTTCCCGATTTGAACGAGTTCTTGAATTTATGCGAAAGTAGAATGAATAAAAATGAATCGTTTTTAACGCCCGTTTTTACTACTGAGGCACCAAAGGCGGTCGACACTGATGATACATGAGATGAAACGATAAATTGGGAAAGGATATTTTTTTTTTAAGGAAGGAAGCGTTCCAGGCCTAAGTTTTAGGTACCTCCCCGGCATTTGCCAGTTATGAAGACTGAGGAAAACCTGGAAAAAACCCCAGTCAGGGAGGACGGTCCTGGCGGGATTCGAACCGCAGACCTCCCGCTCACGAGTCCGTGCCTTAACGACCTCGGCCACCCGTGGCGGTTCACTGCAGTCGTGGACGAAGCATCTGGAAGATGGAGAAGAATCCCATTGGACCACGGCCTTATGTGACTCAGTTCACATAACTGACACCGGTGTGAAAGCCTACGTTCAACAAATATTTCTTCATTTTCAACCAATTAATACACAAACCAAATGTCAATCTAGGGAATGCCCAATACTTATACGGAATACAAAGTGAAACTGCTATTACTAGTACTAATACATAAATGCATTTGATTGTAATTGTTTCAATGAAGCACTTGGATTAAAGTTGTCATGCTCTGTAATTATCGAATACCTTGTAGAAGAAAATCGTAAGGGATGGAAACATTTTTTGGAACCAGAAGCTTAAAACTGTTTGACAATTTTCTGAACTTCTGCAGAAAATAGCCTAAAATTTTTTCTGGTGTAATTGCAGCCAGATATTACATAATGAGTAGTAATCTGTATTTATTTATTTTAGTGAAGTTTGTATCACTGGCAAACTTCTGCTTGTGAAAAACTTCCAGTTTCTGTCCTGATATTTTAACAGCCTTTACAGTATGGGGGTTATTTCTTTAGAATTATTTTTTTTTCTCTGATCTACTGATAACATTTCAATACAATACATTACATTAAATTTTATTTCTCTAATACACCAATACACCAATAACCTGTTATAACACAAAAACAGAAATAATTCTTGCTCTTGTAACAGCAAACTGCGACTGTTCATGTATAAATATCAACGCAGATGTCTGCTATTATGGTAGACTGGCGTGATGCGCTGCACCAAACGCAAGTTTCAGCCCAAAAACATACTTAAATAAATTCCAACTGCTAGTAATCACAAAACTGCTAATTATTTTTACTAATTATTAAAAGGGTTTCTATATTATTTCTACATAAAAAACTCAAAGGAAAAAGATCTCAAAGTTGTGCGCTGCTTAATGAAGAGCTCTTAGTAACAGAGGTGTAGGAAGGCCCCGGCAAGCTGAAAATAAAACTTCATTACATTCCATGATAGAGTTACTGCGACAGAAACAGAGTGCATTGTTACTGCATTATTTTCATCCATTTGCGTTACATATCTACGTGTGCATTTAATGCGAGAATGCTGTACTGCCAATGTGACAGCGTGTTGTTGTAAAAGGTTCCTGGAAATCGGAACGCAGTATCGGTAGCATCTTGCTGGATACAAAGACATTAGAAAACGAAAGAGTCGATTTTTCTAGGAAATTCGGAGTTCCGTCGAATGTAAAAGGATGCAGAGTTGGAAAATGTGTTTGTTTTATTTGCCTGCATATTATGTTGTGTCCGTGATTTTTGCATTTTATCACTTATAAACCAAAAGAGGAAGCTAAGAACAGTCATGAATGATATTTATTTTCATTGTTTTCCTGTTACATTTATTACGGATTTTATCATAATTATGAAAGAAGGAACATGTGATCTCCAGGTAGAAGAGGGCAAGATTTTTGAACTGGACTGTGGGTCAAGAGGCAAAATTTATAGCGCAGAAGAAGGGAAAAAATACAGTCTTAGCGAATTATTGTGAATAAGCAGGTAAATTTAGTTTTATAAGCTATTCAGTGCTAATAACTAGATTCCTTCAATTCTACACCGCATTATTCATCATCATTGTTGAGATAGTTAATTGTAAATATTGTTTTATTGGCTACACTATAATTAAGTAATTTACTTTTTTTCTGGCCGCTTTAACATTTTATTTAGCAACCATATTTTTATTCATAATAGATATCACATCTAAGAAGATAAGTAAGATCATAAAATCCATAATTTAGTAATATAACTTAAAGACGGATAGCAGCTGAATATAATGTAATTTTGGGTGCTACTAATAACATAATTAGAAGGGAAAGTATAATGTCAATTTCTCCTCAAAGGAAAGGAAGATGTATCCAAACGAAAAACGTACAGGGAAGATGGTTCCTATCTAATCAGAAGCAACAAAATTAATTCTGAAAAAGAACAGTTTTGATGCAGAGGTGAAAATCGATGCTTCAATAGTGCGTAGAAGCTGGAAAGGAAACTCAAAGACCGGTCAAAAAACGTCTATTGACGAGTCCTATGAAGAAAAATAGATTGATATGGGCTATAAAATATTAGAAAGGAACACAAGAAGATTGGAAAAGGATCCTATTTTCTGATGAAAGTAATTTTGAAGTGCAGGGGTTGAACGTTTCGCATGTAAGGAGAAGCGATGGAGAGGAAATTCCGCCGAAGTACATCAAACAGACAGTACAGTTTCCACAGTAGATGTTTTGTATTCACAGTCACTAATTTTTTGAATCCTTTTGAAGGAATAGTGAACAGCGACAAGTACATCCCAATTTTAGAGTTAAGGGCCACCCCAGAACTGAAGATATTGGCAGAGGAACAGAATATTGAAACGGCGATTTTCCAGCAAGACGTTGCCTCATTTCATGAATCGAAGAATGTTAAAAGCTTAATAGCAAAAATAGTTTTATTGTTTAGCTGGCTTTCACCGGATCGCAACCCTATAGAGAATCTTTGGGCGATTGTCACGAAACGGACGAGAAAAATGCACTGCACCACCAACGAAAAGATGATTTGTGATGTGATAAAGTGTGTGGTTTCATGACCTAGAAATAAGCGAAAGGTTGTAAGAAACTCATTGACTGTAGACCTTGAAACGGATTAGTTGTCGGTGTAGTTGTAATACCTACCGAAGGGTCCCGCCTCGTACCCTGGGTCTTTCAGGGGCTCGAAGTTGCCTTTTATGCCCTCGTATTCACGGGAGAAGGGAGGTGAAAGGGAAAAGATCAAATAACACGACAGTGCTTCATTAAACGCCTAGAAGTGTTTATTCACATGATAATTTTGATGACGGCCACCCCGTTTATTCCTCTTTGACATTAACACCACGAGCTACATACGCTGCTTGAAATTGCATCTAACACCCTAAAACTACATTGTATACCATCTCATCTTTCTCTTGCCTACACTGCTAACTTAAAATCTATAAAATGCGTCAAACCAAGATCCGGACTGTATCTAGAACTGCCTTCTGAAAAATACTCTACAGTCTCTGGGACTGCGTGCTTTTGCAAAGTTGTTTCCCCTTATATACTAATTTCAAAGTTTCCCCACGTGTTTGTGAGAGCTCACGGGATTCATAGAATAGCGCCCACGGATTACTGAGCCTTCAAAACATTCGAATATTATTAGTGAGCCCTTGTGATCCCAAACGCGCTCACTTTAAATTAATCAACTCTTTGACTGCTCATTGTGGAGCTCATGATCATTTGATGCAATGACATCATCGCCGAGACCTTTCCTTTGCTATTTTAAACGAATTTCCGAGTATGTCTAACAATTAAGGATACAAAAGTTCTATTGTTCGACTCATTTTTTAAAATTTGTGTTTAACGCCCGTTTTTACTACTGAGGCATCTCAGGCAGTAGACACTGACGATACCTGAGATGAAATGATAAGGGAAAATTCCAGGCCTAAGTTTAGGGTACCTCCCAGGCATTTGCCATTTATAAGGACTGAAGAAAACCTGGAATAAACCTCAGTCAGGAAGAACGGTCCTGGCGAGATTCGAATCCCAGACCTCCCGCTCAGAGTTCGCGCCTTAACGACCTCGGCCTCCCGTGGCTGTGTTCGACTTAATGTCGCACACCTGCATGCACTTAGCTTTGTCACAATAGAGACTTATTGCTCGGACCATTATAAGTAAGTGAGAACACAAGAGATTGCAATAGGCAGCCTTCCCATTGGGTCAAAAAGGTATGCGTCCAGGTAGCCATGAATACACTTTTGTGTTACATGAAATGTTCTTGCTTGTTACTACAGGCTATATAAATTATTTAATAATTATTACTATTTAAATTATGTATAAACATTCACTCTCAGACACGCGTGAATGCGAACACTTGTCGAGTGAACATGGTAATTGAGGCCAAGGAGGCACCTTAATACTAAAACACTGTTTAGTATAACGTAATATTGAAATTTTGTGAAATAATTAAAAATAGAATAATATATTTGTTTAAATTAATTTGCAAAAGAGTGTAGTTAAAAGCTTACACTCTATGACGGAATTCTGAAGCAGCACGTCACAAAGGAGCCTGTTTTTCCGATGAGCTGCTTATGAATAAGCAACTGACTCACGTTTTGCAAGCTGTACACAACCTCACTATGGTCATGCTATAGGTAATAAAACTATATGGCTACTAAGATCTGCCAGACTGAACTTACCATGTCGCGCGTTCTTTTCTTGTTTTTTGCATCAGCATGTATTCACCGACTGACTGGAGGAATGTCCCTCTGAAAAATATGACTTCCTCTTAAGTCTCGTCATAAGCGCATGTAGCATTGAAACACATGGCGATCATGTACTCACGACGTATGGCCGTGCCGGGCATTTGTAACAAATGAGGAGCAGGCTTGCGATGACGACAAAATATGTGCCATTCTGAACTGAGAGAAACTGAATGCTTTAGTAGCTAATGAATGCACGTTCATCGGTTTCAAAGACATCATTCCCTCTAAAACCCGATATTTGTAGCTTGAAATTAAATTTAAAATATGACTATTTACAAAATTTCACGTATATTGTATTATTTCCCACCGCCACGGACAGTCGAAGTTGTTGCGGTATGAACTTATAAGCGTGAGGTCTCTGGTTGGATTACCGCTCTCCCTGACTGAGATTTTCTCACGTTTTTCTCAGTACTCATAAATGGTAAATTCTGGGAAGGCAACCTAAACTCAGGTCTGGAACACTTCCTTCCTTCCTTTAAAAAAAAAAAAAAAAAAAAAAAAAAAAAAAAAAAAAAAAAAAAAAAAACCTTTTCCAATTTATCATTCATCTCATACATCATCAGTGTCCACTACCTGTGATGCCTTCAATGGATAAAACGAGCGTTAAAGAATGTGGTAACGTTCAAATTTAAATAGAACTTCGATTTTAATATTAATGCTGGAGACACAAACAAATGGCGCAGGCCATGCCTTTTTTGACATCGGATACCGTTCTTTTGATTCGTTATCTTCCTAATTAAATTAAAATAAATGTGAAATTCTTTGAAAAAAAATGTACGAAGATGACGAGGAAATTTAAAGATTTGCGTTTTCTAATGAGCAAGAGGGTGGACTCTCAGTACTTGCTAGTGAAGTGCACAAGGAAAGTATCACCAGGATATGTGTAAAGAAATTCCAGAGCACCTATGTGTTGAATACTGCACAAGATGAGAAGTACCATGAGGGGCTTTGAGAAAAACACAATATGTATAAACTCTTTTTGTAAGTGTAGATTTAAATTGGAATATATAAACCTTTCGCATACGTTCTGATTCATTCTGAAAAAAGCCCATGCAGTGACCACACCTAACTACGTAAAAATCAAAGGTAATAATCAATGTTGCACGATTATGAAGTTTATAGTATATTTCTGACAAAAATCTTGAATCAGTTAAAACCTGCTGATTCTTCGCTCTTTCGTGTTCTTATTCTTCACCTTAATCTCATTGTGTTACTCAAGTTGTTTTCCTATTCTCTTATTTTTTTATTTTTTTTGCTTGATAATATTCCTTCAAATCAATTTTTGAGAATTTATAATTATAAACTTTATACATTTGCGTCACGTCAAATACTCTCTTAATTGTTTTTTAAACGTTTAAATGAAATTTGAATATATTAATGACCGTCATCAAAATCCGTTTCAGCTCATAACAAATTACCGCCTTTTTCTTTCAAATAATACAAGTTAACTCAATAAGAGTTTGTAAACGTGGTTTTTCTGTTTGTTTTTGACGTCTCTATATAATATTCCATTTAAATTGTATTCACGAATTTTATCTTTCAACAATTGATGTTTTCAAAACGTTTGATGTCCTTTATATTAACATTTAGCATTTGATTTATCTACTTTTATTGTTAAAATGTTTTGTTTTTATTTATAATAGTAGTTATCAGCTTTAAATTCGAAGAAAGCATGAGAATATACTTTTACCTACATATTACTTAGCATTGAGATCGAGAAATGTTTCATTGTTCCGGCACGTCAGAAGACCTTGCTTATAGAAACGATGATCAATTGAGAGTTTAGAATGTCTTTTCGCTGTCTTTTGCCAAAGCTAATTATTATAAGACAAATGCTAGTAATATTTTATTGTATGTACTTAAAATATTGGTAAAAATCCTGTTTTCTTTCAAACTTTATCTCAGTGTTGTATACTATATAAAGTTAATTTTAATGCTTGCCAAAAGCAGTATTTGTACTACTATGTTGTACTTTTATTTTAATTAGTTTCCTGTTTTGTGCGGAAGAGAGAGTCAGCTTGCATTATTTTTCAAATTTTCTGATTAATACTCTTGGGCAGAATAGAATGATATGATACACTTTTAAGCGTTTTTAGTTGCTCATTTTAGAATGTAGAGCATGTACCAGAAATACTATATTTCTTGTTTATTATTATAAATACCGGATTGTTTGTAGGGATTCTGTTTATATTTTAAATATCTGGTATTATAAACACAATATCTTTCGTTTTTGATGCTTAATTTTACATTTTTGATAATAAGGCATAAAGTATATTTTTGGTAATTTTAATATTCAATTATTTCATTTAAAGTATAATTTTTAATGCAGAAACTCTGAGAAATATTTCACAATTTAGAAAATAAGGGAGACAAGAAAAAATCTAGAATATATGATTACAAGGTTTCATACATGCAGTTGCTGCTTTAAAAATAGTTGAGATATGGTGCATCAAATTAAACAAGAAACTAGAAATAAAGAGATGAGAGAGGTTAAAATCGAAATGATCGAATCGAATATGCTGAATAGCGAGGCCCTGAGAATAACATGTATAAAGGTATGCACAGTAACTTTAACGAGCGTGTTAAAACCTTAAAGGAAAACAGAAAACTTAGTAGACCATGAAAGAGATAATCAGAACAATTTCTTGCAAACTCTGAACAGGCCCTGGAGGCCTTAAGCGTATTTGGAAAAAGAAGATCTATTACTGTGCCAATTTTGTGGTTGTGAATACAGTAATTTGGTGAATGGATGTTATATTCACGTTAACAAACAAGCAACAGTTTTCAAATTACGAATCGAGCAACCACGTAGGAAAATCACTCTGTACTCCAATGAACGAGGTAGGAACTGAAGACAAAGCTTGACAAATTGCCAGAGAAAGCAATGTTGCTCTATGTGCTGTGCTCTTAAGTGCATGTTACCGCTACTAATTTTCGTACGTCAGCCATGTCGTTTATATTCACCTGCATGCATCGCTGATTGTAACAATGTCGTTTATATTCTCTCGCATGCATCGCTGATTGTAACACGACACATAGAGCGTTGGAGGAATCGACGTATACTCATATATCTACTCTACTACAGTTTGCGTTTGTTTATTTTCTATTGCTTAGGTCCAACATAAATATCAAATCGAGCTAGTTAGGGTTTCGTAACTTAAACTTAAATGTAATGCTCGCTTTTGAATGGAAAATTAACTTTATTTATCAACGACCCACCATTCACACTCATACAGCTATGTCATTTGAATAACAATTGTGGTTTCTGAACCATTTCACATACTGTGAGAATACAGTTCTCCAAAGTGTTCGAAAAAGTGTTCGAGTGAATGTGCTAAATGGTATCCTTTGGGATATCGTGGGTGTAACATGCTTTTGGAATTCTTGTTTCATTTGGAAAAACGTTCGTTGGTTGGGTTATGTACTGAAAACCTTACCAGTTTACTGATATCCTCTCACCAAAGTGGGCAACCAAATTTGATAGGCAAAAGCTACCTCTACATTTATTAACCCATTTACCCGAGTATTAAAATTTTGATTTTCTAATATTTTGTTGTGTGCAAATGCTTATTACAAACTGTTTATCTAGGGAACTTGCTAACTGTACAAAGGTCAAGATAGTACTTGTATTACTTTTCTAATTTTTTTGGATATTTTGGTTTGAATTTTCTTAAATTATTTGATTATTTACAATTATATGAGAAAAATTTAGTTACTCTTGAAATTTTTGTATATTTGCTTAACTGGTTTCTCTTTTAATTGCTCTTACTCTTTCTTGTATTTATATACTTGAATATTTTACTTGCTGAAATAAATGTAAGCGATGTGCTTGCAAATTTTTATTTATTCTATTGGGCAAACTAAGCTTTCCTGAGGGTTTTACCTCCTTACATATAAACACTCATATTAGTATACCAAATTCCTGGGTAGAAAGACATGATCAACAATATTCTAACAGAGCATCTTAATAGCAGAGTGTACAAAATAAATTTGTCATAATTCAACAATCAGCTAACCAAAGTTACCACTTAATTATTGGTGACTAAGTAAAGCTTGTCACATTAATGACAAAATTAAATAAATTTACGAATTAATATGGTATTGATTTGCAGATATTCTCCTCTCACTTCTTGAGAAATGTTTGTGTAACCCTGTCTGCATTTCAGTTGTTACCAGAAAACTGTTTAAGGCAATTAGAGATCGATTGCCATGCAGGGATTTAATTGGTTAAATATGCGCATTTACCTAACCAATGTGAGCAAAGCTAGAAGCCATTTATTTTAATTATAATTACCTACCATACTTAATGAATTGTAATGTAGCAAAAACGGGCGTTAAACATAAAGCCCGTTTTTGCTACAGAGGTGCCAGAGGCAATGGACACTGATAATACACGAGATGAAATGATTTATTGGAAAAGGATATTTATTTTAAGGAAGGAATCGTTCTAGGCCTAAGTTCAGGGCACCTACCCGGCCGGCATTTGCCATTTATGAGGACTGAGGAAAACTGGAAAAAACCTCAGTCAGGGAGGACGGTCCTGGCGGGATTCGAATCCAGACCTCCCGCTCAAACCTCACTTTAACGACCTCGGCCACCCTTGGCGGTATCATACATACGCACGGAAAATCATATTTTAATGTATATATAGAATTTTGTAACAATAAAGATACACTAATACACGACTGTCTAAAAATAGGAACTTTTAATGCAACCGTAATATTACATAGCACACAAGAAATGTTTTATCATAATATTTATTCCTTCGTCAGCTTTTATCTACTACAGAGAACACGGAATTCGTTATTTGCATTAGAAAATATTTTTAAAATACAAAGACAAAAAGATTGGTTTTTTTGTATTTGGTGGGTCTACTGTAGAGCCCCAGTTATTCAGCACTTGCTTTCAAAATGTCATTATTCAGAATGATTTTAAAATTATTAATAGCTATTCGAACTAATATAAACAACGTTTGTTTAAATATAAACAATATTTCAATAACAACAGTTGATAATGCCGTTCTTGGGAGATTGGGATACTCTTTAACTAAATTTCAAATTTGTTGCCCGAAAAAATGCTGTGAATCTACTGAAGCAGTAAATATAATATTGAACACACTTTAGTATTTAATTTCTTTTTCTGTGTCTACGTGCACGTTTGCAGCCTTGTCACTTAAAAGCTAATACAAATGATTATTCTATCCGTTAAGTGGTCAGAGCGAAAAATAATATACTGAGTTGATATCGATTAGGACTAAGGGGGTTTGATTTGTTTTATTTGCGGACGCTCTTTAACATCTCAGGTCATCAGAGTCGCATTCTATTCAGGGCGTGAAACGGCCAACAAATTTTGCTCAGAGGCCTCTTCTTTCAAGCTTGGGGTTCTTTATCGTGCCGTAAATGTACGACACGGGACCCACGGCTTTACTTCCCTTCCGAAGGAGGTCATACTTAGGACTAAGGGGGAAATCGCCAACTTCTCGAATACAACATATTTATAAGCGGATGTACCAAAAAAGTATGCATAATATTTAAATAACAAAGGATTTCTCATGTTAGAACTCATAACATTTTCGAGAGAAAGATGTCCACAAAAATATTGCAAGGGACGAATTAGGCAGTTTGTTATAAGTTAATGACTCTTTGAGTTAGTGACGCTAAAGGCAAAGATGAAGAATTCTGAAACGCTTACCGTTCCTTTGTTTCAACATCAATATGTTTAGAGTTTAATTTCTGAATGATGAACATGTTCCGTTGTTTCCACTACTGAGTGGGGCGGTAACACTTTGGACTCGCATTCGTATGGTCGGGAGTTCAAATTCCTTAAGGCTGGACATTCTAATTTTAGGTTGTTTTTTTTCCGTCGCTTATGCAAAATCGATCATTTCTTTCCTCGAAATTTCCGCTCTTTGATTTCATAGTTCATTTGATGATTCTGTTACAAAGTCAATTGTGCCAGGCGGGATGGGTTGGTGATGCGTGCAGTGTATCAGTGGTTTGCGCTTTGGAAAGGTTTCTGCACCGGCGTGACCTTCTGAGAGGCTCGAACTCTATGGAGGGGGAGTATCTGGAAACAATATTAGGTACCTGGACTACGTCTATGCCTCATATCCCTTGCCCCCCCCTCATTCCTTCCTCCCGGAGGTTAAGCACAAACGGCAAGTCCTTGAGGAAGGCCTAGGTACAGAAATGTCCTTCCCTATCTTTACTAATTCAATCCAATGTTTCCGCCTATTTAACAGCTCCATTGTAGGCGTTTACTGTTCTTCATTTGTCATTTAATTTTATACTGACTATATTACTTTATTGAGTACTATAAGTCTAAAATAAGTATGTTTTGTATCAAGACTCAATTTCATGCACTTTTAACAGAACCTCATTAACCGAGCCACCGGTCTTATGCTGATTAGTTTTAGTATTTATATACGTATTTTATATATGTAAATAGAGGTTCATGCACTGTACCCTTACAATTCAGTTTTGGTAGTGTGTAATAAATCTACAAATATCGGCTTCAGATGCTATCCAGGATTAATGCAACGCTATGTCCGGGGCAAAGCTCTACAAGACAAAAGAAATCCTTAATGCTAATTTATTCGTATTAAATGTAAGAATTTCAATTTAACTATTATAAGGATTGTGTTACAATTGAAAATATACATATAGGACTAGCAAGGACGTGCAAATCTGGACAGTTTGTGTGTTCGTTTATTTTGTTTAGTGTTTGGCACCATAGATATCTATAATACCAGTTGTTTATTTTTCAGATGCTATCCAGGATTAATGCAACGCTATGTCCGGGGCAAAGCTCTACAAGACAAAAGAAATCCTTAATGCTAATTTATTCGTATTAAATGTTAGAATTTCAATTTAACTATTATAAGGATTGTGTTACAATTGAAAATATACATATAGGACTAGCAAGGACGTGCAAATCTGGACAGTTTGTGTGTTCGTTTATTTTGTTTAGTGTTTGGCACCATAGATATCTATAATACCAGTTGTTTATTTTTTCTTATCAACTATATTATTGAGGTTATATAGTAAGTAGTTTTTTATTTGGGTCTGAAAAAGGAAGCTTTTATCTTATTTTATTTACATAAATTTGTACAAGGCATATATAAGTATTAAAATATTTGCGTTAGTTAGGACTCGAATGGCTGGTCCATGTGCATTCCTGGCGTACCAACATGACCATACCTCTGACAGTGCTGTGGATAAACTTAAACGGAATACTTAAGAGTAATTCTCTCTTCGCCTTGGCATTCAATATCTGTTTCATATCTCTGTTTAGGTTTTAAAACTTTAATATAACCTATTATCTCCATCAAATTACTGCCACATGCGTTATAGCATTAAGCAATATTCCCTTAATCGATCATACAGAATCTTGCGGTATACTTTAACTAACATAGATAACAGTAGTTATACCTGTAGTTCTCTTGCCTTTGTATACAGGCAGAAATATCGCCATTGACCATGTTTTCTCCATTAAATAATCTATTAAATACGATTCACAGGACATCTGTTACTTCCCGTACTACAAAAGAGAAAATTTTAGAATTCAGATGAAATTCCTTCAATTACGTCTGCTTTCTCATTTGTAAAGTTTTTAATCGCTAATATAATTTCGTTATTTGTTATTTCTCCGTCTAATATTGAGACAGGAGGGGATTAAACGCAGTTCTCTAAGAGACAGTGGTGGCCCCTCCCACTCCTCCACTCCATTTTCACGCTATTAAAATACGCCAGCACCTTACGGGTTCCATGTTTATTTGTTCTCTTTTTCGTACTTTAATTTTTCTAATCAAATTCCACACATATATCGTACCCCTCCGATAGGTTACATTTCTATCTAGCTGGTTATCACTGAGAAATCTCACCGTCATCTCAAACAATCTTGTCCTCAACTTACTACTTTCCATCCATGTTGCGTCTTTTATTAGCACAAAGGTATAAGTACGCCTTTTATGCGTTGCTAATTATTAATTTCTGCACAATTATCACCGATAATGATAATGGATTATTTTATTTTTTCTAGGAAGGATCGCTTGCACTGATAAGAGCTCGAAATCTAAAACGAATTGTATGTTTCTCACCATTTTCGCAAATAATCGTTCTCAATATTATTATATAAAATATTGTTAGAATTTTCCACCCTCAACCTATGTTTAAATTTTTCTTCAAAATTTTAGTTCTTCAATCTTAACTTTGTATCTTTTAAATGCAAACTTTTGGATAGAAAGTGAGTTATTGCGTGGTTACAGAGATTGCTAATCTATATTTCCTTTCTTATTGTTCTCTATTATAAATATAAACATAAATATTAATATATTTTATCTCAAACACATATTAGATTAACTGATTTAGAAGAAGAGGATATGCAATGAACATATTTTTACTTTTGAAACTAAAACGTCAGTACTTTCACGGTAAATGATTGGAAACTGCTGCAGTTTGAAGCTGTTAAATAGTCAAATTAATTTAATGTGTGGTGTTCTGTAAGTTTATAATACTTTTATTAAGAGATGTGTTATTCGTTTCAAATGAGTGTATGACATCCGGCTACTTATATCGACCCATAAAAATCTGTATAGAACTTGTAGATTTGTATCTCATGGGTGTACGCCAGAACAAGTTCAGTGCAGAATGGATATCTGTCATCAACCTATCACTTATCCCATGCATGATAGATATATCGAGATAACTGTCACGTGTGATGTAAAATAGACATATTATCGCAATCCTGACATCTCAAAACAAGGTTTAGTCTTTTCTAGGGCTGTTAAACGATGTGGTTTGAATTTAATGTTATGTGTCTAGTAAAACGACAAAGGTGTTGTTTACTTATTTTTGTTCACGTGCTATACGTGATGAGCTTTATTTTTAAAGTTTAGAACAAGTTTATGCAGTTTTTAACTCAAGAGATTTATCGCTAAAATTATCTCAGATCAAGAACATAGAAACGAATGATATTTAATTTGAAGATTAAATGCATTGCTTGCCAAAACTTATTCTAAATAAAGCATATTTTTTGATGTAGCATCTGTGTTTACTAATTCATCTGGTCCGGAAAATACTTTTGAGGCAAATATTACTAAGGATTTATTTATACAATGACATACTGCCTTCTCTAATACATGTATTAATGAGCTCTGCCAAACAAACCATAATGTTTATCCGAAAATAATATCAGCTTATGGCGATCGTCCTTGGACTATTACAAGGGAATCTAATGCTAAAACTGCAAAACGTTCGGATGCAAAGTTCTTCAAATCGTTGTTGAAGTAAAACCACAATACCTACCATTTTTTAATCAATTATATCATGCGGTAGTAAAAACGCTTTAACATATTTTCTATTATTAATATTTGTACAGTATGACACCTCTTTTAACTTTTTTCCTTTAGTTGATCTTACACTTTGTCATTTGAATGCTTTTCCATTAGTACGTTCTAGCGAATTCCGAAGGAAGTAAGCTATTGCGGTTTACCCGTGAAACCTCATGTGTGTGTGTGTGTGTGTGTGTGTGTGCGTGCGCGCGCGCGCGTGTATATGTCTGTTAACACTCTAGCGGTTGCAATTTTTGTTTTTTCTCAACGAAACTCGGCATATAGCCATCAATTAACAAACGATTTGTCGAGTATGTTAACCAGAAAAATTGGATCAGTGCAAGTGGGGTTTATTAAAGCGAAAATATTTAAACTTAAAAAACGCTCTAGCGACCACAAATTTTATTTATTCTTAAAGAAACTCAGTATATTTCTTTAAAATAAATTTATAAAGTAATTTCCGAAAGCCGGGCAATTGGGTCATTAGGAGTGGGTATACCTGAAAAACAAGTGGGGATTAAAGGGAAAATAAAAATCTCTCCAGTGGCCACAATTAATTTTTTTAAGGAAAATAGATATATGCCATTGTAAAAAAAAATAAGAAATTAGTTAATTAGGAGCAGAGCACAGGGGGAATTACCTGTAGCCCAAAATTTAAAAATTGCTCTAAGAGCATTAATATATGATTTTTCGCAACTTCATGTATATATTATTTAAATAAAATAAGAAAATATTTTCTTTTCTTTTCTTTTTTTTTCTCCTTTTTTATTTGGTTTATTTATAGACGCTCTTTAACATCTCAGGTCATCAGCGTCCCTTCTATTCAAGGCGTGAAACGGCCGACAAATTTTGCACAGAGGCTCTTCTTTGAGGCTTGAGGTTATTTAATGTGCCGTAAATGTACAAGAGATCAACGGCTTTACTTCCCTTCCGAAGGAAGTCATACCTAGGATTTTTACTTCCCAAAAAATCCATCGAACCTGGCCGGGATCCAACCCGCGATCTTGGTTTTAGAAGGCAAGTATGATTACTACTATACCACCAGGACCTATAAAAATAGTTTCTGAAAATCAGGGAAATCGGACTATTAGGAGTGGAGTTTTATTTGAAACCTAAAATTATAAAATCGCTCTAACAGCTCCAATATTTTTTTCACAATAAAACTGGCCATATTTAAATCATTTAAATAAAACATAAAAAAAAAATCTGAAAATTAGGAAAATTGGATCGTTAGCAGTAGGGGCAAACTGAAAATCCTTAATTTAAAAAGCGGTCTGGCATTTAATTTTCTCTACATTGTTTTAAAATAAAAGGGTATTTAATTCAGCATGTAAATTGTATTTATAACGATACATATACTTTATATTTAACAAAAGCATCGCGCGAAGATAGCTATTGTAAAATATTACTCTAATATGTGTTTGAGAATTATATTTGTATAGAGAGCTCTGTAATAATATTCAGAAAACATTTGCATTATATGTTATTACTAAATAACAATTAAATCAAATTTCAAAGTCAATGAAAATCGATGAAACTTTCAATTTCTTATTGAGTATATTTGCTTAGTATATTGTAATTGTTTTTAAATGGTAACATGTTTTTGTTTTATTGAAACATATGAACATCATCTTCTTAAACACACAATGTAAACTGAAACATTTTGTTATTTTTCTCTATGTTAGTGAATGTAAAGATGATATCAAGGGTTCAGTTCATAAACATGTTTATATTTAAAACGTTTAAAAATACCTACATAGTATAGCTTTGCCAGTCAGTGATTATACATTTAATTTAATTAATATTATACAATTAATTTATATTATTTAATAATAATAATAATAATAATAATAATAATAATAATAATAATAATATAATTGCAGTTTCTGTTTTGTAATGCTTATAGATTGCAAGAATTCTAATTTTATTTCCCTAATACTACACAATAATGCCATTACTTATTTCATAAATAATAAGACCAAAACTTGGATTTTATATTCTTTTTTAAAGTTATTCCACTAGGTGAGGAATTCGCTTAGTTTACGCAGCTCCTGCGTGACGGACTTTTATTTACAATTTACTAATGCATAGTGTGTTTGTCCACAAATCCTCATTGCAACTATTTTCAGTCATCTTTCAACAGTTCTAGGGAGGTAAATTTCTGGGCATTTTAGGTTTAGTGTCTTTTCTTATTTTTCTCCCTGTCCAAATGTAGACATGATTACAAATCGTTGTTTGTATTCATGAATACTTATAAATGATATTTCAAATGTTACAAATTTTAAACAACTCCATGACTCTAAAATTTCTCTAAAAATACGTTGCTCTTTGACATCTATTAATTACTGGAATAAATGCCATCTAATGACAAAACACAAATCACTATTGTTCAAGAAAAGGTGATCTATATAGTATATCAAAAATATTTTTAACAGTAAATTTTTTGTTTATTTAATTAATATCCCCTGCATGTGCCTAATACGATATATTTGTTTAATTTGTGCAAATTTATTATAACGAAAGGATATGTGAACAAGAAATCGTAATATAAACAGAAGCAGAATACATTAATGTATTGTTACGGCAGCAGTCGGCTCTTGGCAGGCTCTGCGCTGCGCAAGTTTCCGCAATTACTCGTTTTGTAGCAATCACAATAAATGAATAATGTTCTGTCGTATACGCCGTAGCTCTTTCCTTTTTTAGCATTAAAACGAGGTGTGTTGTGTGGCATCCTACGCTAAGGAAGGCACCGTAAATGTTGCGGGAAAAACAGTTTAGAGTAGTAGAGTTTGCACAATGTACATTTATTATTAACAAGGAAGTAATCAAACGTACCTCACTCAATAAGAATGTATTGAACATTGCTTTAGGACACGCAATTCAAAGGTTTTTATGACTGAACACAGTAAAATGTAAGGTAAAGACAAATATCACCCCGTGCTTCCCTTTCATTTCAGTATAAAAGGAAAAGCTCATAGAGAAGTAAGAAAAGTATTAATATCTCCAAGTTCATTTACGCCATTTAACTAATTTCATTCATGACTATACACTTACATCTACAGCATTCATGTACAATCTACAGACTTCGCAAAAAGGATTATTCATTCAAAGCGACAATAAATAACATATAGAACATTAATATAAAATGTGCTTTCCTTACAATCACAGATAATTAAGCCTGAATATTCTAAATAATATAATAAAAACCAGAAATAAAAGTAGTTGCAATGAATAATACATTATTTATACAAATGCTATGGTCAGTGAATGAGGCAGGGCAATTATACTGCAAATTTTGAATAATTGACCCAAAATGTCTTTGCCCCTCGAAGTCGCTACTTCTTCTCACTCTGTAGTCATCAGAGGCACGCTCGTAGTAAGCCCGGAGTAAGGCTCTGACGTCATCATGCTAGATGCTCCCACTCCTGCTTCGACCATTCAAAAGATGGAAACGGGGAGTCAATTGGCGGAAGGATTAGTGAAAGGAAGGAAACAGGGATCTGGGACAAGTAACATATAAGTCCCTGCTAAGATGACATAATGTGAAACTTTCGCATATTTTAGGCACAGCTGGACAATGTAGCACTGTCGAAGTTCCAAGCATGTAAATGGCCGAAATTCTTCAGCGAGGGTCTGAAGCAGTGCAAAATTCATCTCGTGTAGATCGATTGAGGACAAGAATTGAGCTTGAGAATGTTCAGTGCATTCGTGGACTTACTGAAGAAGACCTATTATACTGGTAGTAAGAATTCATTAAATCGGTATAACAACTGCTATAAGCTAAGAAAGGTGTAAAGAGAAGCGAAGTATGTTCAGAGAATTCAGATGAGATGTCCATAAGGGTCGAGATTTATCAAAGACATGTAACAGTGAAAGCAGCCTATAACATGCAATATCTGAGCGGCAGTCTCTTGTTTCTTTCTCCATGATAGTGTAAAACTGTACAGCACTATGATAATGAAAGAGGAATTGGATAAACACTCTGGACAGCCCTGGAACTTCCCCCTTACAACGCAGATTTGTCACCACGTGCCTTCCATTATTCGAACCTCTTAAAGAAGATTTAGGGGGTAGAAAAGAGGTAGAATTCTTCTTCTTGTTATTTTTTTTATAAAAAGACTATACAATTCCAGTGCCCTTGCTAAAATATGTGAATGCTATGCAACAAATTATACTATTTCTGAAGTTCATACATTAAAAATAAATAGACCAATTCTCCTATATATTTTATTCATATCCGAAATAAGTTTAGAACTTTTTGTAAGTGGACGTCTCGTGGTCTAACGTTCGGGAACCCAAGCTGTCCAATTGCCGAAACTTCTAAGGATTCGCTTCCACTTCCCGGAATCGAACCCAACCGAACCGAACCGAACCGAACAGAACAACACAATTGAAACATACTCACAGCGTCAGAAAATAAATCAAGTACGAAGGCTGTTCGATAAGTGTAGTGCAAATTCAAAAGGTAGTAGCACTAGATTGTATTCAACATTACCTTAACAACGTGGTGGTTATTGAGGTACGATTTACAAGCTTATAAATAATTATGAAGCTCAGTCTATGTTTGAGAGTCATTTTCCTAATTCAAAATTGTAAACAAGCGTTCTAAAGGAAGAAACACAAATTTCAAGTATTAATAAATAACTTTTTGAAAGAGACAATGCCCATATAAACTAAGGCGAAATTAAACAAGCATTACAGAAAACCTGTACCTTTGCTTAGAATGGTGTCTAAATGGTTTGGTCAGTTTAGATGACGCCGAACGCGAGCACAAGCGATGCAGACCATTTCGGATATCCTGGCAATTTACAACTCCCAAAATTATTGAAAGAAATCCAACATATGGCGCTGAGCAGTTGCAAGCTGAAGGTACGGGAGATCGCTGAAGCTGTGGGCATTTCTGAAGGTCCGGTGCATACTATTTTGCACAATAATATGCAAATGGCAAAGTGTGCGGAACGATTGCTGAACGATTGATTAAAAAAAAAAATAGAAAAGAAAGAACGAGTTGTTTCATGCGTGCAGAATTTTAAGCTGTATAAATGGGAAACAAGTAAACTTAGGAGATGGTGCGTAACAGTCAACGAAACAGATCCACCTCTACACGCCGGAAATGAAGCAGTCGAAACAGTGAGTTATAACCAACCAGAGAAAGCGCTCCGAAAAAGATAAAAACAATCCCATCAGCAGGAAAGGCCATGACGACCGTGTATTTAGCTTTGCCACAGCATAATGTTAACGTCTTTTTGGAAAAGCAAAACTGGTGAATATTACGCTATGTACGCAGCAATTAAGCAACTGGATCAAGAAGAATCGTCCTCATTTGGTGCAGAAAGCGGTCCTGTCCCATCAGATACAGCGCACAAGTCTGCAATTGCTACTTCAAAATTATTGAACTTTATTTTGACATTCTTCATCTACCTTCTGTTCTCCGGATTTAGCATTTTTGGACTATTTTCTGTTTCCCAACATGAAGTAATGGCTAGCGGGAAAAGAAACTCGAAACAAATGAAGAGATCGTTGCCGAAACAATTGTATTTTGCAGAGCTGAACAAACCGTATTTAATGGATGGAATAATCAAATTAGAAACTTACCGAAATAAGTCTATATATTTGAAAAGATATTATGTTGACATTTCCCAAACTTATTTTATTCTTTTTGCACGTACTTATTGAGTAGCCTTCTTTCGAATGAGCATCCCAAAGTTGTAATGAAAATACTGGATACATAACGTTGTTTCGAAAAGAGATACGCATATATATATATATATATATATATATATATATATATATATATATATATAACTGAAAAGCAGAAAAGGATAAAACACTAAGAAAAAGCTACAGATTAGTAATCACTATATTTCGAACTGCTTGAGTTTTCTATGGTAAGAAGACAGTTCTAGTTATTGTTAGTTGTTAATTTTAGTTACCTTTATAATGGTGTTACATTATTTTTCATTTATATATTTTTCATTTTCATATATATATGTGTGTGTGTGTGCGCGCGCGCGCTTGTGTGAGAGTTTAATTTTTTTGCATTCATTCTTTATATTTCAACTTGCATATTGTAGTATAATTCCCAAAGCTCTGTTTGTAGGTTGCACTACCAACAGCTTGTTCACCCCGAAAAATCACGATAATTACAATTGTATACGAAACAGAAGTTCCATCACGACTGTGGAAACAGGAACTTAAGACCCATTATGTCTATATAGCTCAACATCCTATAATTAGTGTGTAGACTTGTAGTATTGATTTTATTGAGGAATTGAAATATTTCCTTATTTGAACTATTCGCTCTCTATGACCCGACCCCTGATAACCTGTCTTGCGGAAACGTAGTATTGATTTTTCAAATTACTGTAAGGAGAGAGATGAGCGAGGGGAGGGCATCTTTCATTGATATTTCGTTTCGGTGTAGACTAGCTTTGGTAGCCAATTTGATTATGTCTGCCCTTTTCTGGGATTTTGCAGAAACTGAGACCAAACAGAGGGACCGAGATGCAGACGATTTTAATTTAAAATAACTAACCCTAGGACGTTTCCCTATTTACTATTATTTTAAAACTCAATCTTAAACTCCCTTAATCATATTTTAATTCCCAAAGGACCACTGGCCTTGTAATAGGTTGGTAACTCTTCATTTATAACTATTTTCCCTCTATTTCTCTTACTATATGCTCATTAGGATTAAATGCAGAGAAACGTCAAGATACATTTCAAAAGTGATTGAGCTATTTGCACAGAAACGGCTAATGAACTTATACACAAAAGTTTTTAGGGTGAGTCATGGTGGAACATGAATTTTTTTTAGTATTGAATGTAATTAAATCTTAGTTATCACTTGCATTATTGATAGAAATTTACCATAATTTTGTACATGAACAATGATATATTTAGGATAAATTATATTTTCCATTCATTTCAACATCGTATGTCTCAGCCTAAGCTATACAGCCACACTTCTTCACTGAATGAAATAAATATTCTTAGCCAGGAATTCCCTTCAAACATCTTTCTGCTAGTTACTATTTAAATACATTGCTAAAAAAAACTCAGTTCGATTAGGCTCTGCTAGTGGGAGCATATTCTAAAAAGACAATGAATTTGTAACAGAGTACATGTAGTCAGTGAACAGATAAATATCAATTCGAGCTGGAAAGCCGAGATTTAGATTGTATAAGGTGGTCTAGTCCCGAAATCTATTGATAAGCTTATGTCTACTATTCCGTAAGGCCCCTAAACTTCTCATAGGCCGGGGGCTTGCTCAAGTTTAGTTTTCTCATTCTCATCCGTCATAATTCTTCTGAGTGTCCCAATTTCCGAAGTGGGTTACACTTCTGTCACCGTGGCAAGAGGTCTGGCGACTGTGATTTCTATAGCGACAATGTCTTGATAGACAAATGTTATGCATTTTTATCATTATGAATATGTAAATAATTACACCAAGGCTTCACCAGACACTTTTATTTACTCCGGACTGAGTCACAAGACCAGTAGTTTGAACAAGACTTTTATTAAATATTTTCTGTTATGAATCATGATTTCTCTATACCTATATTTCAAGTCGCTATTCATAACCACTACACAGATGTACTTCTACATGATGACGCTTTTATGCATTCCTTTACATGTGGAAAATGTTGCAATTCCGTTATTTGTGACTGTATAAAACACACATACACACACAAGCACGCACGCACCTACAAAAGAGACCTACGGTATGCTTGGCCTTAAATCAAACCTACGGTGGAAAAGAGAGGAGGGGGAAGCCGACTGCACTGCATTCAACGTTTCAATAAATCAAGCAAGAGCGCCGTCATAAATAATTCAGCCCAACCTGTTTTTGTCGCCATTAAATCACTCACCACATTCACATCGCCGTACACTCACCCTCGAGCCCCCCCTCGCTCTCTCCGCGAAAATTATTCACCATCAGAAATATCTGGCTTCATATTTATTGCAATTACAATTTCCGTTTACGCACCGCACACTGTAGAAATCAATTGATTCCATAATAATAGCAATAGGCCTTATAACTTGTCATCATAGCTGAGCTGCAAATCAAACCAAGTCATAGGATTGAGATCAGGGGTATCCAAATATATGCCATGTCGTAAACTTAGGTTTTGTGTTACCTAAGTGATTGGCAATTAAAGGAATCATTTATTAACAATTCAGCACAGGACAATTAAATGAAGGGAAAAAAGAATTAAGAAACTGTAGTAACCCAACAAAACAGTAACAAAATATTTTGAAGAAAATGGATTGAGAATTTGTTAACAGTACATGAATTCTTGCTTTATACAGATGAGGCACTTGAAACGGGCCACCTCAATAACACGGACATTTTTAGCTGTAGTAGAAGTGTTCAGACAGAAGTTACTTCGTATGAAGGAGAACATATAGTGGTGTTTTTCGTTTTTTCATAGGTGAATGTATAGAGGGGATATGAAAGTCAACTTCGTTATTTGAAATGGATTGATATGTTTTACTTAACAAAAAATTTTTTCTATTATGGGTAATTAATTATTTATGTAATCCACCTTCCTACGCATAAACTCATCGCTGCGATCTATTAATTATTTCTGTTTACATGCATTTTTGTTAGAGCCTTCTGATTTAAGTAATATTCAAAAATTTAAATTTCTAGTAAAACTTCTACGCCAGTTATTTGGTTAAGATTTTTAGATCTTCTTATTTAGATCTAATTTTCTCACCTTTCTCTGAGACAATTTCGCTTTTTAGGTGGCGGTGCTTTGAGATGAAGAAACAGGAAGATTCAGATCTCCAACTAAATTCACTCTTTAACATTGCTAAATGAAAGTTATGCCGTATATTGTTAGACTTGACAACAATACTTTTTATTAACTATAATCGAGTGAATTTTTCATCATCGTACGTCATTTCATTACCTCCAGGAATTGGGAAGTACAGTAAGTTTATACAGTGCGTTCCAGAACTCGACCGCACAAATTTATGGACTGCAGATGTATCATTGACAACATTTTGAGATAGGGAAATTATGATCCGCGGGTTCAGAGTTCGAAAATGTATGACGCTGGATATTAATAAAATATAGATAGAATTAAAATGGCGCATACCTCAGATTATCGTTCAAAATTTTCATTTATGCCCCTTTAGGGGAGAAACTTTGGAGATATATTCACTTGTTATTAATTTTCTAAGTAATGTACATCACTGTTTTGCTAATAATTTGCTTCCGGGAAAGGTATGCAGCACGCCACTGATAATAGTGTAAAGCATTTGGGACTATGCAGCTGATTACATGGAAGCTACTTCTTGTCTGTTTAGCCCAGTTGACAAAATGTATAATTTCTGAGCAATGAGTAGGTGTTTCGAGCTCGGTATCTTAATTGTGTATGTGTTTGTGCATTTCCTCTTACAGTTTCCTAATTTCAATTTATTACATTTTAGGCCTACTTAGAACTTAGTCTTAGCTGTTTAATTTCATTATTTTTTGATATATGGAAATGTATTATTATTGAATAATTCTATAACTTCTCACCCATTTTTACATTAGAAATAAAAAACCCAGCAAAGACAAAAAATAGCAAACCAGAAATAGCTGAATACTACATCCTAGCATCTAGGATTTAATGTTAGTAACACTTAGGATTATTAACGCTTCTCATGCACAACTGGTAATGATATCCCATCAAGTTCTTAATTGTGGAAGAAATGAATTAGAGAGATATAGCAGTTTTCCATTTCAGTACTTCGTATTGTTGATCCCCATACGTTCCCGCACGTCCACACAGAGCATATTCAACCGTGTTGTTTACAAGTTCTAGCACAATAAAACATGAATGACGATCATTCATTTACAGAACTTGTTGATATGCATTTCACATATGGTGAAGCTAGAGGACGTGCATCCGTAGCTGCGGAGCAGTACCAGGAAAGATATCCGGACAGAGGACATCCTCATCGTAACACCTTTCAGTTTATCCATCGGTGTCTACGAGATCCCTGTCAGTTCATAGACCAAATGCGGGTGAAAATCGAACCCTACACACTCCAGGCTTCGAACAAGAAGTCCTCCACAGACTGCAAGTTCATCCTTCATCAACTAATCGCACATGTTATTAGTACAAAGAGCAATAGTGTTTGGCGACTATGCAAGAGGAATGACCCACCCATTTCACCTTCTGAAGACGCAGATTTTGGTACCAGCGGACTTCGGTCCTCGGTTACAGATATGCAACTGGGCTTTAGAGCATCGTGTTAAAAATCGACACTTTTTTCGCCAGTGCTGCTCATTGAAGAAGTCACTCTCATCAGAAATGGACATTTGCTTAACCACAGGAATAGCCACATGTGGAACTACGAAAATCCACATGCTCTCAGAGAGACTACGAAAATCCACATGCATGTGGAGCTACGAAAATCCACATGCTCTCAGCACAGGTTCACTTGTGAACATACGGGCTGGCATAATTGGTAGCCACTTTGGCCCGCACCCTCCTCCTCTGTGGCTATATGGGCAAGTGTACCTTCAGTGTTTATTGTATTCTAGGAATGCAATCCTCTAAGAATACATCAAATGTGGCTCTATGATGAGGCTTCTCCCCATTTTGCTCGGAAGTGCGACTGCATCTGGACATTTTCCCTGACCGGGTTGGAAGAGGCGATCTAGTAGCCTGGCCACTGCGTTTCCCTAACATCACCCCCATAGGTTTATTTTTATAGAGGCATCTCTATGTCTTGTGTTCGAAATACCAGTTGCGTCTGACGAAAAATAGCTGGTGAGGATATTGGTTGGCGGTCATTAAATTCTTGGCACTCTTTATGCGCCGATGTAATCTGTATTATTTTGTGAATGGCGCTCAAACCATGAAAATAAGTAAAAGTGTTACTGCCCTTTCATTGTTCGTGAACACACATTTTCTTCATGATATTTCGTTTTTCATTATTTGTAGAAGTGTAAAATTGCAGTGAGTTTCTGTTATTATCACTTGTTCATTTTTTATCATTTTTGCTCAACCTAAAAGCAAAACTAGTCGTCTTATTCCATCATCGTACCCGGTATTTCCATCTGTTGCCCTTTCAGAAGGTCGGGAAATCAAAAGTTTCCATTTTGTTTAAATTCTCGTTTCAAACATTTGTAAGTGAACTACACATTGTTGACAAACAGGTAAGTAGTAACATTACAATTACATTGGTATGACGCCATATTTCATACACTTTCGGAAACAGAAACCAAAATCTGCCTTTCGCAATAATGCAAACAAAAAATAAAAATAAATAAAATTGTTATGCATTCGTCAAGATTCCTAGCCCTGTCTTTAATTTTGTACTTATTTCCAGTCTCTAGGCCTAGATTCTGAGCAACAGAGCGACAGCAAGCTTAATCTGCTTGCTGACATTTATCATAAAACTAAGTGGAAGCTAAATCAATGGCATGTTACCCCATTAAAGAAGTATTTGAGCCCACACACCTTAGGTTCCCATATCAAAGCAATATCCCTTTGAATTCGTGCAGTTGAATTCTAAAACATTCTGTATATTTTTGGAAATATGGAAGTTGAAGACTATGGGCGACCACAAGAGCATTTATCTTTTAATAGCAAATGCATTAATGCACTTTAGAAGTCAATGAGTAAATATATCGGAACACATTAAATATTTCAGCAACTGACTTGCATCATAGTGCGTGCTCATGATGGTCACCTTGGGGGTAAAGCGATTCTGAGAGGATATTATTGCACATCATGTTTTATCTGGACTTACCACAAGAAAGGTCATCTCTTCACCTTAGCACATTCGTTTTAATGTTCCGCACAAATAAACAAGGGGTTTGGTGACCGTGCAGACAATTTGCTGACGGACCAATTCAATAAGCTTCAAATGTGTTAAGAACTCTCCGTTCAAAATAGGCAGGATTTATGTCTTGTTGTGCTACATTGCCATATGTTCAGTGGAATGGTTTCTAACAGTTTTGGCAGCACTTCTATAAAGACTATGCATATTTAATGTCCCGTCAATAAAATATGGACTAACTATTCGATTATTTACAAGCCTTCACCACACATTTACAGACCACTGTATTAGTTTATCTGCTTCTCTCAGTCATCGTGTATTTTCAGGTGATCAATAGTGAATGTTGCAAAGTTAAGCTTGCACGTCGTCTGTAAACAAGTTTTTTAGTCAGCGATGTAATCGATTTGCAGTTACCGTATACACATTCGAAGAATTGTAAGGGCTGCTGATGAAGTGAGTGTGAAACGGGTGAAATTTGTGGGAATGTAGTATTCGTACTGACCCCACTCTGGTATTCAGTCTTTCTCGTGCTAGCATGTGTCATAACTTCAATGTTAATTGCATATTCCTATCGGTTGCTTTCTTGCTTTGCTGGTGTCCTCACTTACCTATGTTTCCAGTATCTTGGAATGTTTTTCATGTTATGTTTGCAAAGACAGCACGAAGCTTGGTACGATTAGGGCATTCAGAATACGAGCGTAGAGCTTGGCGAAGTTCTTCATAGCCATATCGGCTTCCTTGCACACGTCTGAATAAGAGGTCATCAGATCGCTATTACTGCATACCATAGACTGAACACTGATACACAAGGAAACATACGAGTTTCATTGTTTATTTACATTTTTATATGCCTACAGTGATGGGACAAACAGTTTGGTAGCTTGTGCCTTGAAGTAAACTATTTTTCTTATAGTCATTGACCTTCAAACCTCAAAATATGATAATTGTATGCGTCTTCAAAGGTGAATAATTTTAGGATAAATAATAAACTATATAAATTCATTTAAAATAGCAAACTTTACTTTCATATCCCATCAATCCCTCCTTCTATGAAAATATTAACACCACATTTTGTTTCCCTTTAAGCCAAGGAGCTTTTGTCTGAAGAATTTTCTTCTATCACTAAAATTTGTATACCGCCACAGGTGGCCGAGGTCATTATGGCGCGGACTCGTGAGCGAGAGATCTGGAGTTCTATTCTCGCCAGGTCCGTCCTCTCTGACTGAGGCTTTTTCTAGGTTTCCCTCAGTCATCATAAATGGTAAATGTGGGTAGGTACCCTAAAAATGTAGGCCTGGAACGTTTCCTTCCTTAAAAAAATATCCTTTCCCAATTTATCATTTCATCTCATGTATCATCAGAGACAAACCGCCTGTGGTGCCTCAGTAGTAAAAACGAGCGTTAAAACACCACTAAAAATAAATAAATAAAACTAAAAATTGTCCTGTTGTTTTAGTTGCCTCATCCTAAATATTGAACATTCTTTTGTAATGTTTACATGTATCAGTTAATACATTTCTATTAATGTAAACAGAAAAATATTCATTGTTTCATTAATTACTATTTTCACATGTATGTACTGTTATTTTCAGCTATGTTTAAATGCCATAACAGCTTATAAAAATAAAACATACCTTGCAATTATCTTTAATTGCAGGTAAGAGTTGCAACGTTTCCGGAATTACCTAAACATGGCAGTGGGGGGTCCAAACTTATACTATCAAACTCTGCCATGAACATCTATGCAATAATAGCCCGTTTCGCGGAGAGTTATAGAGCGTCTGCAATATAACAATTATTATATATCTGATGAAAAAGAGTAAGAAATTAGTAACACTTTAGGAGTCTCTTCCTCTTAATTTTCGATTCGAAATTCAAACAAAGTTCAAAAGTGGTCCCCAGTATTTGTATTGTGCACGGTGAAGAACTGCAAGACCAGTAATAATTGAAAAAGAGAAAATAATTGCACTATCGTCTATTAAAGGAGGCTGAAATTTCTGCAACTATACACGTTTCAGATGAATGGTTATATATATAGGCAGAAGATAATGTGTGAAAAAATAATGTAAATCATTGGTGCCACGATTGCTAATACCTTATCAAAAACGAATATGCAAATGTCTAAGAAAGATTTAGCCCACTTCCAGAGCAGAGAACAGAATTCGTGACAAATAATGGTAGAGCATAAGTGCACAGAAAGAAAACTGACATCAAAACAATTGAAATAGCATCTGAGCAAAGTCAGTTAGAAAGATTATTGTGTCAATTTTCTGTTATCTGTTGAACTGCTACTTGACTACTTTCATAACTACAGCATACTAAACTAATCTTTTGAACCTATAGAAGAAAAATATTTCACGAGAAAAGACCAATTTTATCGAGGTAGTATTTGAAGGAAAATTATTTTCATGACGGTATAAAAGTTTTGGGACCAAGATGGACATTAATATTAAGAAAGTCCAATTTGAATAATAGGAGTTTCAAAGAATAAATGACTTTTTTTTTTTCGTAATTCATTCCGAAAACGTTTTCAATTACCCTCGTAGCAGAGAGCGTTTTGTAATGTTAAAGGCTCTGTTACCTTGTTTTCAGTTTCAATTTAATAATACACACCACAAGTGACTCAATAGCATACCTTATGATTTTCATTTAATTTGTTCGTCTCCAGTTTGCATGTACATTGCAATAAGAAAGGCACATTTTATTAATGCTCTAGCTTATTATCATGCAAATAAATGTGCCATATTTTACATTTAATGTATTCTGGTTCTTAGTACAGCTCATATGTAGTGTCTTTTTTATTTTCCCAGATATTTATTTTACATGAAAATAGACTTAGGAAATATTAAATAAGAGAATTGAAGATTTTAAATGCTGCTTCTTAATATTTGTTTATTTATTGTGGCAAGTTAAGGCCATTAGACCTTCCCTTCCGCTCCACCAATTTAATAATACTTACACTAACTTTCAGGGACAATACAATTATGATGTAAACAGTAACAAGGACATTTCCCGTATATATACAAACGCATATGAAATAGAGCAAACAAAGGTGTGCTAGTAAACATGGTGATGAAAAAGAATAATAAAAATATTAACAAAAAGAATAATAAAAGAATACCAGTAGTAACAACGACAGCTCTTATTCATATACTCGTATTTAAAACATGAAAGATAGTAAAACTATATTTACTTTAAAATATACAAAATAAAAAAGACAGTAATTCCACTATGAAGGTGATAGATTAAGGATGATAATAATATTAAGAATGGCAATAATGGGAAGATAAATTAGACAAAATGACAAATAAATATCTGCATTGCAACATCAGAAATTTAAATCTATTATTTCTAATCATATTAAACAATTTCTTATGAAATGCTCCTAAAGCTTGACGTCCTTTGGCAATGCATTCCAGAGGCAGGCAGTGGCTACAGAGGAAGATGAATGAAGTGATGTTAGGTGCAATGCTAATGATAGTACGTGTCCGGTTTCAGTGTGCGTTAAGGTTATGAGAGGAAGATAAATTTCGAAAACAAAGGAGAATGAACGTGGTCAACACGTAACAAAAACATCGGCCAGTCTATCCATTCATTCCTTCCATTACATCTGTTTAAACATTTCTAAATCAGAAAATACTGATAGTATTTAATTAAGAAATAAAAAGTCACATAGTTTATTCCATTACCTCATTTATTCATAAATATGGAACGGCTAATTAGAGTTTTGTATGACACACATGTTAAAAGTAATTTTATTTTTCTCGTATATTTATTAAGTAGGCTGACGGCTTCGTTTCGTAAAAAGATTATTTTTTGTAGAATTAAATGTCATCTTTTAACACTTGTGTCATGAATAAATATGAAAATGGAATGTCACAACTTTACATTTATTATCCAATTTAGTGGCGAAGGAGATAGGTCTAGAAATCTCTTGGCTCTGTAACGGTAGCCGATGTACTACCGTCAGAATACTGCCTGGTGGCATCAGTGTAACGTGTAATCAACGATATTACAGGCCTGTCAGTTTTGGCACATTTTCATTTTTTATCTGCGAGTAGTGAAACAGGTCTCTGCAGGTGATTATCAGGCGCTGAGTTCATGATTCAATGCTAATGTCTACATCGATCCGTTAAGTTATTTATTTATTCTTGAAGCCATCGAGAGATCCGTAAATAATAATGATCAAGTGGATTATCAGCTGCTGACATTCAAAGATGCTATTTAATAGAGGGTATCATAGCTCATCTCGCCAAATTGATTCAAATTCGCGCATGTGCAGATCCAACTTGTGTGCTGACAGTTTCAGATGATATCTTTCTTAAGGAACGAATGAAAGGCCTGGTGTCCAAAAAAAGAATAAATAATCTAGCAGCAATTGTCTCTTGACGTTCGCTCAGATGTCTCAGAAACACAATCAAACAAAATCTCGTATATTAGTATTCCAAACACAGTCTAGCAATCGTCCAAAAGAATTATATTAATTATAAGCATTCTTAATTCACATATTTCTTAAAGGTGAAATGTATGCATTCAAGATTTGCAGAATTATAGGACTTTTAGATTTAATGTTGTATTTTTCACTGCAGTTGTTACTGAAGTTTCTTTTGACCTAGTAGCGACTTAAGAAAGTTGGCCAGAAGGAAACTCGGCATTGAAATCAGGGTCACATACGAACATATGGAGTACAGTAACGAAAGTGTGCTCCTAAATAAAACATGGTCTTGCGAGAATTACTTTTTGAAGAAAATCCCGAGAGTACAAAAGATAAGAAGAAAATTAAATCACTTATCTATTTAGAATAAAAGTCCCTAACGAGAATGTTGAACCAAGGCTCTGCATGTTTTACCATTAACTCCTGCACCTACGCTTATTCAAAGAGTCGGCGTGCGGGGCTAGTAAGAAAAACTTGATTTGAAATGAGAAGTTTATCATCAGGGGAAGAAACGAGCCGAAGAAGACGCATGAACGCGCTTTCATTTTGTAAAATTAAATTTTAGAGCGATCAATTTAAGTGGAACAGAGACAAATTCTGTTAGAGTGACGAATTGCTGAGAAGTGGACATCTCAGAGGCACAGTTGAAAAATAATTCACTAAAAGAGGAGAACTTGGAGTCATTTCCATAGGATCATTTAGTGTTTAGAAATTAGGTTTTGGGTGTATCATGTAGTCGTAAGTTGAACATATGCAGTGGAAACTCAAAACTTGCTCCATCCCTAAAATCCTCAAAATGGCAAATTGTGCACACAAGATCATAGCAACTATCCTCTGGGATGGAGAAAAAATCTCGTTCCTCGAGTTCATTTCACATGAGAGAGTAATGCTTACTTTTGTGGGGCAGCTGACGTATTTGTCCTTCGTGAAACCACACCATGAAACCACACCAATGCACATGGCAGGATGCCAAACGACAATTACGGCATAGGCAGCTGAGCATTCACTTTACAGTCCTGACCTCTCTCGGAACTCTTCCTCTTTTGAGTTTTGAAGAAATAGACAACGTTTTTCAAGTGTTTAAGAATTTGAGGCTAAAACGTCTTATTTTAGGAACCAACAACATATTTTTCAAATAGAGTACATAGAAGCCTCAGAGAACATTTTGGAAACTTGTTTTTTTATATAAATGATTGAAGGCACTTGGTGTGAATGATGATGCTACTTATTGGAACACAAAGATTGCCTGAGTCATTCAGAATGGCTTTCTACGGACACGATAAGAGCGTTATAGTCATGTAGAATGAGTTGCGCTGGGAATCGAACGTTGGGTATTTTTTTTTTTTTTTTTTTTTTTTTTTTTGTAGATTCACATGAACTCTTTGGACATTTTAAAGTGTAGTTACAGTCAATGGGGTTTCTCTTCCACCTCTCAATACTGGCACTTTTCCTGCACCTTGACCATTCGCTGAAAACATTTCTTGAACGACTCACGCTGAGAGAGTGGAAATCGTCGCAAAAGAAACTTCCATTTCTTTATTAAATTTATAACTTTTGCTGCTCAGTTAAACTACACAATTATAGACTCTGAAAATCAAAATTAGTTGTGCTGTTATTGACGTATGAATTTGCTGGAAGATTTAAAGAATTTCCATATAACTGTTTAAACATCTCACAGTTCAATTGACCGCCACGGGTGGCCGAGGTCGTTAAGGCACGGACTCGTGAGCGGGAGGTCTGCGGTTCGAATCCCGCCAGGACCGTCCTCCCTGATTGGGGTTTTTTCCAGGTTTTCCTCAGTCTTCATAACTGGCAAATGCCGGGGAGATACCTAAACTTAGGCCTGGAACGCTTCCTTCCTTAAAAAAAAAAATATCCTTTCCCAATTTATCATTTCATCTCATGTATCACCAGTGTCCACCGCCTGTGGTGCCTCAGTAGTGAAAACGGGCGTTAAACACTACTCAAAAAAAAAAAAAAAAAAACAGTTCAATTGTTCAACTTTTCATTGAGCTCAATGCTTGGCATTTTGGAATCACGGATACTTAGTGTGATCTCACTGGTATATGTTCTTTCGATTATTTGAATTCGCCTTTCGGTAGACAAATTTAACGATGCAAAAAAATATCTAACATTTCAGACAGAATTGCAGAAAGTAAACAAAAGGATCCTAAAAAGCTCAGTATTTGTTCTTTATAACTACTAAAAAAATAGAACAATATCTTTATTAGTCAATATAACTTTTGGAAGGTGCAAGGTGCAAAAAATATACGCTATGGTCGATACGCTTAGACATGTTTTCTTGTAAGCAAGTAATTTTTTGTACTATGTTCTTGAGTTCTTATACAGTAGATCAAGCAATGATGTTTGAATAGCATGGGGTGTTCACTATTTAGCCCAGTTATTTCAGTTAAATATACCGAACCCGGGAAGATAAATCCCCTTAAACTTGTCAGATCACTTCCACACTTATCTCTCTGTTGCTGTACTGAATTCTGCTGTTGCTCCTTAGCCGTCAGTTTTTCTATTGGTTTATCCTGCTATTCAAACCTTCAGCAACAGTGCTATTTAGCTTATTATTTGCAGACGGAAAGGAATACCGGCAAAAAATTTCAATTGTATCTTATTGTTTACAGATTTATTCTGTTGAACTCTTACGCGTAATGACCCAAAATTTCTTTCACTTCCGATAACCACAGGAAGTAAAATAGTAAAGGTCAGAAAGCACTCAGCTATTTCATACTGGAAGCTATGGCCACTGCATATTGATACATTAAATTTCTTCGATGTTGCTCTTAGGGACCTAACGTACTTTCCCATATCCCATCATTCCTTTCATTTTTCAAATTGGGCGGCGTTTTTCTCGATATCGCCATCAGCTGCCTTGATATGCTCTCCTTGATGTAAGATCTGATTTTTAAAATCAATGACTCTAATATTCGCCGGAGGCGAACCTACGCTGTAATTAAACTATAAAAATAATGCACAAGACATATTTACTGGCTAGGTGCATGGACATGAAAATATTAAAATTTTTCATTTTCTTGCCCTCAGCCGGCAAAGAACTTCCATATAAAACTTCCATATTTATTGTCTGAAGATGCGTACTAATGCTGAAAGCTTATCATATAAAAGGCTATCGACATAACTTTCACTTTGCACATTCTCATACCTTCGTAGATGCAGAGTTAGGCGGCTGTACTCTTAACTAGGTTATTGACTTGGTCATATCGTAATCTCATCTCTATGGGCTGTTTTTTGGAGGGAATGAGGTTTGTTGTTAGTGACTTCAGGAAAGTCTTATACAATGTCAGAATATTTCTCTTTTTTATCTGGTAAAGGATTAATTTTTGGGTCTTCCGCTCCCTAATGACCTTCCAGAAGAGGGTTTGCTTTCAACTGGCCATCTTTGAAGCATCAGTACCAAATTTTGCTTGAGCCTGTGACTTCTGAACCATTCCCAAAGACCTATTAGAATAGTTTCAATGGCCAAATATAGCACAACTAAAGTAGATTTCTTGGTTATTCCCTAAGTTTAATTACCAAATGAGCATCTTTACAGGAAAGTGTCTCTTCACGCATGCACAGTAAAAATTGTTCTACTAGTTTATAAAGATGTTCAGTAAGGCTGGTAGTTTCGAAAGACAAAAAGGTACAGTTTCATTAGACAATAGACTGGTACATATACACATTCTGTTTAACTATTATGGCTAAAAATATATCAATTTCATTAAAATAAAATAAAAGATAAGTAGGGTGCAAAATGTTTTCTCCAGAAAACGCTAGTCCTAACATTGAAATATGGACAAACTACACATTTGAAAGAGAAGTTCCGAAAGCAATGATGCTAATGCAAGTATTCAACGTTCGACAAGTGTGCAATCAAAAACCTACCTTGAAATTAGGTGTTTTCAAAAATTGGCATAGCTGTGCCGCAATTAATGAAGCATATTCAGCTTTGCGGCTTTTGCTGATCATTAAACGTGGGAAACGTTAAACATTTTTAGAATCCCAGTCCTATCTGTTTAAATGTTTGTACAGCCAAGAAATGTGACATGCCTATGCTTTACTTTAAGATCAGGAGTAGTATTCCGTTTCTTTTAATCTGAAATTTGTACTTGAAATTGCCAGAAATATAAACTATATTTTATATCAAAGATAAAGCAGGCTATATTATGTATAGTAGCATTTAAATACAATTATTTGGAAGCTTAGTTTTCCACCAATATTTTGTTCATTTATTTGTTCGCACCAATTTATTCTGTAGTTACAACAAATCAGATGAACAATGAGTGATATGCAAATCCTGTGCTCTGTGGTTTAACCCATTAGCCCTCCCCGCTTTTCTTTTTTTCTTTCTGTATAGTATTCAAATATAGCTTTAAACGGTTAATGTAGCGTGCACTATGTGTGTGTGTGTATGTATAGGGGGAGGGTTGCACATATTTCTCTCTCATTTCTGTACATGTGTAGCATTGTATTGTTTACTTCCTGGTTTGGATATGTATCGATCAATCACCTTAACGTTACTGATATCAAAGCAAACACAATATATAGGATGATTCAAATTAAAAGGGTGGTTTTTAAACATATCTTCTTCCGAGTATTTGAAGTATTTGCTTAGCCTTACAGTACTCGTAGATGTTGAAAAAGGTGTAATGCAGTTTTGCTGTTTAATTGTTCGGTCACAGTACAGGGGAATGCGGTTGAGCCTGCCTCCATTAGTCTTAATAAATTTGCCTTTTTTCTTTATATTTTGGTAAAGTTGGCATTACCTATCTGTTCCTTGATGTTCCTTCCTTAAATGAAATGTGAGTATATGGGATTGAGGCTTCAACCAATGAAAGCATTAGCAGACTTAGAAATTCCTATTTATGAAGTAATTAAACCAACATGGGGTGGAGCTCATTAAATCTTAGGTTTTCAATTTTATCTGTACAGGGCTGGTGGTGTAGCCTGCAGAGTATTAGCCAAGTACAAAACTACAAAAACAACTGTCTTTCAGTTGGTGATCACGCACTGTTTTGATTTATCTGTTTATCTTCTGCAGTAGCATGAATATTTTGTTTCATATGGCTAAGGAAAAGCATTATTTTGCGATTATTTTATGTATTATTTTATGTCTAACAAGGCCATATTCTCTCCCACAATGTAGGCCGAACATTTAAGTAAAACCACTCACACTACAGTTGGCTACAAGGCATTTCGTAGCAAATTCAATAGTGTACTTTACAGCTCACAGCCTCATATTTATAAAAGTACTACAGCATTAAATTATATTCATTTACAAACTTGTCTTAAACTAATAGAATGCATATATCAAGTTTAAAATGAAGGAAAACTGAAAATTGTATGAAAAGTACAGTGAAGTACGATTCTCACCTTATTTTGTAAGGCAGCTGTCGTATTTAAAAAAAAAAATCCGATTTAGTTTTAAATATGTTTAATTCAAACATTAACGTTTTAGCTCCGTTAGAACTTAAATTTTAGTCACACAGTTGATAATTTAATTATTCATTTCAGCCCGCAATCTGAAAAAAAAAAAAAGCCGTGAAGATTTGACATGGAGCTAAAATAAAAAAAATATAATGTGCCGTTTTCGTACACTTTCTTTGGTTTCCTATCGACACATTTGTCTCTCCTTCTCCTCTTTCCTTACGGAGCAACGTCAGGTAGTTGGACTTTGGCTCAAGCAAATTATCTGTTCGTTAAACCATAGGTTTACTGGGTGGCGTCTTTATTGTACTTAGATTCTCTTCCTCGGACACACAGCAAGGAGACTACGGTGTATTGGGATGCATACACTTTGGACTCTTGAATAATTGTTAGACTCGGAGCCTTCTTAGAAATCTATACCAAGTGACTCAGGTAGTTGTACCTTTAGGACATTTTATTTTAAAGTTTTTATTGTATTATATTATATTGACTTAACGCTTCCATTATAAGTTTATCTGCAAGGAACATGCATTTGTAAGTGAAGATATCGATGTTATGTTAATTCAGACATTGTATTAAAGCATTTTCTTTATTAAAGCAGGAGAATTACCTTTACATTTGTTTGATAGCAGTTTTATTGATAATTATGTGGCAAATGTGGCAAAAAATGTAAAATATTTGACTGTTTTATTTTAATTTTTTATAATGGTTTCCGACATTCTTTTACACCACATAGGTGTTCAAGTTATTTACTATTTTACTATAATGTGTTGTTATTCAATATGCTATTTATTTTTCATATGTTATAATGTTTCTTTCATTCTTCAGCAAATTATTTTTGTTATTTCCACTGTTAGAAATAGTAAATAATATTTCTTTCGTACTGCGAAATTACCTTTACATGGCCATTTTGGCATCCTCTCAAAGTTAGAACTTGTTTGACAACAACGGAAAGGTATAAAACTCAGGTCATTAAGTAAACATGGAATACTAGAATTCATATTTGACTGACGGAGCTATACAAGTGGCGCATACTGGTGGCCGGGCTATAGACGCGTCTCATACATCTCTTCGTGTTGTAGGTTATTTGCTGCACACTGCTCTGGTCGGCATCTGGTAATACTGAACCTGTTGAGCTTCAAATCATTTAATTGTTCGCAACTGACTTTGACAAACTCCTATTTTTAAGGTAAGTCTGTAAGAAATAATCTACTGTCATTGGGTTACGTTATCTGGGTGGCCTCAAGAAATATCTGATTAAGATGAAAAATGCATTTGTAGTGTGACAAATTGTATGGTCTTGTTGAAAAACGCGTGTGAATTGTGTGAAGCCCCAAATCGTGTATTTTTGGGAATTTACATATCCAAATAGATGAAATCAGGCCTAGTCTATGTACCATATGGCATTAAGAATGTCACATAGCCATACATAGAAATTCGAGAACCACATACTTACACCAAAAAAAGAACAACGGCTAGAAAACATGAGCGATAAGAAAAACGTTGAAAGCATTCGATAACGCTGGGGTTAAGAATACCGTCTGAGGTCCATGTTCAAATTATGCCATAAATAGGAAATAGCTAAGCGGATAAAAGTAGGTGTGTAATAATTAGTAATTACTGGACACCTACCTAGTAATTAGTAATTAGAACTACCTTGGTTCGAATCCTCATTATGCTTGAACTTTTTAATTGTTAGATTTTGCAAGTATTTTTAATGTTCATTATTTTAATTTACAGTATATATATGTATATATATGAATTTGAAGGCATTTATGCTTAAAAATAAAAACGTACATTAATTATCTTAGTTTTCAATATAAATACCGTGATAATAAATATTATATATATTAAAAACTAAATTAAACATATAAATTGCTAATATTTCATTTAAAACAATTATTTTTATATTTATTTTGAAAACTAAGATTACTTACCTTTTTTGTGAGTATAAATGTCTTATAATTCAATTATGCCTTTGCAATGTGTATATTATACCTTGCAAAAAATAACAAATAAAACAGTTCACGCAAAGGTAGGATTCAAACTTTGGTAACGATTATAGCAAGACAGCCACTTACCGGTCGAATATCAGTACATATGTCATATAAAATTCATTGTGATTGGTGAAGATCCAATGAGGCTAAAGGCTGTAGGATAAGCATGTAGAGACATGCCGTGAATCGAGCGCATCCAAACAAAACCTAGGGAAATAAACGCTTTTAGATTGCGCTCACTTAGAGTGTACAATAAAAAACATGTTTTTGCTTATCTGATGCAATCCTGTGTTGTTCAGTTTCGCTCTCTTTGTACTCTTTAAGAGGCAGAGTAGAAGTGACTGACGCAACATACTGGAGCTATTTGCAATATTAGCACACTGTCTAAATAATTTAATAATTATTTAAATGGATGACTTTGTTAGAATTCCAAATATTTTTGGGCACAGTACAGCAACACGGCCAACAAAATAATTTATTTAATCAACTGACCGCAATTAAACTTTACTATATTTATTTACGAAAAATTCAGTTTCACGTGATACAAGTTAGGGAGAAGTTGGAAGATACCAGTTTCTTTTTGTCATAAAGGTTTAAATTAATAAAGCTATTTTCAAAATTTTCAATTGCACCAGCCTTTGCAATATAGTATAGACCTCCACGGGTGGCCCAGGTCGTTAAGGCGCGGAATCGTGAGCTGGAGGTCTGGGCTCGAATACCGCCAGGACCGTCCTCCCTGACTGAGGTTTTTTCCAGGTTTTCCTCAGTCCTTATAAATGGCAAATGTCGGGGAGGTACCCTAAACTGAGGCCTGGAACGATTCCTTCCTTAAAAATAAATCCTTTCCCAATATATCATTTCATCTCATGTATCATAAGTGTCCTTCGCCTGTGGTGTCTCTGTAGCAACAACGGGCGTTAAACACTATTCATTCATTTGCAATATAGTAGTAGTGGTGGTGATGGTGGTTATTTACAAAATATATTTATTAAAAATCTAGCTGATCCATGTTGCACGGGAACCGTACATGCTTTCCCAATACACTAGGAAATACATAACATTATCCAAACCAATACTTAACTATTAAGATAAAACAGTGCATATGACTGATAAGAATGTTTCACTAAAAGGCACTCGGTGTCTATGAAAAGCATCAAACAAAGCGCAAGGAAACGAAACATCTCTGACGGTAGCGACATTTATTACTGAAGCACTTTGCCGTTCTTGCACACATTCCTTCTAGTTTTTACATAATACCCATTCCTCATTCTTTCCTCATTCCACTGTCCACGCTAGAAAGCTTTGTTGTTTTTTATTAGTGTTTAACGCCCGTTTTTACTACTGAGGCACCACAGGCCTTGTCCCCATTGGTTGGGACAAGCAAGGGAATTATCCAGAATAATGCGACGTCTTTTCTAGTGTGATCGGTTTTTCCCTTGTCATCCACTGGCAGAAATTATTTCAGTACAGAGGAGGGGGTAGTGACACATCTTTTAAGCTTTCTTCAAAATTGGTAGGGTCAAAGTCCTCTCCATTAGCCCGACCCAGTGACTTTGGTGTTTGGAGGTTTGTTAAAGTTTATTCTATTGTAAAGATTTTAATTTGCTTTTAAGTTTCTTGCTTTGTTTCACTGTAATAGGAGGAAATTGTGTACTGTAATATTTTTTAAGTTATTTTCCAATCAGAGTAACACTAAAGGTTTTTTTTAAAATTTCTTAAATCAAGCTTTTGTAAAATGTATTAGTCTGACAATTGGTTTACATTTCTATTTTATATGGGGCACTCATTTTATTTTTAAATTTCCAATTTATGTTGCTGAGTGCATTATTGAGTGTGAGTCATTGTTAAGCTTATTTTTTCTTATTGTTAAATATATCACAATACCTATTTGTAAAGTATTTTTCTCGTATTCGAAAGTTATTTTTCTCTGACCACACCATCATGGTTTTCCTCCTAGCACACTTCTTACTCAACTTGTCTGTACATCATAGGTAAGATGTTGAATATAATATTATAAACAATTTGATAGCAGAAATGGAGGACAAGTTACACTACTTACAAAACACCCACAATGAAACATTATTAAACGAAATCCTTTCCTAAATAGTTCAATATAAGCGAAGTTTGGCTGTTTTACATAAAACTCGTTTTACAGCGATTAAATGTCATTTTTATTCGCGGTTGTTGTTTCAGCGTTTCATTGATATAAAATATTATAAGCTATTTCAGAAAATACAAATACGTCTCAACATAGACATATGGAATATTAATACGAACATTCTAAGTTAAATAGTTTATGTAGAGGAAAAAAATGTTTTAAGCGGAAAATATCAAGAATTTTATTTTTATTTATTTTAAGTGGAAGCAAACTACTGCAGACTACCCGCAAGAAAATTTAGGACTAGAAAAATAATTATAGTTATTTATAGAATAGGAAAAATACTATTTATGTTATCTACTGGGAACAGAAAATGAGTATATATTAGTATAAATAATTTATTATTTCGTAATTAACTTCATATTTCGTAGTTGTTTTCTATATTACGGTTCTTTAGGTTTTTCCTGTATTTTTAGTGTTATTTAAAACGTAACTTACTGGGTGACCCACAAAATACCGGTCCAGCCATGACAAGACAGTCTCTATCATGCATACAGCTAAGGTCACACCTGACATTTTATGAACGATTGTCCCACTTCTCGTTAATATTATTTTATCTTTAATAATAAACTAAAACACTGGCCGCTTAATTTTAGATGGACAATATCTTGAACTTTTTGAATCATTTTAATTTTAGTTTGGTGGAATTCAGGGGCATATATAGAATACCGAACTATTAGCAAAGGTTTGTGTCCACCGCAATCCGGATCTACACACTTTGATTTTTATCTGGGGAGCTCTTTGAAGAGGAAAGTGTATGAAGCATTTCGAGAACAATTAAAGATCTGAAGAATACATTGTAACCGAAACTTGACACCATTACGCTTCGTCGCCTGTGTGACAATATGCTGCTGCCAGCACAAAAGTGCGTTGAGTAACCAGGAGAGCATTTTCAGCACATTTCCTAATCAGTAACTACTTTGTACACGTATTTGTATTTCCATGGCGTTCAAGATCTATATCTACTTTTGTTTACTAGACGGAGGCTGGTTTTTCGTGGACTCCCGGTTGTTTCACAAGGGTTTACTATATATTCTTTAGAGATAATTACTGAAAACATAAAAATAAATTCATTGACATTTTCTTTCATATCAGTTATTTGTTTCGGGGTGTGCCCATTTGCTCAAAGATCACAGTGATTGAGAGTTATGCACTTCCGGAGCTATTTACTGTCATGTCTGTTGTTTTTAAAATAAATATCTTGTAGAATTTTAACTTTTCGGATAGAACGTTTTTGTAAATTTCATTAAAATGTGAAAATGTGATGTTAATTTTTTCATTTATTTATTATTGTAGGTTGCATGCATTTTTTTTTTTCAAATTGGTGGTTTCTAAGTAAGGATAAGGATTTTTAATCTAACAACTTGTAGTACAACATAATTTTGTTTCTTTTATGTCCTGTGATGTGGATCAGAGCACATAACGCACTTCTAACTTCCTATATGAAAATATTAAAGAAAAATAGTTATGCGAGCATTTTCATAAATATGTTGTAAGATATTACGTTTTTATTTTAATTCCCAAACTTTCATATAAAAATATCTTTACAATTTTAAAACATTTTTCGTTCTTTCGGGAAATACTTTGAATTGTCCGTAGGTTGTTTAAGAAACTTCAGTTAACTCAGGTCGAAACCTTATCCCAAACTTTACAATAGTTAGATATTGATAGAAAATGTATAATAGGAAAATATTAACTGCTCATATAAATAGAAAATATGTAAAAACTTGAAATGTTCCCTATCGCGCACCTCTTTCACGTATCCATCTTTTCTCCTCTCTCTTCCCTTCTTTGCTCTTAACCAGCTATGCGCAATCAGCTGATATGGCACTATTTGTTCGTAGAGTGGCAGGGTATTACAGCCTTTTTGGGATGTTATTAAGTTGTTTTGTAATGAGCACAGAGAGTTCCTTTAGTTTCGAATTAATTACTGAGGAAAATGGGCAACTAAACATTTGCACAACAATTTTGTTTAACCTTTAACGCCCTTTTTATTGGTATGAAGAGCTAATATACATACATTACATATCGCCTAACACTGTCTATGTGCAATGTTTAAGATAATTTTAGATAAACTCCCTGGCAATTCCTTTGTCAATATCATTTTTGTTTTGAAAGCATCCATTAAATTTGGCAATATATAAATAGCTAATTTTACCTTCTCTATCCTAGTTGAACGCATCAGAGAACTCTCAAATGCTCCGAAAATATTCTATATTTTTGTAAATAAGTATTAACAAAAATAATAAGTTGATTTATTACGAGAATATTGTTACATTCCCTTGTACTAGGCTTCAGTTGCATAGATTATTTAAATATATCTCATTGGAATTATACAGAACTTTGTTATTCCTGTCTATAAAATAATCAAGCGCTAGCGTACGATTTGGAATTGGATATAGAGCATTAACTCAATGTGCTTAGCTCAATCGTTTGTTCTGTACATTTTTTTATTGCCATAGTGTGTTATATTTAGGGAAAACCATTAATTCAATTCTGATATTAGTATAGTATGTCAAATAATCAGCAAGAAATGTTTACATATTGTAACGTTGTATATGCCGTATTTTCATGTTTACTAGAACCATATACTGTCATGTTCCCATGCAGCAGATGTTTTGTCTTGTTAATATGATTATAATATGGCAGTGTACAAATGCTACTAAACTGTATAATTTGCTGCTAACAATAAGAACGTGCTACTGAAATAAACCAAGATAAAAGGTAGGATTGATGATTTCTATGTGATTTTATTTATTTTCATTTAATAGAAATTGTATGTTCAGGGGCATTTTCAGATTTCATTTATTAAAAAGTTTTACACTGCGATTTAATAAAGAGAAACTCATTATCATAATAATAATTATTACCAATGTAAACATTTATTATAAAGTAAATGTTGAAGCTGAAAGAGAAGTTTTATTTGGTAGCCGACTGTAATTAATATTTGAAATGGAATTTTTATTACTAAAGTTACATATGAAATTATGAGGTAATACGTACAACTCCTTCTTGATTATTGTTTAACTTCTTTAGTGTTTCAAAGTTAATTTTTTTTTCTTTAAAGTTGTGATACTATGCATTGAGATAAATGTGTGGGCATAAACATCCTTTTTGCTGTTTACATTAAAACTTTTGATAATATATTTTAACTGAGCACTTTAATATTAATAATATTATCACATTAATAATATTATTTCCTGCTTAGGCATCTGTTATCATCAATAGTACATATATATCTTGTTCACGCTAAGATTCACTCCAATGGATAGTGGGTTCCTGTTTTATTTTATGCGGGGAACAAATGAACAACAGTTGATATTCTTCTTATTCCTTTCCTTGTCTCCTTCTTCCCCTTCCTTTTGCTGCTACATATGTATGTCCTGGTTGCTTGCCTATTGGTTGCAACACATTGTATGTTAAAGAAATTAAGGATTACTGGTTGTGCAGCGTAGTGACCTTATCAGACACTACTTGACTCCTCTTCCTTCATGACGGGGTTAAAGGTAGGATCTATATTTCAGCCTTTGTAATTCAAAATTTTCAGCTTGGGGGGTCTTCTGCACTGTGCTCGCCCAGTGACCCAGCTATGGTGGCAAGGAATGTACACTACTCGGTCAAAGTGTTAATCCATTATAATTTTGGCAACATTATAAAGCTTTTACGTTTCATAAAATGGAAGATTTTATTGTTTTTTGATATTTGCATTTTGCTGGAACAAGATAATTCTATTGTTATCTATTAAATCGTGATATCGATTTAGACTTACCCTGAAATCAAAAGGACTTCGATTTGTCTGAGCTAAAAAGAAACAAATCAAACATTACACAAAGGAATATAAAGAAAAAAATCGAACACTCATTTGATAATAACAAAACTCTATGACTACTTTGACTGGGTCAAACGTTTCAATGTTTATTACTTGGGGTTTAACTGTTTAAAAGTAGCATTTAAATGTTTTAATACTGTTGTAAAGTTTCAGTACACTATTGTTGTATTGTATGTTAAATTAAATTACTGTTTTCATAGTCCCTTATCATTCTAAATTCAAGCTTTATTTTATATATATTATATATTTTATAAATTTTATTGTTTAAAAAACAATGGTGAAATATTGATTGATGAATTTTGTGAATTATCGGTACTCTTCTGCCGTATTGATGCATTACTTTCCACGGCCATATCCTGGAGGTTACTTCCGGCACATTCCTTAAGTAAAAACTTGTCGACATCACGGGAGAATGTCACTTTCAAATCACTTGTGACCTAACTTTTATCTTGCAAACTTAATTTGATTATTTGGCTGTTTTATTAGTTACAATCCACTTTCACATCTAGATAATAATTCTGATACTGAATTACATTGCAGTATCGCACTTTTCTTTGCATTCAGAATTTTTTTAATAACTCTGTTTAGATAGTTACAGATTTCCACAGATTTGACATAGCCCACCGTCTTTTTATAGTTATAAAATGGTACACGTAACTATTTTATTTCATAAGTAATTTGCAATATAATGTGATATTACAATTTGTGTTTATGATATATCCTGTTGCAGTTTATTTAATTTATACATTAATACCTGTAGATTGTTTTTCAAATATGTAAATCATTACCAAAATGAGTGTTGGCGAAAAGTCTATTTCCTTTATATTATTTGAGAAAATGGATAGTGTGAACTCACTGGCTATTTTATCTATTAAAATATTAAACTTTCTCGGGTAAATAGTTCAAGTTTATCTTGTTCTGTTGTGTGGTATGTACTTCACTATATTTGTAGTTTTGCGTGCATTTAATTACTCCATTTAGCTAGAGCAAACTATTTCATTTGTTTATACTTTTCTTGATTTCTGCGTTTTCATTTAATACGTACCTCTTAACATAATATACTCGGACATTATTAGTTATTCAAAACCGATTACTTATTTATTTTTTCATTATCGTGAGCTTATTGCAGTACCAAAATATATTTAAATTACAGTGAATGCAAGTAGCGCATACTTAAAACCACAATAATATATTTTAGAGAGATAATAACATACGACTAAATTGTGCTAATTCCTTAATACTCAACATGTTCAGTGATAATGCACGACGATAATAGGCTTACTGCTATATTGTACATGCTTTTACAGGATACTGTACATATTTTTTAAATCTGACTGTTAGAACTTACTTAGGTTCCCGCAACAGTTACCACTTTATCATTTTCTCATCTGTGAAATAATAATTATGTCATGTATAGAATATTTTAATAACATTAATGTTATTTTAAAATAATGATTTACAATATTTGTCCTTACACCTAACATCACCTTTATTGTTTTGTTGTTTATTTTATTGTTATACCGCTGAATTATATACATGTTTATGACATTTGATAACTGGATTTTATTTAATGAAAATAAAGTATATTTAATACTGTTATATATGCACAATAATTCAGTTTTAACAACACAAGCTTTCCTTAATGCAAATATCATACAAGTATTGGCCCCTCGTGTGACCTTTCATATATGCGGGTTACGATACACTTAATCTGTTTCTTCAACAACTTATGAAGTGAATTAAATAACTATACAGTTATTTAATTATAGAACCATAAAAACATCCCATTGGTTGTGAAATGCGCCACATAACTTTGTAGAATTTTTCCAAGCCATATAGTGTTCCTTCAGTAACATCCTTTGGTTGTGTTCTTTGCCTCTTTTTCCGAATACTTAGCTACTGTTTCCGACATATTTGGTTATAATGGGATAATTTTGTTTGTCATGTTTAAACCCGAAGAGCCTAAATTGTAGTGTATACTTCTGTCGATCGTATGAGAACACACCATGTAAGTGGTCGATGCTTGTATAGCTCATTTACTTCCTGGTGAACTGGAGTAAAATTCGGCCTCTAAAATTGGTTTTGAAGTGCTGCTATCTAATGTAAATTATCTGTTACCTGTTTTCATTTTTTACACATGGTGCGTAATGCTCTCCTAGGGATAGAGAAGAGTACCCAGAACTTTTCTGCAGGCTTCAGTATGGATTTCAATATGATGAATACCCATGCAAGAGGAAACGCGCTCTCCACTCTTATCGCTGATTATTGCCCAAAGAGTGGCCAAATGTCCGCCATTACCAAGGGCAGCGTCAGTGGCCCGTGGAACGGAACCAGCCAGTTACAAATTATTACAGCAGGAATATCGATTATCCGATTGTCATGATGACGACTTTCGTTTCAGGAACTTGTCATATGCAGCGCTTTGGTGATAGCCAATTGGAGCAGGGGAGAGAAACGGAAAAAAAAAAAAAAAGGCATACTGTGAGAGAGCCTGCGATTTGCCGCACGTCGGTGCTCGCTTGTTATTGTGATTAATTGAAGCTTCGATCGCCAGGCCGCACCACGGTAATTAAAATGGACGCGCTGTGAGATTTCATGCTGGCGATAATGATGCTACAAGCTCGTCCTGTTCTCCCTATTGTAGCTTATATAGCATAATAACGGTACCCGCATTGCTCCTGATGGATGGGCCACGTAGGAAAATGCTGCGCTGGGGAAGGCGTACCGGATAAGCCACTACTTTTTACACCTGTTTCTTTTTTTTTATGGTGTAGGATTGCCCAAGTTGAAGTAACAGATGCGTTTAGAGGTGTAGGAAGATGAATGAATGGTTTGTGCGTGGTTAGGAATTTAAATGTTGGGAGTGGCTCGTTTCATAAGTTTTTATTAATGGTCCTACACTTCTCTTTCAATTTATAATGTTTTTTCCCTATGCTTATCCATTTGCACTATTATTTGAAGCTTAATAATTTGTTATTTCCTAATGCAATTAACTACCTACAGTTTTAGATTTTTTTTAAAAATGTTGCTGTAAATAAACAATTTGAATTTATTATATGTAATGCATTTTTAATATGATTACGCAGTTATACTTCTGTATCTTAATATCGCAGAATGTTTTCATTTGCCCAGAAATAAAATTAAAAATTACCGGTTTTATAAAGGAAATAATAATATGGGCTAACCACCAGACATTGTTCTTAAAAGCTTATTAATACATTGAAATGAAATTTACGGAAAACTTTTGAGAGTTAAGGAGAAAATGTTTGCTAGGGATTAGCATTGTTATTTTAGTGTGATAAGGTATTATATCTATCTCCAGTTTAGTACACATTTTAAATTTATTTAAGTCATGCGTTTTCGACTGCTTCTGACGAAAAAATTATCCGCCCAGTTCTGATAATATCGAGAAAAAAATGTGTAGTAATACGAATCAAGCAAAAGTACAAGTTTTTTCAAGGCACGCTTGTTTTGAGTTTCACAATATTAATGTTTTGGCATATATATTTACAATGTCAACAATCTGTGTTTCATTTTCAGTGAACGCGTGATTACCGCTAAGACTTGAGTTAAGGTTCAGGCAATTGAGCTTGCTCAATAGTGTTTGTCGATCAACTATATCAATCTTATTTCTGTAGGAAGTGCATGTTAATCAAGGTAGAAATACTATGTATTTGTGTATTGTGGAGCGTGCCAAAAGTGAGTTCCATGTTAGAACAAAGAGCTGATACAAAATACCCCGGAGGCAGATTACGATATTAGAGAGGATGAACTGCGCGAGTGTTCAAAATCTTTTCAAAAGGATTCAGGAATGTCTCACAGCAGATTTGATTGATTTGGGTTATTTACGGACGCTCTTTAATATCTCAGGTCATCGGCGCCCCATTCAAAACAGGACGTGAAATGGCCGACAAATTATCCTCAGATGCCTCTTTTTTTCAGGCTTGAGGTTCTTTGTCATGCCGTAAATGTACGACATGGGGCCCACGACTTTACTTCCCTTCCAAAGGAAGCCATACTTAGAATTTTTAGGTCCGAAAAAACCTATCGGTACTGGCCGGGATCGAATCCGCGATCTTGGGCCCACAGCAGAGAACAAGCATTTAAATCATTTACTATAATGGTAAGTATAATATTAATTAATACTTACAACTAATAAACAACGAAAGAAAAAAAATACGCGCTATGAGATGCAAGCGCGTAACTAATTTCTGAAGGCAGATGACGAGGCCCTTACGCATTAATTTCCCGCCAAGAAAATCTATTTCCGATTGCGTAACTGAACGAGGACTCTGTATATCGGGGTTAATTTAGATCAATAGGCACTAGAATGCAGTTATAATATGAACATTCCAATGTGCTTGTAGGTTATATATCGACACTTTTAGACGTATTGTAGAGAGGTTTAGAAAGTTATTTGAATCTCGGTCTTTCTTTTCAAATTTGAAAGTTATAGCGCTCCAAACAATTGAATTTTCCATTTGACGGAAGTTTTGGAGCATACTTATTTTTATTGATTTATTTTTTTTACTTCAAATCCTGTGCATAATCATACTCATAATAGAATAAATAATAAAAATAAAATAAATAAATAACTTACTCTGCAGGGCAAAAACATCCGACTTTCGAAACCAGTCTGTCTCCTTATTAGGCTAATAAATCAAGTTGATCTTTCTCTGGAATAAGCTATAACAAACTATAAATCAATTAACCGTTGTTTTGTACACATTTTATATTATTATTATTATTATTATTATTATTATTATTAAAATTCAAAGTTTTCATAGCACTAAATATTGAAAACGCTTATGATGAGCTGTTGAAAAATTAGCATTTTCTGACTGTAAAGGAAAGTTTGAAAACGTTCTAATTTTAACTTCATAGTTTCTCTTTATGGACCATCTGCAACTCATTGTCTAATATCCCTCTAAACAAGCTCTGATATTATTGTGGCGTAATTATACAGCAATTTCCTGTATAAAGCCTCAGATCAATTATGAAGCTATGATTTTGTTAGAATGTTATGCAGTTTTTATAAAGAAACAAACAACTAAATAAAATTTAATCTGCTTTCACACTTTCATTAGTTTTATCTTAAACAATTATAGCAGTTTACAATGTATTTAAAACTAAGAAAAGTTTGCTACAATTTATTTATCATCGCTTTAATTGGCGATCAAGCGTTCTTATTAAAGTTATTTTAAACGACTCCTTTTGGTTGAAAAAATATACATTATACAAACCTATAAAAGAATGAGATTACACAAGAGATAACTAAGCACTCTTTTTTTCCACACCATTTGTGGTAAAGTGCACCCCTTGGGTAGTTTTTTTTAAAGAGACGCCAAAAATATGTAGATAACCTTATGGAAAGTATCAGAACCTGCTTTTCTGCAGTTTTCGATTGCATTATCGACCCTAAACTTACCCATAATCCAAAAATATCAGTGCATTGGTCATTTTCCAGTTGTCCATACTCATGTCTCTCGGTGTACTTTGGTGATATAGAGCAATGAATTGTAAACTAACACTTTTTTTAAACTGTTTTTAGCCTATTACTAGCAATGTGTTTTGTTCTTAGTAAGATAAAGTGAAAAATATAACGTACTAACATTTATGTCAAACCGTAAAATTAATATAATTGGCAAAGTAACGGATAGTCATAAACTTCTGCATATAAGAAGCTCAAACATCTGATAGTTATTAATATTAATATAAACATGTAATAAATAGCATGCAAAATCTCTTAAATCATTATTTTATTTTAAATTATATCTAGTGGAAAAAACAAAAGATTTAAAAAAAAAATGCTGTAAGTGCTATCTATGTACATTCCGAAAAAAAAATCTTCCAATATTCAGACTTCTAAAACGCGGTAAACATTAGATGACATTTATCTGATGACCGTTAAGTCGGGGGGGGGGGTTAATCATTAACAGTCGCATTATAGGAGTCGAGACGGGCGCGGTTTTCGAACTGCTACGTTGACCTTGAGTCTCACGATACCCAATGTCATTTGAACAATGAAAGAAATTACATGTGTCTAAATCTAGAGTAAAGTCTGCGAAGAATATGAAATGACAAATGCTAGGCCTAAATATTCCATTCCTCGACGAGTATTAATTGATGATTCTTATATCTGTACCGCGTCCATTATTTGAAAATAAATGTCCAGATCATCGAGTTCCAAGCTCTAATGCGATTCATAAATTAATAGTATTCATACATTTTAGACATGTTTTTTTTTGAACGATTTATTTATGGACGCTCTTTAACAGCTCAGGTCATCAGCGTCCCATTCAACTCAGGGCGTGAAACGGCCGACAAATTTTCCTCAGAGGCCTCTCTTTCAGGCTTGAGGTTCTTTTTCGTGTCGTAAATGTACGACACGGGACCCACGGCTGTACTTCCCTTCCGAAGGAAGCCATACGTAGGATTTTTACGCCCCGAAAAAATCCATCGGTCCTGGCCGGGTTCAAACCCGCGATCTTGGGTTTAGGAGGCAAGTATGGTAACCACTACACCACCAGGGCCGACTTTTAGACATGCTGAAAAATAGAGTCTGTCAATATATGATTTAATTTCTCAAGAGAATTAAGAAGAATAATGGATAAGTTCAAAAGCCATAATATGTGGAAAATTGGGCAGGCAGTTCCAGAATCTCATTGCGTTACATAGGTAAATGTATAATTTTTTTAAGTGCATTAGAATTTATTCGGTATCACTAGTGTTTCTACCACCGACTAATTATCGTGTTGCCCCACCGACCCGTTCGCCGCATCGGTCATCAGATATTTGGGTGATCCGATAATTGTAATAACAATATTATTTTTAAATACATTTATTTTAATTAATTTAAAAGTTTAACACTTTCTGTTTAAGAGAAGATTTATTTATTTTCTTTTTAATTTTCGTAAATTATAGCGTTTGTTTAAATCATTTTAATTCCAGTTCAGTTTCTCATATAATTATGTAAAGTGGGAGGCTTAGAGAATATTTAAAAGGTCTTTAAATGTAATTTTCGCGGTTATGAACTTTAAAATCATTCATAAATCTTATATCCCTAAAGATCGTGCATTTAAATGGCGGCAAGAAAAAATAAGTAACAAAATTGATTTCTGCCTCTTCAATGATGGCTTCATTTTCTGCTAGTTTTTTGGGTGTAGCTGTGTCATACAGATTAAAGATTTACGCTGGCATTTTGAGACTGCGTGTTAGCATTTCATCTATGTGAAGCTGATAAAGTACATAAAGTTATGTTTTCATTAATTTTATTTCTTGTTTTTAACTTCCATATGCTCTCTCATACAGACTGGCAAAAATGATTTCTAACTGTAACTGACAATAATAATAATAATAATAATAATAATAATAATAATAATAATAATATGATAACGATGAAGAAGAAATGGTCAATTTCTACGTCCACTATATAACTAAAATACTCACAAAGATAAATAACCTGACAGGTTAAAATCTCTGAAATGATGCAGAAACTCTCCATGATGGAATTCTGGAAGCTTTGTCATGCAGGCTAGGAAGTTTCAATGTGTATACCGAACTCCATCTGAGCAAAATTTGTCGGCCGTTTCACGCCCTGAGTTGAATGGGACGCTGATGACCTGAGTTGTTAAAGAGCGTCGATAAATAAATCATTCAAAAAAAATTTCCCTATATTGTTGAAATATCTATTAACGAATTTGGTGAGCAGCAAAACTTTGCGATTTGAAGCTTTTGCGTGAAGCACATGCAGCTTAAAAATCAGGACTTGTTTTTCCTTCACCATTGTTAATAATATTGTGTAATAAACTTTTGGGGGGATTTTAAATAGTACCATTTTATTTACATTGTAATAGTCTATATATTTAGTGTACTTCCTAACGTCCATATTGACATAGAAAAGGTAGGTATTGCAGGTTGTCAAACTTAGTTTACCAAAATTTTGGGAAATGTATGATGAGGTTTTAAATTTTAGTTAGTCCTTGACAACGTCTAATTTGAAGCCATCTTCTATTTTGATATTATGTGTCATCAATAGGCACTGCTTCAGGTGGTAGTTATGAAAATGCACTGAAAGGCTTTGCTTGTTTATAATCATACTGTCATATTGTCATGACAAAGTGCCGAGTGGCTATTGGTTAACTAAAAGCTTTACACGTGACGGAAGCATTTGGTATGTAGATAAACGTGAATAACACAATAATAAAAATAATCAGTCACAAGTAATAGCATCTCTCTACCCCTGAAAAATGTTCCGGCAAACCGTTTATCGTTGGAAAACTACCAACATTTCAGCTGTAGATTATCCAGCGTTCTGTTTGTCTTCCACCAGCCAGCTGTGTATCTAGGTATCGTATTGACTGTATTTGTCAGTGTTCCATCTCTCAATAAGGTTGTTTCGCAACTCTGTCCCCAATTTAAGGCTGACGCTAAAAATATCATCCAATATATTATGTTACTTTTATATGTCATTATCAAAATTCTAGAAAGTGCTCATGCCTTGTGCAGCAGACAGAACTCTTTGTCTTCCAGTTCTATCAATAAGATCATATTATCATTAAATATTGCTCTGAGTCGGTTTCTGGTTAATTAGCCTAGGTGATCAAATGTTAGGTTTCCTTGCAGTACAGGTTCTTTTCACGTCTCCAAAAATTAAAATTACAAAATAAAATGTAACATCATTTTCAATGCATTAAAATTTGGTATTGTTTTACAAAATATAGCTTCAGTTTGAGACAGAATAGAAATATTGATCTTAGTTCAGTTTTTAATTTTTATGAGGAAACCAATGAATGTTAATAAAAATACATATTTGTCCACCATTCGAAAGGATATAATGAAATATATTTAAATCTCGAGTATTATATACTGCGATGTACATATAATTGAGTTATATTAAAGAGACGCGAATGAGGGTTTGAATAGCTAGGAAACAGGGTGGGAAGAACGTGGAGAGCAAAGGATCTTCTAAGCATTATATTATATTTAAAATATTAAAGACGGTATAGCGCAGTTTTAATGCACGTTATAAAGCACTTAAAACTGTTCAGAGTCGTGTTTAAATGCTGATCTTAAATACTGCTTTTGCGTTCGCATGGAACAGAAATAAAAGGAAAAACGGTAATTATGGGATAAAAAAGTCAACTGTAAAGTATCAATTTATTCTTTAAAGCAATTAAAGAACATATTTCTAGAGTTGAAAGGATTGGTTACTATACGTAAATTTCCTTCTCAGTGATAGAGAACATGACCACAACTCACGATCACTCCCTCAAGCACTTGTTCTTCAATTATGTATGTTGACTTTTCCCAATATGTGAAAAGTTGACTCATTACAGAAACACACAAGACCTCAGTTCGAACTGCACTCGTAAATTTTTTCCAAGACACTGGAAACACATAATGATATGTAAATAATACAGATAAGTTAAATATTCAAAATAAAAATCGTATAACAGACATAGAGTCAAGTTCCTCTTTAGGTATTATTATTTGTAGGGGAAGCATCTTGAATGTTCTACACACGCTGTAAAACTATATGGTTATAACTTTTATATACAAGCTGTCCCTTTCCAAACACCAATAAAAGAAATTGGCATAACTATTAAATGAAAAACATATTTAATTGAAACTTAACATTTTCTGATACACTAAGAGTTGCAACTTTAAAGTGCAATAAATTTCTACATGACTACCATTTGCAGCACGGCAGATGTCAAGTCTGTTTTCAGCCTCTATCCAAATATTCCTCAGCATACCAAGTGATATTTTGAATCGCAAGGTGGATTCTGCGTTTCAAATCATCACGATCAGTCAATGATGCTCTATATACTGGATCCTTTTAGAATCCTCTTTAGAAATTGTCTAAGTTTGTGAAATCCGGTGACCTTAGCGCCCAAGCCATGGTCTCAGAAAGCTGCCATTAAGAAAACTGCAGGCGTGGCATGCAAAGTGAGGAGGAGCACCATCTTGCAGATAAATGGTTCCAGCAAGAAGCTGTGGCACAATATGAAACTTAAGTATGCTTAGATAGGTTGCGACAATCATTGTATAATCAGCAAAAAATGTATTTCTTTAAGCCGTATCGGACAAATTAATTTTGGGCGAACCAGTTCGTGTTCAAACGTAACATGCTTATTCTCGCTTTCCCAGTTTATTTAATTGTGTATGTTGACTTTTCCGAGTATGCGGAAAGCTGATTAGTCAGAGAAATACACATGACCTAAATAAATTTTATCCAATAAACTCGCAACATAAGTCAGCCTTTTATCTTTATCGCCGGCTTAGTCTGCTGTGTTTATGCATTTTATATGCTCGCAGTTGGATTCTTTTGTGTATAACATTATCAACCTATTACAAGAAAGATGGATTTTCAAACAAGTTTTTCACATTTATTTTCTTAGGCCTCTCTTAAATAAGGGTTGAATGAGTTGAATATTATCTTTAGAAAAGTTTTCTTAAAATGGCTATCCAGTTTTCGGCAACAAGCTTGAACTTAATATCTCAGGCTACTATTCTGTGATATTCAGGAATAATATCGTGTCATTGAAGATTGTATTCTCGACGAAATCGACGTTTCTTCTATCTAACACATGAAACGTTTTACTGAACAACCCTATTATCTCTAGCTTTAAAGAATTAACAGCTGGCTATTATTTATTCATTTTTCAATCTCGATCTCCATGACAACCACTATTACATAAGTCGGTTCGGGTAGTCTAGTGATAACCATACTTGCCACAAATACCCAATCCGGGCCAGGTCGATGGATTTTTTGGGGCGTAAAAATTTAACCATGGCTTCCTTTGAAAGTAAATTAAAGCCGTGAATCCTATGTCGTATATTTACGCACGAAAAAGAATCTCAAGCCTGAAAGAACTCTGAGCAAAATTTACGGGCCATTTATTGCCCTGAATTGAATGAGACGGTGATGACCTGACATGTTAAAGAGCGTCCGTAAATCAAACAATCAATCAAAACTATTACATAAATTGGAAGATCTGTACTATCAAATTTAGGTACATTTGTTTTTCTTTGGGTGTATATATTTTAGTTATATGCATTTATTTTATTGGTGTTTTAAGTAGGACACCCTGTATTAAAATCTTTTTAAGCGTGCGTAGTAACTTGCGTGTTAAAAATGCTACAAGTACACTATGTATGGCGTTGCAAATTCAACTATACAAGCTGAAAAGACATATGCATTTACGATAGCACAGTACATATTTGGATTAAAAACAATTATCTCCAAATAAAGGCAATTCCCAGATTTTGCCAAACGGCAGTAATGTATCATTATAATCCACATATATTAATAGCATACTGGAGATTATTTAGTTGAACGCAAACGACGAAGAGCACTGAAATCTCATTCTACTTCGCAACTAATTCGGTAAAACCAATAGCAGTCGAAGAAACATTTGAAGTTGAACTTCTTTCTTGTGAGCTCGTTTAAAGTCCTTAATACAAACACTGTTTTTGCTTTTCAAAAACATTTTCAATTCTGTTTGTAAAATCCCTGTATCAGTCTCCGGGTATTACTTGAGATCACTGTAGTCTTCTCTGCTAATAATTTAAGTTTCATCTTAAGACATGTATTCCTGACTAGTTCAATCTGCTCTTTAATCGCAAAACAACCGTGTCGATTATTCAGTAGTATACTGGCCCTTAGTAGATTTATGAAGATATATTTGTAAATCCATGGGCAGGTTGAGATCCTCAAAAGTCTTTTGGGTGGTTATTTGACCCATGGGAGCTTTATTGGATGGAGATTGTTCAATTTTCTTCAGAACGTAAGTCACTGGTAACAATTGAGACCAAGTTTATACATGCCAGAAGTTGGCACTGTAAACTCATTCATTTATATAGATAGATGGGTGGATATCGGGGGGGGGGGGAGGTGGGGTTGGAGTTTGAACAACCTCTAGTACTTCAACCTATAATGATAATTGTGCTACCCCATTGGGAAAGACTTTTCCATTGATTCCCAAAATCTGTTCCTTGTACAAGTTGCAGTGTTTTGATTACAATGTTGGCGTCCTTTCCCAGATTTTCCCTGATTATGGAGAGAACGAATCTCTTTCTTTCCAGGATTGGACGCTCAAGCAGGATAAACAAGGCAGATTTCTCATCCTGTTTACACAATCTACAAGTGACAAGTGAGTTTATCTCATAGAGTCCCACTTATCGAATATTTCCTGCAGTGACTTTCCTTGTTTTTCTTCTGTTCAGTTTGAAAATAGATGTGGAAAGAGTATTGCTAAGACCCAAGTTTATCCAGAATAGGTTTGCCGTCTTACCTGATGTTAATCCCCAATCCACGTTTTAACCGCGGTCTTAGTAGTACTGAGGGCCAATAAGAGTGTATTGGCAACCCTTTTTGCCAGCAGGTTTGGCTACTAAGTCCCATAAATGCCCTGATGTCCCGGCACCCACTGCAGTTCAAATCTGTTGCGGGATACCAGGATAGACAGTGCATTTTGACACTCCCATACCAGTGTAGATTTCACCTGATCAGAAGAAAGTGTTTTAAGGCACTTTGATTAAAATCATACATTGACACGACACAAACATTTTCGATAAAACATGTTCCACTAAACCCTCCTTCTAACGACGCTTTCTAATGCTAGTCATCTAATAGCATCAGCATCATTGTTGAAGAATAGGTATTAAAATATTTATTATAACTTTTAGCAACTTTGAAAGTAGAATTTAGAAGCTTAACTTGACACTCGAAGTTTCTTGCTTTACTTGTGATATGCTTGTATAAGTTTCGCACAAATGAAACACAGAATGATTTATGTAAATAGAATATATTTGATTATTAACTTACCTTTACACTTCTTCACACAAAAATTTCAGTAGTTAACAATGGGAAAATTGTACGATATGATTCTTTTGCTGCACGATAGGGCAAAAACTTACATGGTACACACCACTGCGAACAACCTGCAATGTTTACACAGAAGTGTTCTTTATCATCTCCTGTTTCGTGAAGATATATTAATGTGATAAAACAGTGGTCAAATAATACAGGGTTCTTCGCAGTTGAGCGAGTAAAGATATCAGGTAGTAAGAGCCAAACAGAGTAAAATCGTAGAAGGGGAACACACTAATGTGCTTTAGATTAAAACAGAAGATACCCAACTTGAAAGAAGGAGCAAAAATGAGGATAAGGGGGCAAAGGAGACGACAAGAAAGAGAAGAGGGGAAAAAAGGGGCTGATGGAAGCATGGAGTTGGGACGAGGTTTATCCCCTTCCCACTTTTCTTTCCAAGGGCTAATCGCCGCGCGGGGACACCCTGGTGGCAGCAGAAGAAGATTCAGAAACCCGAGCGAGCAGCCGAGGTTTTTATTGGCTGTGAAATTCGTGGCGTGTTGCCCCTGGAATACTAATGGTCACATTATGTAACACAGAATGAACTTGGCTTGCTCTGTTGCAGGGGTGGCCTTACTACACTTTTAGAGAAATGATCTCCTGTCTTTGAAGACATAATTCGCAACAATAAAAATACTCATTATAGATTCTATAGGTAGGCACTCAATAAAATAGCATACTGAAAACCTAAGGCCTTCTTAAGATTTAAAAAAAAAAAAAAAAAAAAAAGCAGCTTTAGCCCTACAATATGCCATTATTAATATTTTAAAAACCACTGTTTCAATTTTCTTAATATTTTAGCCCGCAATACATACTATCGAGATGACATTCTGACAGTCTTGTAACAAATATGCAATATATTTTTATTTATTGCCAATATTTGTATGAGGATAGTACAATAAATGTATGAGAAAATAACGACTCATCAACAAGTCCCTCAGCATTCAGATGATGTTTACCGCACAGGAGAAAGTTGATTTTCCTATATTTCTGACATTCCTTCCGTCAAAATCGGGTTTTATTAGGTAATTCGCCCACCGTTGCTAAGATATGGACTTTGGAATATGTGCTTGCTCTTTGGTGGCTAAGTAAACACAGTAACTATATGCTCGGCACGCGGTCAGTGCTGCCATCCTAATTCCCTTCCTTAGTGAAATCTACGCAATTTCTGCGGAGCTACTTCTCGATGACCCTTTACTAGTGTCGTTAAAGCATAAGGCTGCGGATTGTCCTGGGGAATCGTTACTCCTGTTACGCGTTATTTCCTGTTCCCCTCAACAATAAAGACATTCGTAATCTTCGGATCTCCCAAGAACACGTGACTCACTTTGCATGAGACGCGAATGCATACACAATACATACTAGTTGTAGTAGAGTTGTTCGGGATATATGTTAATTATAACTTTTTGTAGATTAAATCTGATTTCGTTTTTTTTAAGGTAGCCTGGATTCCGACATTATTTTTGATTTTTGGGTGACATGTTTAAAATGGTACTGCATTTGACTTTGAAAGAATGCATTTTTCTATGCTATTCGTTGTGCTCGTGCATTTGACTTTGAAAGAATGCATTTTTCTATGCTATTCGTTGTGCTCGAAAAGAGTTTATTACATTTTTGCACCATCCTTCAAGAAATGATGTACAAAGACCACGGGTATAGTGTGGAACACAACAAGTTACTGAAGACGAACGATTTTTACTCAGGAAAAAGTTAATGAAACCGAAACTGCTCTAGAGCGTTCACCATAAAAAACAGTAGATAAGTTTGCACAAGAGACAAATTGTTCTAAAACCTCTGCAAGAAATGCAATAAAGTTTCTTAAGTCAAAACCATAGAGGTTAGGGACCAGAAAAGTAGTTGGTTAAGAGAGAGAAAATGGAGTCTTTGAATTTTGAAAGTATTAAATGGTATTAGAAATGGAATGGCAATTGGTTTAACTGTATGCTATACTTTTTGTATGTTTTATTGTGTGCTTTGAGGGAATTATAATTTACTTTGTGATTTGCAAGAAGTTAATTGGTTTGAAAGAGTGAATTTTTACATTTAGGTTCTGAACGGACGTGAAATGCAGAATTTCAGTTATGAGTGACTGATAGCATATTCTCGTAATATGAAACTTATATACGAGCTGAAGGAGGGCGCTTTCAATTACTATTCTTAAGATAAAGCCCATAATCCATTTATGTTTTGGCGCTGTAGGGAGCAGTTTACCGACTGATACTTGACATGTCGCCATATATATTAATAACCCCTCTACCTTGGGTGGCCAGCCCATATAGTTCAGTAAATTCCAAGTGAACTCCTGAAAGACTCATACATGTTAATAATAAAATTATGAAATAAGCACAAGCTATATGTTTGTGCTGAATAATAAAGTTAACCAGAACGTGAGCATATTGTCTAAACACCAGAACAGTAGATATACACGTTGCTTCTTGGAACTGTAATTCAAAATCCATCCTACAACTTTCAAACCACACTGCGATAAAGCCCGACACACTTGTAGGAACATAGAGGACACATACAGGGTGGTCAATAATCAGCATGCCAAAATGTGACTGACTTATTATCAGTTTTTGATATACTTGACAAAAACTGACAGATCTGGTGGCAATGTTCTTTGCAGGTGTATTAGGTAAACTGGGGGCTGCTAGTTCCTGAACGATGTCCAAAACAGAGTGGCAATGATAATGCTGACCACTTACCGTGGGGTCCCGCTATTATCTCCAAGTATAATGGAAGAGGAATAGACCTTAGATCTAGTCCTTTCAGTGTCGTCATGGTAATGTGATGAATATGATTATATTGATGATAGTGAATAGTGCGTAAAGCCCTTTTCGCTACTGTGGTATCACAGGCTATAAATTAAATTAAATGAAATAATAAATTATATAAGGAAAGAAAACAATTCAGAACTGAGTTAAGGGTGCCTCCCCAGCATATGTCATTTATTGAGAACTAAGGGAAATCTGAAAATATTAAACTCAGTAATAAAAAACCCTTCTGGGGGAATTTGAACTACCGATTTCCGTCTGTGTCTTTTTAATCTTGGCCAGTGATGTATAAGTAAAATTAGAACTTCCCCAATCAACTGTCATACCATACTAATTTTGAAAGTTTTTCCTTTTGGCATATAGTATGCTTCTTTTTTCTTTACGTACCAATTAAGTCATTCAATTATTTAATGACCGACTCGGGGGCGGAGACGAAAATTATCCGATAAACCATTACTCACAGCCAACCGCATTACACTATGAAGCGTCGTGTCGGACAGTTGAGGCAGCACTAATGGAAGAAACACTAGTGTGACAGTATAATATATTCTAATGCACTCACCCATTTTATCCGTCTTCATTTTCCACACCTTTCTGACATGTGAAATCACTCATTACCCTTCCTAATTCTCTTTGAGAAACTAATAATTTGCGGTTGTTATACTTTAGCTCATTAAAATGTGTGGATAATATTAACTAATTACTCATATTCGGCTTGCAACTCATCACCTGGGTATTTCACTACTCTCCTGATAGTGCTAGCGGATTCGATACGGATATGTGAACCATCATAAGTAGACACTCGTTGTGGAATAGAATCGAACAGTTTGCATTTTGTGTTCTTAGCAGACTTTATTGTAGAATTAAATACGTTGTTTCTTTCACTCTTCAAACGACACTGAGTGGCATGAGACTCAAAGGTTAACGCAGTAGTTCGTTTAAAATTCACTCATGTAGTTCGCTGACTTATCGGCCGAAGCAGTTCCCTGCCGCCGCAGATAATTGTCTGACTCCATATAACCACAGTGCTTGAAGCAAAGGACAATTTATCTCGGTGTTGCTAATTTCCATTTTTTATGCATCTTTTATTGATGATGGTCTAAGAGAAATGTTTACATAATAATGGACAAGATTCAAAGTTAAGTTGAGGTCTGCGTTATGCTTTCATTTCGAAATTTTGAAAATAAGCGGCGAGGCGACAAGCAAGGGTGGACTTGTGAAGGACAGCCATGTTTCTGCAGGATGAACCGATTTATGAATTTGCCCTGTCCGGCAGCAGAGCTGCATGGGGTTGCACTTTACCAAAATTAAACTTCAATACTGGAGGCACTGGCTAATAATGTAAAAAATAAAATATCACTTAAAACACATGTACTTACCCGTATCATCTTTCAAACATTTCTGGCATCGATCAACGAATTATCAATCGCTCTTCATAATCCCCTTGGGGAAATTGAACTTATTTCTTGACGGACGCTCGTCTTCAGGTACTCAAAGGTGTGTGGGTTTGTTCTATCCTTTATCGTTTACTGAACTTCGAGATAATAGCCACTGTAGGAGTGGGCACTGATAATTCTATCCTCAATCACTTAGCAGAGTTTAATTTATGAATTGCAGCACGACATGGGACTCGATAATCAGGAAAGTTTTCTTCGAATAATCTCCTAGCATGTAGTCACATATGAATCATTGTTGATTTGGTTTATTTACGGACGCTCTTTAACATCTCAGGTTATCAGCATCCCGTTCAATTCAGGGCGTGAAATTGCCGACAAATTTTGCTCAGAGGCCTCTTCTTTCAGGCTTGAAGTTCTTTATCGTGCCGTAAATATACGACACGGTATCCACGGCTTTACTTCCCTTCCGAAGGAAGTCATACTTAGAATTTTTACCATCGAAAAAATCCATCGATCCTGGCCGGCTTTGAACCCGCGATCTTGGGTTTAGGAGGCAAATATGGTTACCACTACACCACCAGAACCGACACATACGAATCATAAATAAACGCCCGTTGTGGAATGGAATACTTAGGTCTATTATATTATTAGCTATAGTTTTACTAGCACGCTACTGTACACGCGTACTTCAACAGCCGTTTAGCTCAGACTGATAATGCGTTCCTACATATTCTGCTATTCCCGGTCGTACTTTGTCCGATATCTTAGCTGGACTGATTGAGCACACAGGAAACTAATAATCTGCTCACCCAGTACAAATGTGGCGATGGACAACTAGTGATATCATTTTTATTACACAGACAAGAGTTTGTCAAAGAATAACGTTCAATGAATTGTGCATTTTTTATTTTTGCGTAATGTCAGAAATATAATTTTATTATTTTTTTTTGCAAAAGACCTATTTAGCTCTTTTTAGGTCAAATATGGTTCACACATTCAAATTCAGTCGTTTATTGAAATATTCTAAAAACAGAGTAAATGAAAGGACTTTTTTTAAAAAAATCTGGGCTGTATAGTTTTCATATAAAAGTGAGCATTGATTTCTGGAACCGAACACGTGTTGCAACAATCTAATTGAATTGCTGGGCGTTTTCAAGCGTTCAGTTTTGATCCCCTTCTGCAGATGTATCTATTGTGCAACGTAATGGAAAAAAGTCTCTTTCCCATGACTTTGTAATCTATAAAAATTCATCTGGTTTTGAGCTATTTCAAGATTTCACATTTCAACAGATTAGTGGAATATTTTGATACTATTATACTATTGCTAATTTTTCAATAGAGTATACTCGTTTTAATTCAAACACATTAACTAGCGATCTTTAGTTATTAGGTAACAACTTCCTTTAACATTCATCAATCAAATTCGTTTTCAAATTAGTTGTCTTTGATCCCCAAGTATAGCGCTGTACTTATAAATCTTGATCAGGTTTAAAGAACTTCCTTTCATTAACTTATCAATGCTTGACAGTACATACTGACCGCAAATAATCTTAAAAAACAATCAGTTGGTTATAAGTAAGCCTTCTTGTTTGCACAATGACTTGAGTAGGAGTTTGAGGTAATATTAAATGCAACGTTCAGTATTCTTGGTGAAAATATTGAGCTGAGGTGAACATTTCTCTGTAGGAGTATTTCTGTACTTTTAACTATGCACTTTACCGCCACGGGAAGGTGCGGACTCGTGAGCAGGAGGTCTGGAGTTCGAATCCCACCAGGACCTTCCTCCCTGACTGAGGATTTTATCCGATTTTCCTCAGTCCTCATAACTGGCAAATGCCGGGGAGGTACCCTAAACATAGGCCTGGAACGTTTCCTTCTTAAAAAAAAATCCTTTCCCAATATATCATTTCATTTCATATGTCATCAGTGTTCACCGCCTGTGATGCCTCAGTAGTAAAAACGGGCGTTAAATACCATTCAAAAAAAAAAAAAAAAAAAAGATACATTTTTCCTTAGAATAACACGGGCAACCATAAGCTTTCGTGTGCAAAAAAAGGAAACTACGAATATTCATTCTGAAGTTGTCTTGGTTTGTGGTAACATATCATATATCACTAAAGTGAACAGGCAAAGAGCTAATTTTAAAAACGACCGAGTACTAGCACAGAAGTTCCGTGACCTGCGAAACCCTTCCACCATTTCTGCGCTCAGTTTTCGGAACCAAAAGGACATTATCATCATTTATTCTATTCTAAAAGCTTCAGAATTGACGAAATTTGCAAAGAAGTTGTGTGGAACTTTTTATCCATATTCACAAAGAAGCAATCTGAAATTTCATCAGCACAAGAAGCTGCTTCCTGCACAAACCTCTAGCTATTATAACGTGTTTTATTGAACGGGGTATCGGGGTAATGAGAAACGTCCCTATTCATTTAGCCTCTCTTTTAGTTATCTGGTTTTTCACATTAAAACTTCCTAGTCGCGGAGAACAATTTGCATTCAAATCAAGCCTGAGTGCCGCAGTTTACCAGTACCTAATACATCTCTCCAAAGACTCTTAAAATATATCATCATCAACAAAGGAGTGTAGGTATGAAACAAATTAGTGTACTTCTGCTTCAAATAAAGCTTTTTGAGAATGTTTTGTGAACTATTGAATGTCATAAACTCTTAATAGCGTAAAAAACAAGTTGTGTTTGTTATTACTGGCGATAAAAAACCATAGCTTTTGCAAAGTTCTTAATGTCAATCATGTTGACCTTCCTTACGTTCTCTGTCTGAGCTGTTCCATAATTGATTTATCGTAAGATTTTAGTGAAACACTACTAACTAATATTATACTAATATAAACGCTGATCTATTACGTTCTCTGGGCTGTTCCATATATATATATATATATATATATATATATATATATATATAGATCGTAAGATTTTGGTAAAACACCACTAGCTAATATTATGTTAATATAAACGCTTGTCTATTACTACCTACTTCTAGCTTAGATCTATGTCACAGACGAGATGGTGGGATAGGTGCAAAGCCCTCATAAGTCAACTAGTAATGCCTTCTTGCACGTGTAAAGGCGATGCCCGTAAGGCTGAGTATAAGGCGAGCGTTCAGTGTTGTCGAACAAAGCAAGTGGGACTCAATTTTGCAAGGAAATGCAAGCCCGCCTTGTAGTTACCTTTGGAGTATAAATGGATCTTTATTAATAAGTCAACAATTTGTGTGGCAAAGTGAAACAACATAATGTCCGCATAACAGACTCAGAACCACCGATTGGTAAGACACGGATTCGTAAACGGGAAGTCTTTGGTTCGAATTCTTCTTGATTCAGTTTCTTTTCTGGTTTTCCTTAGTCGTCATCAGTTGTAAATGCTGGGAGGTATCCGCCACCTTTGATACCATAGTAATGCCATAGTAATAAAAACGGGCGTTAAATATTATAAAACTCAGGAGCTTCATGTAACTGTAGAGAATTAGTGTGACTCTTTGCACAATAGAAGAGAAGATATTATGTTTTAGCCGTCATAGGATATGAGTATGACCTCACACCGGATGTTGCTTGCCAACCTGGAGTGGAAAAACAGGTTCCTAGTCGAAAATGCAGGATTGTCATTTCACGTTTTCGAAACCACTAACGGTGGCCAAGGTCGTTAAGGCGCGGACTCGTGAGTGGGAGGTTGGAGGTTCGAATCCCGCAAGGACCTTCCTCCCTCATTGAGTTTTTTTTTTTTCCAGATTTTCCTCAGTCCTTATAAATGGCAAATGCGGGGAGGTACCCTAAACTTAGGCCTGGAACGTTTCCTTCCTTAAAAAAAAATTCTTTCCCAATTTATCATTTCATCTCATATATGTGTTCACCGTCTGTGGTGCCTCAGTAGTAAAAAAGGGCGCTAAAGAAAATTCATTTTTTTTACCTTCAAAAGAAGGTAAAAAAAAATGAATTTTCCAAATTATGTTCCTATATAAGTTACCATTCATTACTGTATTTATGAAGCAAATAACACTAATTACTATAGCAAATAAGCTTTAAATTAGATACATAAAAACTATTCCGCTTGCTTGCGACTCTAGTTAGAGCAGGTGCTAGCCGCTCTCATTGGCCAAAACACCACTGAACCGAATGTACGGATTCTATTTTTTTTTGTGTCAATGGTTACTGAATAGTGAAATCCCTAGAGCCTAGATGGTTCGATAATGGCAGGTACCCTGACTTGATGCAGAGAGCTGCGGTCCATTTTTCCAACACAATTTTGCTGTCACAACATTGGTTAGGACGCACAATCTAGTTGACCAGTGGTTTGACCTTAATCTTTTGGACCCCAAGAAAACCAAACCAGACTTAAACCAATGTAATTCTTTAGAGGAAAATAATGTACTTGTCTCCCTAGTTCTTGCTGACCTCGATGAAAGTGTTACTCCTAGATGTCTGTCGCAATCCCCGCCTTCCCCCGTCTTGCCATCGAACAGATTATGTTAATGAGTTATGAAAACTCACATAGTAGAGATAGCAAAACCTTAAATATGCCATAAATAAATAATATAGTAATTTTGTTTGTGCTCTTTACAAACAAAATGTGTTAAAATTACCATACTGCTAAAAACACGAAATCTTCACATATAAACGCAAGCACTTAACTATTAATGCTAATCTAGCACAATGAGTGATTGGAACGTCAGATAAACTGAAAGAAATCTAAATGATTTAGATTATAACTATACCTATGTCACGTTGTAAACATAGGAATGCTGTGAAAATGTAATGCAATGTGCAGCCTCTTTCAGAACAGAAAGGCACAACCAACATGTCTTTTTTTTGACTAAAAGATTTTTTAAATTATTTTGCAAACGAACTTTTGACAAATTTTCAGTAAATATCCAAAGAACAGCGATTATTATTAGTGTAAAATCTATTTTCCTTCTGTTACGGTAACTGTGAAGATTGAGACTAGCTTTTGTTTTATTATGAATTTCTGAAAATAGCTTGCTAAAATAGTTTTATTGCTCGTATAATATTGATACATATTTTAAACAAGTTAATATGTAGAAGTTGAAATCGATTATTTTTGTACTTCTAGCTTTGCAATTTGCTGAAAATTCAGTGCGTCCGTTTTAGGATTTTCGAAGAGTTTCGGGTATTAAAATTATATCAAATACATCAATTTTATAAAATAAATTTGATATTCTGTCCCTTTTACAAAATAGGTATTCAGGAAGTATTAGCCTACATTTTATACTAGCTTTATGACTGTTTTATACCAGGAAACATTTGAGCTCGGGGATTAAAAGTTTATAATGAATAAGATTTCACGAGGAATTATTTCCAGAAGCCAAAGTTAATATTGGAATACTCGTTTTATTTATATTCATAACAAGTCTTGCACCCAATGAAATATTTTGAATCAAATAAACTGTAATTTTACCTTTTTATTCCTTTAATAATAATAATAATAATAATAATAATAATAATAATAATAATAATAATAATAATTAATGCAGTAGCTAAAAGAAGCAGGTAATGCAGCAAAAGTTAATTTTAAAAATGTTTCAAAACGAGTTAACGTCATGGATGTATTATGTGGGTTGTCTTGCATAAACTGTACAGAAACGTTACATGTTGAATACAATCTTTAAAAAGAGAGATAAGGATCAGAAAATATGCAATAGTGAAGAAAGGTTGCATCATTGAAATATGAAAGACATTTTTGATTAGTTTGTATTGTTGACACTGCTGAAATTTATGTTAAACATCTTTTTTTTCATAAAAGCATTGTTGAGTATTAGTTATTACTTTTAAGCAGATTAATGTTCATTGTCGGTTCTCAAAGAATGTTATAGTAATGCTGTATAGCTTGATTCATTACAGTAAAAGTTTAAGCTGTCTGTTGAATAAATTCTAACATAGATTAGAAGTCTTAAGAAAGCCGAATTAAAGTCGAAATGTTTGTCAATATGAAGGACTAATATTCCGGAAATGAAAACAGGCGAGAAGTTCGAATTCAAATTGCGTTTCTTCAAATATCTACATGATATAAATATCTCTAAAATTTAAAGAAGAAAAAGTCATATTTTCATTGATGGGCTTCACGAGCATACTTTCACCTTGGTAACACAAGCAAGAAGTGGTGCCGATCTTCCAACAACCAAAGCTTATGATAAAATGGACAGCATAAAGATACGGTTAGATATCTTCCCCTAAGTGGATGACTTCTGGGAAGAAATCTACGAGAAAACATTGATTGAACATTAAACACAGTTTGTGTCGACACATTATGGAGTTGATAGAATGAGAATCCTATTTTGTTTGTTACATATTTCTTGCATTAATACAATTGTAAACCTACTGTTACATACTGGAACTTAATTTTAATGAGTATCCATAACTATAATAATGTAAAGTTAATCACAAAATGTATTGAAATAAGCTAAAACGCTATACCATTTCAAATTTCTTTAGTTAATCATTAAACAATAAAACGATTTTGGAGATGTTTTCTTCGTAATAAGGTAAAACATTCCTAAATTACTTGGGATAATATTCATATACAACTAACTGTAATATTGAAAACAAATTTTAGTTTTTTTTTCAAGTTTGAAAATAATAAATAACATGTACCCTTTCTGCTTCAATTGATTGACAAGTCAATAAAAACTTAGCCGGAGATAGAGATGGTATTTTTCGTAAGATATTACCTGAAGTTGCTATCATAAATTTTTGAGGATACTCTAAATCATATGTACTAGTTCAATTATGTAACTTATATCATAAACCTAAGTTTGAGCTAATATACTCTTGTCCCACTCCTCATGAACTTATTTTTCACTTTATAGAACTCTACTCGACAGATTTTCTGTACTTCAACTGTACGTGTCAGTTAATATAAGTTGTGTGATAGCATTAAAGCGTCAACAAACCGAGTTTGGGCTACGCGCACTCGTATAAAAACAACTATAACACAACTGCCCACTTCAGAACACAATTTTTAACTATTATTGGAAAGCGAACAAACCCATTTCCCATCTCCAGCTTACTCTGACATAGTATATGCAAACACACAATGTTATTACACTGGTTTTGTCCGAGCAGTAGACATGGCACATATAGGTAAAATTACTTCAGACCAGGAAATTAGGGAATTGCAAGACGAAACGAATTGAAATAACCAATTAAGAAAATGAACTAAAATCTGTAATTATTTTAAGCACAAAAATGAGGCCTGCAGTAGTTTCAGCATTTTTGCGCCTACTTTCTACACAACCCAATCGAAAGTCAATACCCGTAAATTTAGTTAGTGCTCCTATAAAGTTTCAATTTATTTGAAGCCAAAGACTTTGTTATAAATAGGGTAAAGCTAAAATCAAAATATTTATGGAGAAAATCATGATTTTTTTTTAATTCACAAACATATAATATTCTGGAGGTAGGAACAGGGTATGAATTGGTTTCAAACAGTACAAAACATTACAAGATATGTTATTCTTTATCTACGTGTTAGTTATCTATCTGAAGTAAAGGAATTTAACTTGCACCAATACCAGATACCAGATACTTTTAAATGAGGTCAGTTGTAATTTTTGCAAAAATTTCAAACTTTTGAAAAATATCGCTCGAAGATCTGGGCAAAAAAGTATCTTTTATTATTCGCCCGGATGTCCCCATATTATGTTGTCGACTTTTTAACTATGAAAAAGCATTCTATGCTAACCACTATCATATCTTGGAAAATATGTTTTACTGCCTTTAATGTTCATAACTGTCGCAGTCTTGAGATTTCCCCCCTCCCCAATTTTTAGTGACTAATCAAACTCATGTTGATTTATACTGATGCACAAATCTTATGTTAAAAAATTGAATCTCTGTAATTATTAGATATATATATATATATATATATATATATCTAATAGCTTGCTAAAATAGTTTTATTTCTCAATTTTTATCTCAAAAACTCCTCAGCGAAACAAAATTATATATATATATATATATATATATATATATATATATATATATATTCACAAAGATTCACCATTGATAAAAATAGTATTATAAATAAAAAAAAACTAAACGAAAGTTTTTCAAAAAGAGCAAAATAGAATTTAAGAAATGATTGCCCTTTGACTTACAATATCTACATATCTTGTTATCTGTTACTAGAACATGTTGTTACTTCTTATAAATATTAAAGAATGTAAATAACATAGCCCAGACGTCGTCTAGCTGTTAGCGCAACACTAAATGAAATATATATGTAAAACCATGTACCATGAAAAGAACCGAACATTGCATACTGTTGCAATGCATTATATTGCCCTGAAAATGTAGAAAAATAAATCAACAAAAGAGTAAGAAAATTAAGTGACCTTCGCCGGAGTTTAGCGGTAGCGTTTGTGCCTCTCATTGACTGGCCCGGTTCTATTTCCAGTTGCAATAGTTTCCTGAGCTTTTTCAGGGGTATTCTCTCTCATTTCTGTAGGTGAAAGCCTATGAAACTTAGGCTACAATGTTCTTTCAATTCATTCTGCCAAGTTATTATCTATCTCCTTTTTCTGGCATAATAGATCCTCAGATCGCAGTCTTCTGATTTAAAAAATAAATAAATAGAAAATTTTGTATTTTTCTGACTTTGCATTATACGGTATGAAGCACCCATTATCAAAAAATGTGATTTCAGTAAAAGACCACACCTAAACGAGTGCTTCATAACAGTTTATATTTTACGAATAATAAAACCTTTTGAGAAACGTAAATCATTTGCAAATGCATGCTTGGGTCTTATGAGAAAAAAATGGTTTGGAACGACAAAGAGAATTAAAAAATATAAACTTTTAACCTGTAGTTCTCCATCCATCAAACCAACTGGAGATTTGGATATGCTTATTTTGATCACTAATCTCTTTTTCTTAACTAGATGCACTAGCATATTTCATTTCACAGGTCCAGTAATCAATCTCTTCACAAACTCACATTTATTTTCTGTCTTATAGCTCAATATTTCTTTGTCCTTTCCACTTATATAATGTCCAAATATTCATATTTTCTTCTAAACGGTAGAACTTAGGGTTGTAAAAATATGGTAACACATTCGGCACCTTGTATAGCAGTAGCAGCAATAGGTGCGCATGCGCGCAAGCTACACATGAGAGCTAGTAGTACTCGCTCGCATGAGCTCCACTGAAACCTAGGACACCGCCGGCAGTCGATTTAGCAATGCTTACAATCAAGCAGATTTAGAGGTAAATCTTCAAACCATTTCAATCACAAACAGGCGGTTACACTTTTTAGAGATATAAATTAGGGAGATTTTCCACATAGCATGAAAGAAGTATGTTATGTGCACAAGTCATCATTTAAAACGACACTATGATCTGTTCCACGCAGATAAATGGAAAGGCATTTAGTGACGAAAAAATTACTTTATTTACCAAGTTGTCCTAGAATGTAAGTATTGATTAATTAATTTGTATTATTTATATTATTATAATTTAAAGATATAGTTTAACTGCCTTTATAAATAACGCCCATATAACTTAATGGTGTTGCCTTTCTTCAAGGTAGTTTATGCGCATATTGCAAGGCAAAACATTCTTTGTCTTTGCGTCATATACCTTCAGTAGTATATTCTCGAAATGTTTTTCATTGTTTTAATCTTTACTTCAGAATATTCATATTAATATTGCTAAACTAATAAATAAATATTTCGAAGAATAAATTAGTTGTATATGTTCTATTTCTATTACTAAGATGCTAAAAAATAATCTACTGGGAAGCAATTGATTAACGAATACAAAAATTTTTCCTATACTCTTGATATGCAGACGTATCGTCACTTGTTAAACCCTTATCAACTGTACTTACCCTCCATTGTCCTTGGCGCAATAAACATAAATAAACCTTACCGGATCTCTTTGGCGCTACTGTTATTTAGTAACAAACATAGACTACAAGGGAAAAACAACTAAAGTCCGCTTTTTACTTTTTAGAGGAATTTAATTTGTAGTTAAAAAACTACAAAATTAAATACATTAGATATATATTTTTCTAGAATAATTCTTGAGATAGTTTTCTAATAGACCTTTATTTTCTGAAATAGTGGCATCAAATTATCTAGAGATCTTTTTTCTAAGTTTGAACAACGGTCAACGGGAAGCATGTGGTAATACTGACTTATCACACGGATAGGAGACTGGATGACCTCGTTTCGGCGAGGATGTCAAGGATACATCACACACAGGGTTTCTTGATACTGGAGGGGATGTCAACAAAAATGAATCAGACGTTACAGACGATATGCACAAATATGAAATTCTGCGTTAAGTACGACAATAACAGAGAATTGAAGAGTTTCTCTAGTTGGAGAAGTGTAAGGCAGGGTTGTATTCTGCTATCCTACTTTTCAAGCTTTTTATTGACGACATAATCGAGACATTACTACAGAAAATACTGCGCCACCTACAATAGGAACTGAAAATCGGAGGGGATGGAGCATTATATTCAAACAGGGACCAACGTAGCAATTAGAGACTCGTTTCGTTTGGTTTACACATTTGGCGGATGACCAGACTAACAGGTAAAGAGGGTACGAGAATCTACCCTATATGTGCGAAGAAAGAATCTTGGGGACATGTTCTTGCGCACTGCAAGGGCATGGAAGAATGAAGAAAGTGGTATCTATTTGTTAACAATGGGAGAAAACAGTGAGAGTGAGAGTGTTGGACTTTGCTGGCAGACAGAAAAGGGAGGAAAAGGGAGTAAGTAAATTGTTATACAAAGTGAAACAACTCAGATCGGAAAAGGCAATAAACCGAGAAGGGGGAGACATTAGTTTGGAGCTATTCATTTTTGTACTTGTTCTTTTCTTCTCGTTTTATGCATGTAAATATATTTTTAATATTTTTCCGTCTTTCATGCATGTATTTCATATACATTCGTACATATATATTGATTTTCCTTTAGGAGTAGAATACCGCCTTGTGCAACTTCATATATTGCTTAATGTATTGTAAAAGCACTACAATCCCAGGCGACATGGATTAGTTGTATTTGTAACAAATATATTTGGTTAATAAATATACTACTGCTAATACTGCTGGAGGTGGAAAGGCGATGGCTAGAGAATGGTGTTTAATGCCTGCTTCTACTACAGAGGCATCACAGGCATGAGCATTGATGATAATGGGATGGAATGATGTATTGGGAAAGGATTTATTTTTAAGGAAATAAATGTTCCAGGCTTAATTGGCTTAATTCATTTTGGGGAATTATATATGAGTCAAATTGAATATTAAAAATTTCTACAGCTTAATACTAATCGTAATAGAAAGAACATTTTTTGGTTCCTTCCTATCTTGAGTTTAGAGTACCTCCCCGGCATTTGTCATTTATGAGGACTGAGGAAAACCTGGAAAAAAAAAAAACTCAGTCTGGGAGAATGGTCCTGGCGGGATTCAAACCCCAGACCGCTTTGAGTCAGCGCCTTAACGACCTCGGCCCCGCGCGGCGGTCGATGGCTAGTGAGGGCGGAATAGCCTAATAGTACCTTTTGGGTATTGCAAAATTGTATTTCATTGGTACCTCATCACAAGAGATAAACAATTTTCACCATGGATGCGAAATTTGCCTAGCATCAACTTAGCTTAGTGCAGCTAACCTTGAACGTTGCCTAGCGTTCTGATGTAAACAATAGCAAATTTATACGTTGCAACTCTATCGCCATCCCTCTGACATCTTAGCTTATACTGATTTTTTTCCGGTGATATTGGGAGATACTTGACTATACCTCATATTCACTAGACATTAGTCCCTGAGGTTTTTGTTTGGTAGATTAAAGAAACCACAGAGAGGAAAGCTACCCTTCGATTGGATGCTGGTTCCCTGACATCAGTATAAAAAATTCTGCTACTGATATTCAGAGCCTCTAGAAATTTGCCAAAGGGCGGCACATATCTAAATCGCAAGAATATAACAGCATGCTGGTTATAGAATAAACTTTTCGCTATATAAGTAAATGTATACTTCTTAATGGTACTATATAATGAGAATAAAGAGAATTTTATAACTGCTTCTCTTCTAGTCTTATTTTTAATCTATTCTTAGACCAGCTAAAATATTCTGAATTTAATGAATTTAATGTGCATATTAATCACAGTTAAGTAAGTCGCATTCGGAATGTGGAAAAGGAGACATTAGTTCTAAAGACTGAGCATTCCATTATTGTTTTCATTGTAATATCATGTTTATCCTTAAAGAATATGGTTTATATGGTCCTAAATAAAAATAAAGTACAGGAAATCAGTGTTTTCGAAACTTATAATTACATTTAATTATTTTGTTTACTAATTTGTAGTACTTGAGTGGTTTACGAACTGTTATGGAGGAAAGAAGAATTATATTCAGGAGCAACCATTCCCTAGAAAGGTTATACTCACAGCGCGTAACAAATATTTTCTCTCTTGATGACCTCACTGTCTGAAGGCATATAATAGATGACCACACATTTGGGATTCGCACCATCTCCCATGTTTCGTGCATATACTAAGTTTGCCTTTTATAATCAGCATCCCACATAAACTGGACTTCCCCAGTTTGATCTTGTTGCTCTTGTTGCCCATTGGATATTAGATAGATTCCCAAATATAGTCCTTTTACCTTGAGGTTGAGTGTGACCTGAGATTTGCTGCAAGAGTGTATAAGATCAGCTGGGGTTGGCAACGCACAGCAGAGTAAACTACACGCGCCAAAAATAATAATTTAAAAGAATATGTGAGGTTTCACAAAACGATTTTCCTAAATTAAATATTATATTAAGCCTTTCTGTAAATGTTTTAGAAAATATTAATTAGGAACCGAAATAGCTCCTTAGCTATACAGCATATTCTTCGTGCTGTAATATCTCGTAAAACATGACCGATGACTGGAAGGGCAAACAAAAAGCTATCCGTTTCTGTGGGGAGAGGAAGTAAATCCTTATGCAAAATAAACATTCGGTATAGGGACTGTAATTTGAATCGGGGGAGAGTGTAACATAGATGCAAACGTTTAAAAACGTAAGGCAAAACTTATTGGTAATAATTAAACACCTAACATTGCAGATCATTGCCCATCACTGTATGGGCAAACGTATTTCATGCAGACTTTTCGAGAAGCAGCAATACTCTTTTTGAGAGAAATCCCTCCTTATCGCGGCTTTCAGCTTGTTCACCAGGAGCACTAATATCACATTTTTCCCGGAAGAACACTGGCATTCATAAAGCCTGCACTTGGCGCGGTCGGACTTTCGCTTGTGTTGATCTTTGAGAAAACAGTTGGAAGACCAGAAGTTGATGCAGATGACGAGATAATGCAGGCGGTTCAAGATTGGGGACCACATCGGAATGCTTTTTTTCTTCAGAGTATCTACAAGCATGTGGACAAGTTGACCAAGTGTGTTGTGTCGAAATAGGAGGCACAAATTATTTTATGCAAAATACCTTTATTAAATGTTTTTTATAAAATTCCTGCTGTTTAATAGCTTTTCTTTGTAAAATTATTTCTGTGATGTGTATATTATGAGTGCAGACGGTAGTACATATTCAATATATTAAATAAAATGACTAAAAATAGCCATGTGCATAAAATGTATAACTTAAATAATGTATAATTAAATACATGTAATATATATTATGACGTATACAGTACTATTTATAGTATTCCTATAATTTATAATACTATATATATATAATATGGGTTAAGATTAATTGCATTTTTACTTGGACTAAGATTACTGCTTTCAGCTGCTTGTTTATGTTACATTAATATGATACAGGTGCGTAACGAGATGCATCAAAGTTCGCTCAGGAAAACAACGTACATGATTTGAGTACAGGTTTAATGCTAATAAAGACTGGGTGTGAAAATGAGAGCAAAAAGGATATTTATTTTTTAATTAAGAACCTCAGATACTCTTAATAATATGAGAAACAGGAAATACTCGTAGTTTATGCTCAATATTTGATGTATGAAGGTAACAGTGGCAACGATGAAGAACTTTCAGGTGTATGTGGCTGTGTGATACTGTTTAGATGAAACCGATAACACTATACACTCAGAACTCGGTGGAATGGGGCGAGGTTATATAGGTTTGTTCCGCACTTTACTGGTATACTATTTATACAATAGCTTACGTTATAAATAATACATACATTTGCTCTCTTATGGCCAATGTATTCGCAATTTATTATAAATACAATCATTTTACACTCACTCAACATTTAACATATTCGTGATCACTGCAGCAGTAAGTAAAATGTTTACAAAATTTGTTAATAGAAAATGTTATTAGGAAAAAATGGCATACATTTTTTGTTAATGGATGAGGATGTACGTTTATCAAACCACACTGCCCGATCCGCTGCCCTCGCCCAACTTTACCAATTCACTGCAGCAGCAATGCCCGCACGTATTCAAATCACGATATAACGAAGCTATAGCTTTGAATCCTAGAACTGCATTTCCATCATACGAAGGCAATATTTATTGGAAGAGGAATTTGCAAATCAGCATATAATTAATACATCTGTATTTATTTATATATTCTATATCATATATCTTTTTATAGATGAACATTAAACATGTATGTTGCATTATAAAGGTAGACACTGAAGGGTCTTTTTGATGTAAAACATAGATATCTCAAGTAATTATGAGTCAGTGCAAACTGTAAATGTGGAGAATTACATTAAGCTAAATAAAACTGCTAGTAATTCACAAAGTTAATAAAAGCCCCAATATAAAAGTGATCAAATGCACATGTATCGTGGCACACTATCAAATACCTCAGTTATCTATACGATTATACAAGATTTATAATATTCTGGTAAAGTAACAAATACAATATCTCTTTGCAAAACTTCAGTTACGACCTCAATAGAATTCTTTATATTCATTGTTCATATTGGTTCAGTATTACTTCAGAAAACAGGTTGTCATTCGAAAACAGCCATCTTTGCACTTCTATATGTAGAAGTTTTTCAGCAAACTTTTGAATCTCTTTGTACCAGTCAGATAAATTAATAGACCTGAATGTATCCGTGAATTATCTGTCAGTACCTGTATAAAAATAATGAAATTTCAATCAAAGTTGAATTAGAAAGCAATAAACTGCAGCATTGATAAACGCTTTCCTTTGTCATCGCTCTTATTTAATATTTACAGCAATACAATCATCAGACTTTGTGAATTAATTACACATGGAAATATCCAGCTTTCAAGTATTCTGTTGCATTTAAATGACTGTATTCTATTCCGTAGTATTAAAAGGGAATTGTAATATTCGCCACAATAGACAACATTATAGCATAATCTTTAAAATAAACAATCGTACAGGAAATAAAATAAACTTGTGGCCTTCCATGATAAACGGTCAGTCAAAAGCAAAAGACGTGCTGAAATAGCTTATTGTGTCTGAAAGAGAAAAAAAAATGCACTAAAATTTAAAAATATCAAAATGAGGGTTATAATAGTGTATGTTATTTCTTCAACACAAAAATACAATAATACACAAATATTCACAAGACCCCATCCTCAAGATCGTTGAAATGTGTAACGCTAACAATTAGGAAAACGGTTGCTCTAGTTAAGCTGCATGACCTTAAAAAATTAGTGTGTCATGGCTATTTTTAGCACACACACGTACACACTTATAACAGCATCAGTGTGAATCTGGAACCGTTGTCATAGTCACATACAAGTTAGTAAATAATGAAATAAAATTGCGTACTTGTGACAAGAGTATATTGTTGACATTTTCAACTCTGGTTATAGTTCTTCAATGATTCTGGGTCGTTTTACTTAGCTTTACAAGAATAGTAGATCCTTAACTGAAGTCAGATGTTAAACACAATAAAGAGAGAGCAAGCACAGGATATTAACTGCAGCCATAATGGACAATGTCAAGAAAACCTTGTAATATAGAGAAGTCATGCCAATCGCACTATTTGCCGTATATTCATACAGGTTTGGCGCTAGAACGACATCATAAATATGCCTTGAGAATGCTGCATATTTCCAATGCCAGAAAATTGTATGAACGGCAACTGGTGGATGACAAATGGCAATGGGTGGTTTCTCAGGAATGAGACTTAGATATGTTTGCATGAAGCAATTTACTGTTTACTACCTTTCACTGGACTAAAAGAGGCGTTCCAATTCATGCAAGAAAACAAAGAAAAGTTCTCCAAAGGTTCATGGTGATTGCAGTTATTATTCCAGATTTACAAAAGATATTCCCCGGTTGTGTGTTGGCTACATCTCAAAAGTTTGAATTCATACGAATAAGGTATCCAGTCAATTACACTGTCAGATAATTTCTCATTTATTACCACCTGAAATTGGATTCCTGTGAACTACCAGATGTTTCACTTATAGGTTTTTGCGGGTTTGGTTTCTTGTGGCAAGGACTTTGCTTCTAGATGTCACAGGAGCACTGAAGGCCTGTGGAAAGTCTTCCAGGAGGTTAGCTATATGCTACGACTGAGCCTTCTAAATACTAAGCAACAATCCAGAGCTGCAAATATCATATATAGCATAAGGTGATAGCGAATCTATGAAACAAAATAAGACTGAGCATTATTACTTAGCTAGGTCAACCCTCCACTGTGGGTAAAACTGACTCCATTAAGACAACAAAACAGGTAACTCAGAGAGCTATTTCGTCAAATTCTCTCTCTATATACTATAAGAAGGACCGCCTCCTAGGTCTGGTGGATAGCTTTGCCGACTGCTGGCTGGGAGGTCCGGGTTCGGTTTCCGGTACCTGTTTTTCTAAGTTAGGGAGATCTGGAACGGGATCCACCCAGCATTAGGAAGCTCTCTGATGGAGAAGTGGCGTTCTTTGATCTAGGGAACAGCATAATAAGCGACCAGCGGAGTTCCGGCATACTTCCTTCTATGAATGAAATCGTGAGACGGAGAAAGAAGTCGCTGCGGCAGGCCACGGTTCACACCGGACTGTAGCGCCAATGAGGAGAAAAAGAAGAAGAATATTATAGAAGGCATTTAGTTTGTAAAAGCAAGTAGGTTATTACTCGAAACATTATTATTATTATTATTATTATTATTATTATTATATCTGGCTGTAATATAAGATGAGTTTGTATAGATTTGAACATTTTGCATATGCTATCATTTTGGGACCTTTATTTTGTACATGAACAGATCTGCAAACATCTTTTCTCACTTCTAAATAGCTCTGTGACTGCTTCCCACCAACTGTACACCCCTGTATAGTCTGTAACAAGATCTGGAGTCAAGGGGAAGATAGAGTCAACTTCTACATCACCTAGTAGCATCTAACAAGAACTAAAGGAGCTGCAGACTGGATCAATGGCAGCAGTCATCTTTCTGGTTGTGACACTGCAGGGTCCATACTAATCCATTCACCAGGTCGTTATGGCGTTAATAGCTCGGGTAACGGATATATCAGCTGCAGAATAATGGCGTCATTGCATTACCAACTCTACCTTCCCTCCATTCCTATTGCTCTAACTGTTGGTTTGAGATGCGTTCTACATTACAAGGAAATAACAGAAGGCTTGGAGAACTAATTGATCATTATTTTCTGTGAGGAACTTCCGTCTAATAAAAGCTTTTTTTTGTTTTAAAAGTTAATGGAACATATAATTACTTCAGATTTTACTGCACTTATTTATTATCTAAATACTACACTAATTGTAAGTAATAATATACGCAGACGACATAAAAATAAACACAACTCTGTTTTATAGGCAATATAACTCGAACCACAAACCGGCAGTGTCTAATCTTTACACGCGAGTTTTACAACTGAGACTGTACATACTCAATTATCTGTCTGGAAGAGCTGTTGTATGGTATGGAACAAATGTATAATGTCTGAACAGTATAAGTACGAAAATTACGCTTTAAAAATTCGTTCCGGAAATTTCAAAGCAGATTTCATAAATAATTCCTGGATTTCTTGTAAATGCTCTTGAGAAATGGAATTAGATGGGTTGTTTGATAAGTCTGGAAATGTTCCATTAAATTGCAGGAAATTGTATTAAGAAGCGACATTGATGGCAAGAGTGACTCATGTTTAGGCAAATTTTCAGCCAGGTGTGCTGTTCAGTTAATTGTTGACAGCTCTCTGAAATGATCAGTGTCACACTCTCAGTAGAAAATGGAAAAATAAACGAGTTTCTTGCTGATACTAAACATTTCCAATTAAAGAGCTGAACTGCAAAACAGATCAACGCAGTTTTGGATGAAGTTCATGCGGACTATGTACCATAAAGACCGTTTATTTCTAGATGAATGAGTTTAGACGTGGTAGAAGAAACATTGAGCCACTCAGATGAGGTCACCAAAAAGGATGTTCGAAAAAAGTCATGATATCGCAATGCAAGACCACCGAAATAGGTGAGACTATAGGTATCTCAGATGAACGAGTGAACATTACGAAACATTAAAAATGAGAAAACTGTATGCCCGTTAGGTGCTGATTGTTGACCAAAAACTAATGCTGAAGAACATTTCAACACAGTTTCTGGCATTGTTTAATCGCAATCCGAAAGACTTTTTACACCGAAGGTTATTGTTACTAAGTGAGGGTAGCAAATAATTATTTTTATTTTGAAGAAAGTATCAAATGCCTACTTGTTTCTTGTGTTTTTATAATGTTTACAATAGTAAAATTCCTTATTTCTATTTTACCAGTACAAATCTCTTCAAACTAGTTCTCTGCGAGTAGAATTATATCTAAATTCATGTGTGACGGTTGTAACGTATTGCAGTGCAGCCTCAAACTGAATTTCTTGTTTTTCTATTGAGTGCTATCGAATTCAGAATCAGCCAGTCGTAATTACACTACTATTGACCACTCTTCCGCCTTTTCGAATGCATTCTTAGTTACTGGCTAAGAATGCTGTAGAGCGTTGATTATGCTCAAAAATTAAATTTTCTAAAAAATGTATTAAATATAAAACAGCAAATCATGGAAAGTATTATATTATCATATAAATTATTGCTATATTATTATAGAGATTTCCATTTGGTGTGAAAAGTGTACAACATTTTCCAGACGATGGCCATGTTTTGTAATGTTTCCTCAATGAGAACAATTGGGTTGCTTATCCCGAAGACTTTTACCTCCCCACAGTGCGTTATTGGATTACAGACAATTTGGTGACCTGGAACTTTTAACAATTCTTGCTTGAATTGGACAAGCAGGTTTTAATAACACATATGAATCAAGCTAAATGCTAATTGTGCAATAGAAAAAGTAGGTTGTATATCGCACACTGTACAATTAAGCATTTCGCTGTTACTGAGTCTTTCCAAGCATCAATCTCCTGTTAATTTACTCGTAATTAGTGCGATCTTATTACATAACAGCTAGAGAGCATGCCGCGTAAGTGGTCGACACTTGTATGGCTCGATTAATACTCAGAACTGTGCTATTCTGCTATTATTAATGATTATTTCTTGTTTTCATGTTGAATTTTATTTTTATGTTTGCTACTTATGCACCATGCAAAATAAACAGCTGTGTATAAATTGTTAGATGTAAGGGAACACTCTTGTGGGACTGGAATAGATATTTCACCGCAAAGAGATAAAGAATATGCCATATTTAAAACCTGAATATGACTTTTACTTGTATGCTGCTAGAGGTTTAAGAGCTGAGTAGTTAAAAAAACACTACTTTAATAAGAGGCGCATTTTGCATACTCTAATATGGTTTCCACTGTCCTCAGAAACGCATATGACTTAGCTTAAATACTCATTGAGAACGAGTCCACGACAGCTTTCAAAATTAATTGCTTAGCTGTACGTCAGAGATAAGTCCATTATGTTCTGAGATTAAGTTTAAATATTAAATTTAACGCTCTACGCTCGTTCTGCGTAGTATAAATAGCACAAACTTGGGGATAAATGCCAAGTAGTGAATGTCTTTCTAAAAGACATTTCAAGAGGTTTCCTACAAGAACATGCTAGAAGAGCGACAATTTCAGGTAACATTTCTTATGCCACGACCAGGCCTTTCAAATACAGTACTTAAAGAGGTGCTTAAACTGTGATTCATATTTGAGCAGAACCTCAACTGAATTCAACTCGGCTCTCGACTTCAACTTGTTCCCCCCCCCCTCTCTATTTCTTTGCATGCATTTATAAAAAAGTATATAACGGAATTAAGAGAGTATAACGTTCTTTTTTAAAACCCCGTCATTACCAAGTCGGCCCGTCTGTCCATCTCTGCTGAGACTTCATTTTAATTTCGTACTCGTTGTAATTACGTTGACTCATTTATAGCGAGTAGCTTTTAGATGTTTTTGCTCTCTTTCTTTAATTCCCTTTCTACCCTTTCTTCCCCACCCTCCTTCGCCCCTTTCCGCTAGAAGCACTGATTACTGACTCGAAGCGAGGGAGCAAGAGAGGGAGGGAGATAGACTGACTTAACTTCTACAATGCTACGAGTATAATGGATTTGTTTAAGAAATCTGCAAGTTCGAAGACGCAGAAACAATAAAGAGTTAAATCAAGTCGGTTAAGAATTATTTTTCTTTTCCTCTCGTTATAATCATAGCGGTACAAAAAGAAGTCTCAAGAATAAAATATCAGCCTTCACAAGTGCTTTTAAATGAGCTGGAATACTTGCTTCAGGGAATGATTATGTAATGTCTAATTGGAGATTTCGCTTCTGTTGTCTTTTATTAGGACGTGTTTTTCTTTGTTACTTTGAAGACGCTATTATTAAAGAACGGATAAGATTTTCTTGAACACACTGTCAAGAAAATACAAAAATCAACCTTTTAAAACCTAATAGAAAATCAGAAGTGTATACAGCAGCAATTTTGAATAAAATGTTACCAAAAGTATATTTTTATGAATAATACAGAGGGAACTGGAGAGGGGAAAATAAAGCAGAAAAAACATCTAGTTTCCGTCTGGTGTAATAAACTTTTTTTTGAAAGGAGAAATTGCATTAGAAGAGTTTTATTTGAATTTGTTTTGTGACGTGGAAATTTAGGTAATAAATAATAGAAGAAAAAATATTGACCGACGGTCAAAGTGTGTTATTTTAGACATAGACACTGACTTTTGTAATATAATGGGGGGGAGCAACCTCCCTCTGTGAGTTGTAAATGTATACATCATCAACATCAACTAGAACGAAGTCGGTCCTGGTGGTGTAGTGGTTACCATACTTGCCTCCTACACCCGAAACGCGGGTTCGAACCCGGCCAGGATCGATGGATTTTTTCGGGCGTAAAAATCCTAAGTATGGCTTCCTTCGGAAGGGAAGTAAAGCCGTGGGTCCCGTGTCGTACATTTACGGCACGATAAAGAACCTCAAGCCTGAAAGAGAGGCCTCTGAGCAAAATTTGCCGGCCGTTTCACGCCCTGAGTTGAATGGGACGCTGATGACCTGAGCTGTTAAAGAGCGTCCATAAATAAATCAATCAAAAAAAAAAAAACTAGAACGAAGTGTGTAAATGTTTACTGTATGCATTAATAAGTGACAAAATAAAATACAAAAACAGGTTATGATATTCTGCAGTAAACTGAAATGAGATCTAGGTAATTGTTCAAAAAACCGTGCTATTAGGTTTATTTTAAAAAAAACTCATGCCAATCAATAAAATATCTTAAGACATAAAATTTAAGAAACATAAAAATAATAATACTTGCATAATTTAACGAACGTCTGCCACCGCCGCCTCTCATTTCTTCCGATGAGTTGGTTGGCGAGATATACAGAGTTGGTTATGTTTTGGCATTCTTCAGCAATCTAGGATTCAAGAACGATCTTTCATCTGTAAAAGTTGACACCAAAACAGTTAAAACCATCTGTAAAGAGTCTTAAGCTCTGGAAGAATTTTGGGTGCACAGCTATCACTTTTCAGTAACTGTACAACTAAGGAATAGTTAGAAAGTTCTTATTAACGTTTTATTCCAAAATAATCTACGGTAGATTTTTATCTTAGAAGGTTTATTAATTTCTATAAAAATAGAATATATCAAAAAAAATTCTAAATGGTATTATATGCATACTGTTTTCAAATTCAGCTGTAGCAGAAAGAGTTCGTTATAGCTATGTAGTGCAGAGATCACGAGAACTTGTAAAGAATTGAAAAAATCCTACCCGATATTTTCCAGAACCTCAGGAAACTGAAAATCAGCATTCAGTGCAATGGGGATGTCGAAGCAATGTAATCAAATGAGTTCCTTGGAGATCAATGTGAAGAGTGCTCACATAGGACCTTGAACTGAAGACGCATTTTTAACAGTGTGACTAAGACACAGCTGGAGCGTTTCGCTAAAGACGAACACTGAGAAAATTATATTCATCAATATTAGAATGAACTACAATAAAATTATAAGAAGACAAAGTGTATGCATTGACTTTAATAGAAGCTTCTGGGATGGTTCCTAAGACATGCGGTCTGGTCAGGAGTGAATGAGCGTGAGTAAACTCAATATCTGCCAGAAATAGATGAGGACAAACCCATTCTCTGCAACCTGTGATATCTTTGTTCATGAAAATCTGAAACTTCCATTAGGATTCAGCGCCAGCCCATATAACAGAATAAACTCACATTTTGCTTCAGAAGAAGACGCGATAATGTTGTAGAACTTACAGGTTAAGTATCTTAGGTAACCCATGAGGGCACAGTAATGCATTTCCTAATAGAGATGTACATTGTTATTGATGAATATCCAAAGACAGCCCGTAATACATGTAGCGCTGCATTCACAATACAATTACAAGGTCTCAACAAATTCATAATAATATTTACACCAACACTCCAATTGGTTCCCATAAGAAAAAATCTGAAATTGTCAAAGAGTTAAACTATGCCAATTTAGTAATCTGGAAGAGGCTTTATGAACCAGAATATTAATTGACAACAAAGTAATTAGCAGAGCAGCTAACAACATTTATCCTTTTAGAAAGTACCTACTCTTCACAAATACTTAGGAAAAATGTGTTAAAGTATACTAAATTAATTTTAATTCTAAATATAAATATTGACCAATAAATCAATAAATATATTAAACATTTAATATAAAACAAAATTCCAAAATTCTTTATGGAGGTAAAACGTGAACTCTTCAGCTTTCAAATCTAATATGTAATGTAGAATAAGCAGCTCACAGCTGAGATTCCTGCAATCTTAAGTGAAATAACACCAAGGTATATTTGAAATAAATGGAATGCCAAAAATATGATGGATTAAATTAGCATTACCTATTTGTTTTTTCTTCTCCTAAACAATAAACGTGATTATTTCTTTTCATCTTCTTTGTAATAATTGTTTTATAAAGGGTGTAATAAAAAGGTATGTCAAAACTTTGGGGAAATTTCCTTGCAAAGAGAGGGTGCGAGTATTTTATGTGAGTATGGGTCCAGAAATGCTTTATTTCCTTGTTAGAGCCCATTGCCCACAATTCCTTTTACACGGCGTATATGCAAACTAGAATGCCAGCATAGGTGTCCTGTGGCAATATCCCCACGATATAACAGTTATTTATTATTACATACAAAAGGTTAACATTATCTTTTACCTTTGGTTAAATAAGATGGGGATGTTATAACTACTCTTATTTTCTAGGTTATGGTCGTTCTGTACTGTGTAGTTTGCTTGTTATACTAGTCACTTCATTGCTTGACGTATCACCGAGCAGATAGTATCAGTTCTGTGTGTTTACGAACCTCATTCCACATACAGTACAATGAAGTTTTCAAATGCGCAGTTAGCAGATGCTCATATGATCTATGGATTAGCCGAAGGCGCAGAGAATCTTCATGCTCATATTGCTCAAAGTTGCCAGACTATACGAGATACTCCAGGGATACATTAGCACATCAGGGAGTCCATGCGAAGGTGGATTGATAGGCGTATCCGTGCTAACGGAAGACATTTTGAACATTTCATATACTTTTCTGTTTCCCAAAGTTCTGTTTTTTAACATTCTGCCATGTATACAGGGGTAGTAAAAGGGCTGTAACAATGAAATAAAGAAAGTTTACACCTATATTCATGTTATACTTTTATGCTTTATATATGAGGAATATTTTCCTAAAGTGTTGCATTACCTTGTTGTTACATCCTATATAAAATAATATAACTAATACTTCAAGATCATCAATTAAAAATAACTTGTTTTCAAGCATGTGCTGACTAACAAGACATTGCTACAACCGACTGAGAAGCAAATGACACTCAGATGATACTATATCCCATCTAGTTCATTCTGGTTCATTTTATTAAAGAAAATTTACTGGTCCTCTGTTGGGTTTCATGCATGTACCTAAGGACGCGCAAATGAGTAACTTGAGACACCTGAATGTCAGTATATGAAAAAATACAGAGAAAAAATAATAGGGTCGATGGACTGTGATATTTCAGTAATATATTTTAAAATAAGGAGAGAGTTCACTGCACATAAACATTATGAAATCGTTGTTTCAATGTAAATTAAACTTGTATTTATGTTAATGAACTATCACTAATATTGTAAACATTAAAACAAAATTTAAATATAGGGTGTATTGTTTTAAAATTATGGCGAAAAAGAAGAATCCTCGGTGGCACTATGAGGTGAAATAATTGATGAAAACTTGGTATAGAAAATGGGAATTTTATTTTAAAATTGGATACCATATACATTTACCAAAACCTTTCAACGACGGTAAAGAATACATGCTTTTGTCCAAACACTCAAATTACATTGTTTAGCTTAATTCGTGCCACATTTCTAGTACAAATTTACATGATCTTAACTATCGTTTCTTTAACTCAGAGAACATAACCCACCATGTTTTTTCCATGGGATGATATTTTGTTATGCATGCATTTCTCTGCAACTGCTCTTGACTTCATTTGTGTATGTTTATGTACGCTTTGTAATTTTAAGCTCTTTGTGACATGATGATTTGTTTTATTTATGGCCGCTCTTTAATATCTCAGGTCATCAGCATTCCATTCAATTCAGGGCGTGAAACGACCGATAAATTTTATTCAGAGGCCTCTTCTTTCCGGCTTGAAGTTATTTTACTTGGCGTAAAGCTACGACATGGCACCCATGGCTTTATTTCCCTTCCCAAGGAATTCATACTTATTTGAATTTGAATCTGAATTCGACTGTGTACACGGCGTGCCATGATGTCCTATTTTCCCACCTACGTGCTATAAGGTAGCTACATCAGTTACAGTTTGTTTCGCTAATAATGAAAAATATTCGGGATTTTTAATCCCTAAGTTTTGAAGATAAATATGTACGGAGTATTCCTGCTGCAGTGAATCGGATTTGCATGTGTTTATTATAAATGTATTTTGTAAATATTACATAATTTTCAAATTGAATGCTTCAGCTAAAGAAAAATTACTACTTAAATACGCCAAGTATATGGTACTGTTTATAACAGACCATAAAATCTGGCCAAAGAATATAATATTTATAACGCTAAAGCATTATAATACAGTAAAAAAATAATATAAAACACATTTCTGTAAAATTTGATATATAAAATATTTTGTTTATATTATTTATGTAATGCGCTGCCGGATCCACTTCCTTCGTCTCATTTCTACGTTCACTAAAGTAACAATAAATAATTCCAATTCACTCAACTTTGAGGTTAAAGATATGAAAAGCTAGACTTCACTAATAAATGGAAGCGGTAGATAAAACTGAGGGAAAAACAGCACCGCGAGCACTGATTTATGTGTAATGATGGTTTAAAGGGTGTTATATAACGAAATAGCACGGTGAATGAAAGATAATACAATATAAGGACAATAAAATAGACCTGCAAGTATTTTCATGTCTTCGTGGTGATAAACAATTAAAAATTCTAGAACTATCTATCGTAAAGCTGGCAGAAGAAACGTGGATAAGGTAATTAAGTAAAATTGAAATTGACACCAGCAGACGTAGCAAGTATTAATACTCGTGTTAAGCTTCTCAGGGAATATTACGTGTCAGGATGGCAGCGGCAACTGTCATACAAAATTACACAGTTTAATTTTAGAACAGTCAGTCCTCTCCTGATCTAAAAATAAATAATTAAATTAAAAATGAAAGTAGAAGATATAAACACTCAAGACAAGAACTCATGAAGAAATTTAGACTCTAAGATGGACCAACAAATCTCTGGAAACTTTAGTTAACTTAACATAACAGCTAGTAACAGAGAGGCAGAAACATTCTGTGGTAACCATGAGTGCAGATAAAAATGAAATAATACCGGCATGCACTTGTTTTCTACATTCACAAAAAAGAATTTGGCATCTTTATTGTAAATTTACTGCATTTGAAATGGTAAGCCTGAAAAGAACATCTAAATCCATTTTAGGTGATCTAAATCCATTTTAGGTGATTTATGGAGAGAGGTAATAACAACAATAATAACAATGATGATAATAAATAATTGGTACTTATTAAGTTGATTGTCGCATAACGGCTCCCCGGATGTTATCCTCGACTTAGTGCGAGTGCCAGACGCTTCCGCATCCGGTGGCTCCACAGTTGTGCTGTCGAGGTTGAATGTATCCTATTACAGACTCGCCGCTCTCAGAAAAACAACTCAAGAGTAACGAAAACCGAACCATTCATACTTTCTCCTCGTCCAAGGAGACGAGTGCAGTATTTAACGTAATAAACATGTTCTACAAATAACTTTGTGCGTCCCCGTTATACATCAAGATTACCTAAAAAGTTTCTTGTAAAATACCTTAGATAGATACAAATGATATATGTTTTGAAAAGGTAATAACGTATTGAGCTATAAACAATTAGGAACAATTAATTTTAAAATTGTTCTGTGGTTGATATTATATTTATCTTCAGTCGTTTGGCGGCCCTTTGTAGTTGAGTTACATTAAAAATTAGGATTATTAAAAGCATGCTACATGATAAATCGATGTTTCATGTCGATAATAGCGGTAATCACAAAGAATGAATGCTATATCGTTTTTCGATACACCGATAATACTAACTTTTTATTATCTTGGCAAATTCCCTTCCAAAAGAGTGAATGTTATAGTTAATTATGTAAAACAAAACTACCTGCTGCATTTTAATATCCAGAGAATTTTGCGTTAACACTCTTCCTAACGCTTTAAAAATTCCTTAATGAAAATCAAAAGAGGGGATGATAGCTTTTGTTTCATGTTTTAAGCCGCAATCCCAGATATAAAAAATATTGAGTGTTTTAATTACACCGAATATAAGTAGAAGGTTAAAACATCAACAGTTGCAATGTGATTAACTTTTATGAAGCTTTAAACGCTTTATTGGTACGATTCATTGTAATACTTCTACAAACATTCGCTGAATTTACTCAAGTTTATACAAACTTTTATAAATTTAGCAACAACGGTAATATACATGTAAAAATAGTGTGTACGAGAGAAATGTAGCCCAAAGGATTTTTAATCACTTTTTTTCTTCTGAAAGATATATGCTAGAGGCAGGAGATAATATGTTAGCTTAATTATGAAAACATATTTTATTTTTCTAACTGGCTTTAATTTTTCAACGTGGTCCCAACAGTGCAATATATTTTATCCAATGCCTTGATTCCATCTCGAGATCTGTAAAATAAGCGTTCATAGCAGCTTTGGTTTCCTCTTCAGTTGAAAATATCCGCCCTTCCAAAAAAAAAAAAGCTCTTAGGAAGTAACTTTAAATAACCGATCTTAGCCATTGCAGTAGCCCCAGTGTGCGAATATGTGGAAAATTATCTTTTTACGCCCCAAGCTTAGCCTCTTTTGTTTGATATTTTTTTTGCAACTGTTCCAGAAAGTGCGGTACTCTTCACCATTTATAATTACTCTTTTGAAAATAGTGGATTATCAAAATCCCTTTTACATACCAGAATACTCTTATCATTACTTTGTCAACTGACTCTACTTTCTTTGAGCACTCGGATTCCATTCATTGTTTTGATTGTCATTTAGTCTGTGGGGTGTAGTAATAAACTACATCGGTGAGGAGGACTAAACACAGAAAAGAGATTGGATTTTTTAAAACTTCCCAGACCTCTTAGAAAGCTTGCACTCGAAGTTTCTTTTTCCTTTTTCCTTTTTCCTTTTTCTTTCTATCTTTTTTTATCTGGTGTAAACAACCAAGACATACATCTTGCTGAAAACTTTTTCATGCCTAGTTATTCAGTTAAACATTATGCGGTAATTCCATTGAGATATTTCGTTCAATTTAAGTCTTCTTTCTGCCAGAGCCATAATTTGATATTAAGTGACACTGCTTTAGGTCCATTGAGGTGTTCATCTTGTGTGCCTCGTTTAAACTCAAGTCATCCAAGTTTTTTATAATTGCATATTATGGAGCACTTTTCCCCAATATACTTTTCATCTCTTCAAAAAATTTTGAAGCTTTCAAGCCTTTTAAATAAACAAATATGATAATAACATAATTTTCAATATGGTTTATTTTTAAACCTACAGGAAATGAGTTTTATTTGAGTATAGCTGACAATAAATAGTTAAAATATTTACATTTTCAATGCTGCCAACAAAAAATTGAAATTTCAAAGTGTGACAGTCTTTTTATTTATCACTGCCCCTCTGCGAAGGATAACTAATTATCATTCCACCGATGTAACTTATTCTATAAAAGAATATATCGGTTGAAATAACAGCCTTGAATATTTAAAGACAACTGATACTTTCAGATTGTTTAAAGGAAATCTCACAAACTAGCTTGTAATGGATAATAGGAATATGCAGAAGGGGAGGCGTGTTGAAATAAATTAGACCTATTATATAAAAAATTCCAATGAGCATAGATGCTAAATTTGTTTATTTATTGGTTTATTAACAGACGCTTTTTAACATCTCAGGCCATCACGGTCTCATCCAATTCAGCACGTAAAGGGTCGATAAAGTTTGCCTAGGAGTCTCTTCTTTTAGTATGAGGTTCTTTTACATATCCCACGATTGTACTTTCCTTCCGAAGAAAGCCATACTTAGGATTTTTACGCTCGAAAAAATCCATCGACCCTGGCCGGGATTGAACCCGCGATCTTGGGTGTGCGAGGCAAGTATGGTTACCACTAGACCTTCTGGACAAAAAATTGGTTCTAAAAGAAACATCTGCTTATATACAGATAATATAATGTGGGGACCGACTTCAGCGATGAACAGGAGATTAAAAAATATTGAGAGTCTCGTTTTAATCCAGAACGTGTGGTCTTGCTTCACTAAAAATGCCACCTTCAGCCAGAATGCACGCATGCTTTTCGGGTTCATTGTCAGTCTTATTGTATGCGTTGTCGAAACATTTCAAAGCTGGCATAAAGAATTGTTTTTATATGAACTTAGAAATAAAAAATGTATTTTATTTAAGTCTTAGTACTGTGAAGGACGGCCATTAGGTTCTGCAAGACTTGTCCATTTGTTAGGAAATTGTTCATTAAAAAGGTTTGTGGCTACTCAGCTAAAATATGCGGGTACACCAGCATGCATAAACCACATGCGATAAGTAACATCTACAGAAATATCCTCCAGTCATGCATGGATTTGGTTTCATAAGAAATTCACATAAGATTGAACTGTTCATCCTCCATCAAGGAAAGCAGAACCTAACCTTTTCATAGGCCATTTTTGTACGAGTGTGCCAAAATTGTTATTTATGGTTTCTGTCTAAGATATGAGAAAGAAATGAAATGGATTTTATATCATAAACATATTTTAAAATGTTTAAAAATATTAGTGGGCAGAATACTGCCCATAGCCCAATCTGAGCACAGTACAAAAGATGTAACAAATAAAAAAATGGTAATAAATCATAATATGTTAAACACTTGTAAATATAAATTATTTTTGAACTTTTGTATATTAAATATATGACTGTCTCATTTCCAAAGAAATTTTCTGAATGGAGCATCACATTTTGAGCAAACATGTCTTGTTCGCTTCTCGTATAAATATATAAAACATAAGCGACACCAACTGCATACTATCTTTAGAACAGGTATGTTGTACTTACAATAGTTACTGCAGTTGGTCCATTAAATGAAACATTGACTTATTTATTACCATTAAAAAGGGAAATAGATATTTATATCATCAGTGGTCTACTTAGAATACATAACTTGTACTTGTTATGTATCTCATATTAATCTGTAGAGCATCCCTTTAGTCTCTTTGGAGGATACCCGATAAGTGTTCGTCAATCACAGAACCTTCATTTTAAACGAGAACGGTGAATCAAAACAGTTGTAGCTCCACTGAAGGCGACTTCCTCTGCTACATTCAGAAGAGATGTATAAATGGGGTGCGTTGCCGCCCAGCAAAACTCCATGCACAGTTACTGTGTGCAGTCAGTACACTGCAGAGAGTGGGGGAAGAGGCGGAGATTGTGGACGGATGCTTACTCCCTGCCGGCTGATTCACTGTGCATCATGTTTACACTGCTCACGTCTATTTGCATGAACAATACAATGTTGCGGTTTATTTGGAGCATCTTGGTTTTCAAACACAAAACTCTAGTTATAAGTAATAACAAAGCAGTGAACTGCCGATTTGAAATAGTTTCAAGAAGCTATCACTAGATGTCAGGAACAGGCTTCCCGTGGACACAAGAAGACAAAAACTTCAATGGGAAGTATTTTTACTTCCCGCAGCTTGCTAAAGGCATTGTCGCCGAATATTCCTACCACATATTAAAACTGATATGTTGATGTTATTATTTATTAATATAAAGATGTAAAGCCATCTGGAATGTTGAATGTAGTAGGTAGGATATAAGTGATGCTGGCAGACGTTGTCATTGTGCGCTATTCTTTGCTGATACAGGTTTTCGGATAGACTTTGTGTCTCTAAGTCGTTCGTAAAGGCACTGCAATGTTCTTGTCTGGAAGATGCCTATTAGGGAAACGATACGAGCAGAGATATTTTGCTTCTGTTGCATGCTATTTCAAGTATTAACATCAAACGCATGTCTGCAAATTCCTGATTTGAATAATTCATATTCAAGCTAATATAAAGTACCTGTCTTGTCAAGAATATGAACTGGAATGCTCTAATATTATTCGCATTAATAATTGTTTTATTCTTGTGCTCTAACAATAGTCAACTGATCGATAAATGCCGCAAATTATAAATGTAAAAATCTATACCTTTGTTATTTCTGAACAGTTCGGGGAAAACAGAAGCCAGCCCATAAAAAGCTAGCTTTGAGAAAAATCTATTTGAATTTTTTAAAAAATTCACGAATAAAGATATTTACAAAATTCTGTTGAATTATTATTGCGATATTTTGTCTTTATGAGGCATTATTGATAATTTAAATTGTTGCTTTAAAAACAAAATCGAGCATTATAAATTGCTACCCGTATAAGGCCTATATACATGTACAGGTATGAGCTTTTTAGTTAGAGGGAGAAGTTGTCAGCGAATGGCTGTGCATACATACTTGCTCTCTGATTTCAATATTGCAAATTGTGTGCTAATTGTTTTTTGTTAATTATGCCACTAAAAATATGATCTGAAGAACGAGTATTTATGTACGATACCTTTTTAAAAATGGATTCTTGCCGAGAATTGATTGCAAAAAAAAAAAAAAAAAAGATCCTGCCAATCATGTTTCAGATAGAGAAACTGTTCGTCAACTTGTTAAACAGTTACGAAAAACGGTACCATCAATCACAAGAAAAATTTCCTCCATGTTCTTACAAAAGGAAAGTTAGATGAAATGCGGTAACTTCCTATATAGATGCCGGCAATCTCTTGCGGCCGAGGAGCATGATTTTCTACATGTTATATGACAAGCTAGTCTTATTATTGTCAGTTTTTATTAAAGTATAGTTTTATACTTTCGGTGAAAACATAAATACTAAAATAAAAATACTAACTTTGAGCTATGCGACTCTATACACCTTTTTTCCGTTGCGGTTGCTGAACTTTCCCAGCAAGCAGCCACGCTCAAGCAGTCCATAACTCAAATAACCTCATTGATTCTTATTTTATCTTCCTGGTCATCGACCATTTCAGCTTGATTATCAGCAACAGCTTGTCCTAATGTCACCAACTGTCCATAGAAAGGCTGATATTCTGTTGTGTGTACATGTGTGTATGTGTATGTGCCAGCAAATCAGCAGTCTTCCTGCTGTCAATGGAAATTATTTCGAGGAATTCCTCTAGTAAGTTGAAGGCAGAAGAGGTTGATACAGAACGTCCTCTTTTATTTATTTTTATAGACGTTTATGATATAAGTTAACGCTGTTATGCAAAAAACGTGTGTGTTTTTGAGCTAATTCGAAATATAGATTCTAGATGGGCTCTTGCTATTCAATCAATGCAGAGAGCAGAACTTTCCCATCTTGGAAGTCTGACGGCTGCATGCGAGTAACAGCAATTTTTTTCTTCCTGTCTGAAACTCTTCTTATAGGCATCACGAAATTAGCAAGTAATACGTTAAGTTTTTCAGATGGATTTGACACTGCGCTTTTAAAAAAATGCTTATATAGACGGAGCAGACCTAACTTGTCTTAAAGGTATGATAAAATGTAAGAATGTCAATATTCCTTAGGAAACAACGAGTACCAAATTTCGCCTGCTCTACTTTTAACAACGTGGCTGTCTCTTTCATTCTCCGTGCTATCTTTGCCACACATAATATAGACAACAAGTTCCCACAGCGGTTCTTTTAACTAATTAGTAATTCTTCCTGAAAAGTTCTTGGTAAGATGACAATAGAAACATAGCTAAAGCGATAAAACGGAGCACAACCTGAACAATGTGCATACATCTTAAATCCACAGCAACTCGCCATAACTCAGAAATGAATAAAAAACTAGAAAGACTAGAAATAAAATCTGTAACCACCAATCACTGCCCGAAAATAATTTTTAAGTAACAGTATTTAAACCAGAAGCAATTAAAAAGCAAATCATTAACACCGACCACCAAACGCCTCACACTGCAGCAATGTCTGACGTAGGCAAATATCAAATATCGACATTATAAAGCTTATGTTTTCACTATAAATTTCGTCGGTCCTGGTGGTGTAGTGGTAACCATACTTGCCTTTTAAACCCAAGATCGCGGGTTCAAGACCGGCCAGGATCGATGGATTTTTTCGGGCGTAAAATCCTAAGTATGGCTTCCTTCGGAAAGAAAGTAAAGCCATGGGTCCTGTGTCGTACATTTACGGCAGGAAAAAGAACCTCAAACCTAAAAAAAGAGACCCCTCAGCAAAATTTGTCGGCCGTTTCACGCCCTGAATAGAATGGGACGTTGATGACCTATGATGCTAAAGAGCGCCCGTAAATAAATCAAATCGAACTATAAATTTCAGTCACCGAAAATAAAACAGCAAACATAATATAACGAACTCAATTAAAATTTTCATAAAGTAAGTAGCTCTTTTAAATAATTAATAACCTTATTACCAAAACAATAATGACGATGTTCACGTTTCCTGTAACAACCATGTAATTTGGTTGGTTGAATTCTGAAACATTCTGTAATTTAGACGTTTAAAGTTAATTAAAAACTAAAACAATGAAAAAAGAATGAATAAGTGTCAACAACACACGCAAGCACAGCTAAACAAAGTAGCATCAATAGAAAATAATACAAACTCGAGAATTTAACATTGAAGGAGTGAGGTCTGCATTCTACATTACTCGTGTGTATTCCATTTAAGATAAATCGCAACTAAAAACATTATTTGAAAGTAAATTTAAACCTCCATATTTACATTATTAAAGTGCTTTATAATCTCAGTGAAGCATATTATTTATCTTTTACCCTGCTTTGGTTGGCTTAGCTTTCATTACCTGAGGGAATAGATGAAAGTTTAAATAATGTTTTAGTTCTTTAGTTGATGCTGTTCCAGATGATATTACAACTTGTATATTTTTTCTCATTAAAAATGAAAAAAACAAAGAGAATATACTGGCAAAATACTTGAAATCGCAATACAAACACCTTCTAAATAGCTGCTGTTATATTTTGAGTACATTTTACGCAAAATTAAAGGGGAGGGGCCTCACAAATTTAGACTTTACGTAGTTTGTAACAATCTGAGGAAATTATACTTCCATTCCAAAATAATATTTATAAATAGAACAAAATATTAACCCAGCAAACATAAAACTATAAAAATTTAAAGGAGCAATGACCTTCATTACATTTACCTAATGCTAATACAGTTTTATAGTGTCGATAAAATAAAAAAATAAAGTTTTCTCAGCAATTTATAAACTAAAAGTAATTGCTTAAATATAAATAAATACGTTAAACTTAGATTTGCATTTGCACATTGAAAGCTAACTTGTATTTATATTGATGTTATTGATTATTGCCTACGAGATCAGAAATCGCCTTAATTTTCACAGTAAGTGTTTTATGTCAATGGGATTAAGGCATGCTTCTGCTTAAGTTAGTATTCAGTATATGAGCAATACTTTCTCCCAAGGTTCTAATCTGAGGCAAGTTTTGAAGGCTATTTGGTAAAGAATTCTGCTTTGATTCCCAAACTTTACATTGTGCAGAATGTGATCATTTGAATATTTATATTTTAATTAAGTTTATAAATTTAAAATATGGAGGTGGTGAAGGATAATGGAGAGAGTCGAAAATTAAAATAGAGTTACGTAAAAAAATGCTGCAGCTCATAACAGAATTTACCCAATACCAAAATACGCTGAGTTCTACTTTAAAACTATTTTGTCGCAAATATAATGGTAGCTTTGAACTTTTATTGTGGCAGGTTTGAGGTACACAAAAGTAAGTACAACGGTCACATGAGTCTTACAGCCGTATATGCTAATTTGATTCTTCTAACAATAAAAAGTATTTAAGGAACGGTACATCAAATGCTATGACTAACTTTGTATATACAGAGGATGCCAAAAATATATACTCACTTCAGGTAGAAAAAACTATGTTAAAACAAAACTGAATTCACACAAACAGAAAATGATGAGCACTATTCATCTTAGACTTTTTCAGTTACAATAGTTGCTCAAAAGGCCCACTATCGGCATCGATACACTTCTGAGTACGTTAAATTACTGATTGAGCAACTTTTGCGAAAGTGTCCTCAGCGATTGCAGGACATGCCGTTTCAGGACTCTCTTCATTTAATGCATGCAAAAATCTTGGGATGAAAACTTTCAACTTTGCTGTTTTAATAATACGACTTACGCTGGTTCTCCTAATTCCAGTCTCGCGTGCACATTGCTTTGTAGATTTCTGTGGAGAGTGCTCAAAACGTTCCAAAAACATAGATGAGGACGCGGGACTTGCTGTGCGAGGTCTCCCAGATCTGCCCTTGCGAACATCGCATACGGTACCACGAGTCTCAAATTTGTATCGAATGCGTGCAATTGTTACTCGCGTTTGTAATTCTGTTCCGTACACAAGTCCCCATTGCCTTCGAACTTCAACAACATTCTCAGTTTTCCAATACCACTTCAAAATTCCTTTTAGCTGTTCAAACGATAATATTGGCTCCATTTTGTTGTAGCAACGCTAGCATAACGTAATGTGAATCACACCAGTTTACAAAACATCATACGATAATCTTGACTTCATTTGCTCATTGTTGATTTGCCTGTCACGTAGCAACGCTATCACAGTGTATGTGAGTCACGTCTGCTGTAGAACACCATACTACACATTACTGTTGTTTTTTGGTCCAACTTTGAAATATATTAAATAGATATGTACTGTGAAAGTGTGTGTACATGTTTTGGTACTCTCTATATACTCACGTACATACAAACATACCAATATACTTACATCACACATTTTATATGAATAATGTTATATACATATATAGAAACATTAAAGCGCCCCTGTACCTCCCTTACCTATACTCCCCACCTCACGGTCACAGGTGGCTGAGGTCGTCAAGGCGCTGACTTGTGAGCGCGAGGTCTGGGTTTCGAATCCCGCCAGAACCGTCCTCCCTGACTGAGCTTTTTTCCAGATTTTCCTGAGTCCTCATAAATGGCAAAGACCGGGGAGGTACCCTAAACTTAGGCCTGGAACGATTCCTTCCTTAAAAATAAATCCTTTCCCAATATATCATTTCATCTCATGTATCATCAGTGTCCATTTTCTGTGGTGCTTTTGTAAAAATGGGCGTTAAACACTATTCATTCATTACTCCCCACCTCCTCAACTCCCCTCTCTTTTCTCTATAGCTATTAACCTTCTTTTTCGGATCTTCGTTAGGAACATTTTCGATTTGTGTATCTCTGATGCGCCATTATTTCCCGGCAAATGTTCAAACTTCTGTTGGAATTCCGAAGTTGTGGTGGTAAATGCTCATTTCTTAAAATATTTGTTTCCTTGGATTCTGTAGGAATATGCCTCCAGGTATCGTATTCTTGACACGTGGGCAAGTCTTTTCACAGAAAGCATTCACTATTTTATTTCCTTTTCAAGCCCCTAATCTGAGTCATGCCACTTCTCTTTTCTCTCTTACGGGCATCTATATAGTACCCCCTCTCCACACCTAATTTATTTGAACCTGCAGGTTAAGCGATACCTTTTCTGTGAGTCTCAGTATTTTGCCTATCTATATCCCACAAACGTCTGTTAACTATCCTCCAGTTACTGTACATATATCCTTTCCCCTTAATCAAATATACCCCAGTCCACTTTTGTCTAAGCATTCCCTTATTTTTGATGCTCAACACATATTCCTTTCGTTATTTGCCCCCCTTAGACAAACTGCTCAAAGAAGTGCTTCGTTCTCTCCCCCCCCCCCGGTATTTAATTTTCTCGTTTTAAAAAATTACACTGACGTTAAAGATACCAGCTCATAAATATAAATTTGCAGCACACACTGCGCACTCCGAAGCACGCTGTTAGCCCTGCATTCTACAGAAATGCAGAATTCTCAGTTGTTGCACTGACGATGGCTTCATATTTCAATGAAGTGAAAATATAACCAAACGTGAACTTGCAAGTTGCCTTCTCAAATATCTTCAGAATAACAACATTGAAACTGAAGAACTCCATATTTAACTAACAAAGGCAACACAAAAACAGGTTCCTGGTTGCCCTTTATACCTCTGTTTTGAAATTGAAATGATTTACTATCTCTTGCTCGTAGGACATACTCGACTTTCCTGTGACAGGGATCTTGACCGAATAGACCTCCTAGGTTAGCTCTCTCCGGGTGAATCACCGCAAATATTTCTGAAATGAAAGAGTTATTTTAATTTTTCATATTTAAATTTTTCATTAGATAACTCGTAAACTACTTACACTAGTATCCTGCAAAAAACATTATAGACATTATAATGTTCTCCAGTTTTATTTATTTGTTTGTTTATTTGTTTTTTATGTCCATAGGCATTGTTTCATTTGGAAAGTGTAACATTTTCCACGAGAAAAACACATTCTAATAAATGTTAATACCTGTACGGGCTGCTATTAAGAGCAGTACGTCCCATTTCAGAAATTGCGGTGCAATTTTAGGTGATTCACCCTGTGTAAGTAGTTTTCCGAAAGCTGTGGTGTTAATTCCATATCAGAAACATGTAACTTTGTTCATTTCCTGATATCTTTAAGTTGAGTGTTAGATACATTAGGTATATGTCAACTAGTATGGCGTACTCCGAAGTTAGTCGTGCACTACACCTTTAGCTCTTTCAGTATGGGTAGGCTTTACAAATAAAACAAAGTCAGTTCTAGTCTCGTGGTTTATCTCTCTCTCTCTCTCTTTTTCTTTCCTTCTTACCATAGCCACATAGTCTGCATAAAATCAATTTCATTATCCGCTGGTAAAACTTGGTTCCACTGTTTCACCAAAATTTCCTTCATGAAGATATACTAGTAATGAATTATTTGCATAATAATTACATATTGTCTTAAAACTGTGCATGCTCAATTGTGTACTGTCTAAGTGCGCTGAAAGCAGATAATCTACGTGTTAGTTGAGAGAAACATACAGTAAGACGATGTAACCTCTGCAGGGATGTTGGAGATCGCCAGTTTCAGCAGTTCCAGCAACTGCTTGTCCAAGCAAAGTGAGAAATAGACGATGCGACAAAGACAATTGAAAAACGTCATTATTAGTAGGTTTTCTACACGATCCTGCTTTATTACTATTTTAATAGTGGTGAAAAAAAGCAAGACGTTATTTTCTTTTATTGTAATCTCTATATTTTGTTAACATATTTCCTAAAACTTGTACGGCCTTTTAACGGACTCATTAGTTCCTACGTGCCTAATTCGTGATTTTCTTCCTTCTCCCTATGGAAACTAAATCCTTGTGCTCTTTATTTTATTGGTCTAAACTGGTGTGAAACCATCGACCATGATGGCGTCATAGCTCTGTTCTAAGATTACTGAGAGCACTACTCGAATGGCATACAGAGAAGGAGGAGCAGCTTTGAGGGGTAAACCCTTTTTTCGGCCAACATTTCTAAATTGTTACGATCGTTACTCCTTCACGTCCAAGGCATTTCTATAAGTTATGTGTTAGGTATTCTAATAATGTAATTTTTAAAGGCTATTTTTGCTCTATTATATTTTATTTTAAACGATAGTTGTTTGTATTGGATGGCAGTACGTTTTATATGAATTTTATGCTAGCTTTTATTGTGCTATGTCAGTGAATTTTGTGATGTTCAAATTAGAGGCAGGCAGAAGGTCATATGCATGTTTTATTGTATTTAAGTGTGCTTTATCATTAAACTATTGCGTTACTTAGGATCAAAGAAAAATGGAGAAAAAAAACATATGGAGGTTCGCAAACAAATATCTCGCTCAAAAGTGGATTGCGCCGTCAAGATTGTGTTTTAATGTGCTGTATAAATATAGTATATTTTGTATGTTTCTGCATTCAACAAAGTGAATGATAACTAAATTAATTCAAAATGTAAAGGAACTTAAACTTTCAAATTCAAAAGAAAATGTGTGATACTCAATTCTAACAAATTTAAAGAATACAAACAATTAACGTCACGCTAGGTTTGGAATGCAGTCATTTTGTATTTGGTCACCTTCCATTGATTGGTAACTTAGCTAGGTGCAAAGAGGTGCATTTTTTGAACCAGTCTTTTGTTTTTACAGTTGATAACGGAATTGATCAATAGCCTGCTAATTCTTTAGAAACGTTAGGCCATAATATGAAAATTTGAATGCATGTATCACCATTTTCGTATGTTAAATTGTCTAAGATCCTTCCATAACCAGTAAAATTCCTGTCGTGTTATTCATTAACACTTTATACATAATTTACCATATTGCAAAACATCACATTAAAAGTAATCGAAAAAATATAATTAATTTTATATTTTGTCTTTGTAAATTTGATATAATTTGGACCTCTCTATTTACACATTCCTCTACTTTTCATGGAACAAATAAAAGAAGGATTGGATAAGGGTTGGGCATCAAAAATAAGGAAAGGCTTAAGATAAAATTGTACTAGTATATTTGGTTAAAGGGAGAGCACATTATGCGCAATAGTTGGAAAATAGTTAACAGACGTTTGCGAATTTAGATAGGCAAAATGCCGAAACTCAATGAGCAGAAAAAGTATCGGTTAACCTGCAGGCTCAAATAAATTAAGTGTGGAGGGAAGGGGGATTATCTAGATGTTTGTGGGAGAGATGAAAGAAGTGATCTCGCATTCCTCAGATAAAGGCTTGGAAAGGAAATAAAATAATTAATACTCCTGGGGAAAGAATTTGTCCACTGCGCGGAGGAAGCGATACCTGGCATGTTCTAGCAAAATGCAGGGAAAGAGGGATTTTAGAATTGAGAATTTACCACCACAATTTCGGAATTCCAACAGAAGTTTGAAAATCTACCGGGACGCGTTGGGGCATAAGAACACACACACACATAAATCGGGTATATTTCTAGCGAAGACTCGACAAAGAAAGTTAACGACTATAGAGAAGAGAGGGGAGGTGGGGAGGTGGGTGAGTAAAAGATAGGGGGATTCAGCGGTAAGGGTTATATTCATGCTTGAGTATATGCATATATAACATTTCTCGTAGAAAAGGTGTGATGTAAGTATAAAGTATATTGACGTGTTTGTATATATGTATACATGCATACGCTGATGACCTGAGATGTTAAAGAGCATCCATAAATAAATAAAATATGCATGCATAAAAGTCCGTATGTATGTATAGTGTGTGTATGTATATTTTGATTGTTACAAGGACGATATTAGTATGTACACAATACGGCCCATGTACTTGCTTGTGTGTACTAAGTCCATTACAACTACTTTTCATGTAACTCTCTGGTTAAAGATAGTGAATTATGCAGTCATTAAATGTCATATTCACACATTTTGAATAATCTTATTGACATTAATAAAGTTATTCCTTTATGTTCTTCGTCATTGAATCAGTTTTGCGCAGAATGAATCTTTATTTGTTTACATGTTTCTCAGGTAACAATACTTTAAGTGTACGTTTAAAAAACTACACGTAATATATTTTCTACTCTCAATCTTTTCTTCCATGAAGAACAGGATTTTTTTTTATTGATTTATTTATGGACGCTCTTTAACAGCTCAGTCATCAGCGTCCCATTCAACTCAGGGCGTGAAACGGCCGACAAATTTTGCTCAGAGGCCTCTCTTTCGGGCTTGAAGTTCTTTTTCGTGCCGTAAATGTACGACACGAAACCCACGGCTTTACTTTCTTTCCGAAGGAAGCCATACTTAGGATTTTTACGCCCCGAAAAAATCCATCGGTCCTGGTCGGGTTCGAACTCGCAATCTTGGGTGTAGGAGGCAAGTAAGAACAGGAATAATAAGTATTAATAAACATATGCTTTTCCTATTGACTATGGAAATTGTTAATAATATGCTATTCTTTCTCAAATAATACAATAGAATTCAATAAAACATACAAACTCACTTTATAAAAGCATTTGCATTTTAAACTCAGCAATAAACCATTAATTCAACTAGCTCATGTGAAAAAAAACACAAAATCTGAAGTGTGTATTTATGAATCATCATAATTTTATACATGCTTACAATTTTTTTGCGCTTCATATACATACACATTATGATGTAATATTTTGATGTTGATTTTTCACTTGAGACAGATTTAGAACTTAAGGTTTCAAATCCTCGATGTGTTGGAATCGAACAGTTCAGATGAGATGTAGCACGAGAGCTAAAAGGTTTAGCCATTAGTACTATAAATTTATAATGTGACGCTACTGTTTCAAATCGATTATAGCATTGATGTTCCTCTCTTCTACTCACTTGGCGAAAACAGTTGAAAGGGAAGGAATCATTCCTGAAATCATCTTCATGGCATAACATGCAAACGTTACTGCAAACTAACTAGCCACAGATACAAGGCGAGTAGCTGAGAGATGCTCATCGATTTCAATGGGATTAATTACTTCAAAATGGGAAATAAATAGAATTGTCCAGCAGAGCTACTATAGATGTGATTGAATACATGCCACTGCATTCCATTTACATAGCTGAATGGAACATTTAATATGCTTAATGTAATCTATTGGTATTCATAAAATATACGACAATCCTTACAAATGTATTTATTTAGGTATTTTAATTATAAGTTTCTAAATCTAGAAATATCTACTGTGTCATTTTCATTTTTAAAGTGCCGTTGTAATGTTTTGATCTGTAAAATAATACTTTTGCTTTGTGTTTACTATGTTTATTATTGTAGGTGATTTTTGAACCCAACAAATCCAAAAGTCGCACAATAAATTTGCAAAATATTCATGAATATTTCTGGATAAAGTGTAAATAAAAAACCAATATTAATTCATTGAAGCTGGGGAATGTACAATAATATATCTTGGTATCTTAGCTGCAATGGCCTTTTGTGCATCCTTAGGTAAAAATTAATCAAAGACTGCTACATACATAATGAAGGGTCCTTAAATTTAATTAAGCTTGTTATAAGACGAACTTTCAAAATAAAATAAAGAACTTAAGTTATTTCGAGTTCGTGTTAACGATACTTAATGTATGTAAATTCGTTTGTTGGATTTTTTTATTTTCAGTGTCCCCTCTTTCATCCATATTTTAGTTATATTTGAGACCATACTAACGGCACCTAATATACGTACATTTAGCACTTATATTACATTATTATTACTATTGAGAATTAGTTTTCGTTTTTTCCGTTTCTAATATATACTCTTTGATGCATAAGTGAAACATTTTAATCCGTTTTATTGTAAAAGTTAGTGAAAACATACAGTAGAAAAATGTAATATTTGGAATTTAAACTGTTTTTGGATTTTTAAGGGAGAAAATTGGCAGCTCTTTATAAATGATATGTAAAATAGAAATAGAGGGATACTTGCCGGGTCTCGATACCACTTCAAGTTAACGATTCCTCTATGCCCAAACCTCCCCAAGAGGGCCCTTAATGACCTGCACTTAACAACGGATCGCCGGACACATTGAGTCAAGTATCCCGATATTCACAAGATCGTTATCAATCACCTAACGCCATCACCCGATCTCATTAGTACGCAGGAGCATGCCCTGCCCATAGCTAAGGGTTTCCTAGGATATCAAGTTCAGTAAAGCCAGTTTGAACAGGCACTTAATGACTTTCGATCAAAGGCCTAGAGAAACCACACCGGTAAACAAACTCTGGCGAACCAGATAAAGGTGAAAACAATAACAGCTTGAACTTGTATGAAACTGTGGACTTGTGACTGAAACGCTATGACAGATTCTATTCTGTCTAGCGCGGTGTTCTGTCTCTCGCGCGCAACATCCATGTTCACATTGTAATTAAATAATCTTTTCGGTTATTCTTAGAGGCAGTTTTTGTTTACATCTATTGAAACTGGATTGTATTCAACTGTAATGCACCGTTTAATCTCCTTGATTTGTAATAAATACTAAAAAAAGAGAATAGGGCTACAAATTGAGTAGTAAAACATATCGTGTGAGGTCTGAGCTATCACCCATTCTGAGCATCTGGAAAACAACTCACATTTTCTTGCTGCATTTTGGCAAACAATCAGAAGATGCACAGTCATTTTTTTTATTAAGGGGTATGTGCCACTCAACCGATGAATGAACGGATATATTGCCTGATCATTTCATAACGAACTTTCTGACAAAATGTTGCATTAACGAGATCTGCCGCCTCCCCCCGGGCGCAGATATTTTTCCTGCAATCTCTGGCTTTTTGCAGTTGAAAGGGAGAAAAGATTTGATATTGTAGACTTGTTTATCGAGTTCATGGCAGGTAGCCAACTTTACAGGAGAAGAGTGGAAGATAAAGTACATTATTCTGAGAGGTTTCAAGATGATTAACTGGAATGAAATTAAAACATCGTTGTTTTAATTAGTGTTAACTAGATGGATAATTTCCTGACCTACCTCTTACATCATATTTATATTGCAACATTTCCTGAGTTTTAAATGTGCGTATGCAAAAATCGGGAACATACAACAGATTTCACGAAGTATATCTTAAAGTTATTATGCTCATTCGTAACAAATGGTACTGAATTGAACTGCTCCAAAATGAGAAAAGGGTAGAATTAAGATAAGATATACACTTACCCCGCCCAGAGTCGACCGCTCTCTTTTTCGGTATTTTTGATACAAGCTTTTTAAATTAAAAAAAATATATAGCTAAAACACACAAAATATGAGGAATCAATTTCCAGTAGGTAATAGTTTTATAGCCGCAATGAATTGTTTATATGTAAACATATATATTGCAGAGGAACTGATAAATGTGGATAATAGAATATGGATTATGTGTCATAGGAAATGAACTATATTATCAACATTTACTGCACAAATTTCAAAAGTTGAGCCGAGAGTTTACAGGAGGAGAATACGGCAGTGGCATAGGAGTCTCGTCATTAGTAGGCCAACCTGCGGACCGATAGTTTTAAAAGGTCTTTCTCTCTTTCTCTCTATCCAAATACGATGGCAAAATTTACGTTCCTGAAAGTTGTTATAACTGAGCCAAGAAAATCCATATATCTTTATTTACTATCATCTGTCACGTTAAATGGAGTTTGCATGCTAATTTATAGCAATAACATTCTTTTTTGTAAGCTACCTGGCTCTTTCAGAAACTATTTTTATTACCACTACCACATCTGTTTCTTCCCTTCTGCTGCTGTTGCAAGTTAACCTAGAATATTCTTTGTCTCGAAGATAATTTTTCTATTAGGACGTCCTTTGAGCAATTTTTAAAATACTTTTTTAAGAGAACTATGAACAAATTTGTGTGTTTGGGCTTTATGTACTATAAAATCTTTATATTATCTATTTACTCTTTTATTTATAAATATAACCTTTTGGAGTGTACCCTGTTACACGCCCAAGTAAGTGTATCATTACACATTAATTTTGATCGTTTTCTTTATTTATTTAGAGCCTTTTTCCCATTTCTCGTATGACTACATTCTGGTCCCAATACACATAACTCCAGGATATTAATGTATTGGTGACCATCATTAATATTACTGCATTAACCTATACCTATTTATATTTTACTAGCCTATTATAATTCTAAGATTACATTTTCATTTATCTTCCTTAGTATTCCTATCCATTTCCAATTTTTCCCAAATAGTACCTACATTTTTTTATTATTTTCTTCTTTTACAGTTCAAATCTTTCTAATTAATATTTTCCCATTTAATTATTCCATTTTGGTTGCATGGCTATTCTCTCCATAACTTAGTTTACTTAAAGTATAACAAACAATTAAAATCCTTGTTAATTTCCCCAGACATTGGCCATTTTTCTAAATCATTATTATTGTTTAACCATTTTAAATTCATACCCGTAGCTCCAGTTCAACCCCATGCAAACCCTCAAACTGTTTTTATTTATCTATAAGGTCTCAAATAACTCCTTTTTCTCATATTATCAATATTTGTCTTTCAATATCTTCTAGCCTCTCGTATGTTTCTTTCCAGAGTGCTCTGTTTTTGATAGACCCTAATTTGATCACAAGTTTCCCATACTTATTTGCTGCAAAATTTCCTGCACTTTGAGATACCATGATTGTTTCTACTTACATTTCTCTTGGATACGGAAACATTCTTCAATGATATCACTCTCTTCCAATGTGGTAATTCTAATACTTGTAATGATATTTATCTTATTAGTATGTCTACCTAACTACAACTGCTCTGTCCCATTTGGCAATGCTATCATAGACTCGAAACCTGCTTACAGAAAGTTATATTTTTCCCCATCTTTTTATGCATTCTCCTTACCCCATTTAACATTTTAACTTCTACTGTGGTTATGTAAATTCTTTCAAGCCATTAACCCTTATATAAGCACATTTTTCTTAAACTCTTATAATACCCATAGTTGCCTTTTCTTTTATTATTGCCATATTTTTCTGTTCTATCCAACTTCCATTAGAACTTAATGTTGTCGCTAAATAATTAAATTTCCTTGCCACCTTTATTTCTCTCCAATTTACTTGTTGTTACTCATCTTTTCTCAATTATTAAAATCACGGTCTTTTATTACTTTTAATTTCTTTTAATCCCCATTTATTATAGAACTATTCAGTACTTCGACTGTCCTTCTCATTTTTCTACTAGATATTGATCCAGTTACTGGTAGATGTATCTTTTCTCTTTGAATATTGCTCAGAATATCATCAATATAAAAAGTGAAAAATACTGGAATTAATTTACATTCTTGTCTTACTCCTGTTTGTCTCTGCATATAATCTGTTACTTTAATATCTGAAAATGTTCTTATTTATCTTTTGCAATAGTTCTATGAACTTAATAATTACTCCCTTTTCTTTTTAATATTTAATTTTAATCATAATAGTTCTCTATTTATGGAATCAAACGCCTTCTTAAAAACTATAAATTATCGTGTAAATCTTTCCCGTTTTATTATATTACTCAAATATTTATCCACAATTTTTGGTAAATCCGATGTTCTTTTCCCTGCTCTAAAACCTGTTTGAAACTCTGATAACTTCTCCTTATCTATCCATTTCTGTAATCTATTTTCTAGGATTCCAGTACAAACCTTTCCTAATATGGAAAGAACACTTGTCCCCCTGTAATTTTGCTGGTTTATTTACATCACCCTTCCATTTATATATGGGTACTATCATGTTCGTTCTTCCTGGGCATCTCTCTTACTTCATTGTTTTATGAAACTATTTTAATATTTTAGTCACAATTTACTATATCTTACCTATTGTTTTTAGGGATTATTCCAAGAAATTAAACTGTTAATTTGTTCAGTTGTGACTTTAGTCGATACTACTTTTATTCTTTTCGATACTTTATTTGGAAGACAGTGACTTTATATTTTAATGTCAATATTTGTAAATTGTAACTTACTGCGGCTATTTGTAATAGATATTTTGATGTATGTGAATCTCTCTCGGGATCTGAAAAGCAAGATTATAAAATGGAATCGTATTTGAAATAATTTTCCATAATTTTGTTTAGAAGTTTTTGGCATGATAGTCACGTGTGTCAAAATTTGTATAAGCCAAGGACTTATACCAGAATCTGGATTGCTCTATTTTTGTGAAAGATTTTTTTCCATTAATTTTCAGCTGGTAAAATTCCTATGAAAAACTTAAACGACCAATCCATTACCATGACTATTTCACTAATGTGACGTCGTCATAAAATCGACCAATGAAATGAAAAAAAAAAATTGAATTTTGACCAATCATAGCCTGATATCGTAAAAGTTTATCAAATCCGGTTACCATGCGAAGTGCGTTTGTCTTCTGGTCAGTGTAGCCAACTCTATACTCTCACTATTATTCCTGAGATTAATCATACAGATTAAACAAGAACATCTGCTTCTACATCTTCATCTGCTAATTCCCAAATTCTTTTGCAGCCCCTTTATTCAAATTTTATAACGTTGTTTTCAATAATTGTATATATAACTAACACAATGTGTTTTGACTGAAACATCTGTTTTTGCGCATTCAGCCAAACAGTTTGAAATACTTTTGTAAATTATGTAACAATACCTGCCTAAGTAACCATAAATTTTAATAAACACGTTGTTCAGAATGGTTAAACATTTATCTCTGTTTTATTTTTCTCAGTTGGCATTAGTAAATCGAACGGAAGCGGTTATAACAGTCGAATTTCGTCTTAATCAGTCTCACGGTTTCTGAATAGAAAGCAAAATATTTTATATTAGTGTTAATATTATGTACGAGAATTTAAAATGTATATTATTTTTATTCTTATTATATTCATGAAATGGCCTTAAACCCGTATTTGACTATTCTCTGTTGGTATCACTAACACTTGACATTTGTATGTTGCAAGATGGCTTGGAAACTTAAGTAATCGTCATACAAATTTAAAATTATTAAATTTTATAAGCCAAGTTTAGGGGAATTATGTTTAAATTTTAATTTTATTCGTAAAATAGTTCTAATAAATATCACTCGAGGATCTGAAATTCCCTCACTACGTTTGTGAATTTATCGGCAATCTCAACCTCCTGTGTTATTACTTGTGATAATTTTGCAAAATTACTAGGAATTTTGTAATCTCTCAGTAAATGAATATTAAAAGAGATTTAATGGCATTTTATGATAGTAACATTATCTAAAATCACAGCATTCAAACAGAGAAACTTTTTTTCTTCTGGGCACTGTTAAGATTTTGCTACTCTGTTTGCAGTTCTGTGCAACAGAGTAGGGTATTCTATGAGTTTTTTAAAAACGATCAGCAGCACTAAACGGTTAGTAGTTCCGAAAAAAAGAAATGTTACTTCTGTCAGCAAACTCCTTTTCCAAAGAACCTCACCTCTAATTTAATGTGAGAGTAACGCATTGCAACTCAACCTCCCTTTTATCGCAACTGTACTCGAGAGGTAGCGAGAGAACAAGAAATGGGGATTGGATATAAAGTGGCGCGAGGGATGGAGGCAGGGGGCGGGGATAACTAATTAAGCTTCACTGCACTACTTGTTCGTACAGCTTCCTGCTCATCGGTACGCAGCGCCGCGTCGGGCCTGTGGCGTGGCTTGGAAAAGAAGGGGAACACTCGTGTTCATGACTCTCTGTAATTATTACTACTTTCAGAAAGAGCGAGGCAATGCCAAACGCGAGCAAGACGGATGGCGTGGGATGGAATGGGGAAATGCAAGATTAACTTGAGAGAGCAGAAAGGAAAATATATCTGAGAGCAGTAGAGAGAGAGATAGCTAACGGGTTGCGCATAGAGGGGAATTGTGTGAAGTGCCTGGGTTACATCTGAAGGATGTGGGTTTAATAGAGAGCGGGAAAGCAACCTGACAAATTGTGTTTCGTTTGGTAGAATGCATAAATGATTGCTGAGCTGTATCATACAACACTCCTAGTAGTGAAACAGTGATTTAAGCAGTCTTACAGAATGATCCATAGGATCGCTTTTTATCGCAGTTTATTGCACAATATGATCGCCGTTCATTGACAATAATTATAACTGAAAACAGACTCTTATTTGAACAATGTATGGTAGAAAAACTTTTGCAGTCCCTTTTAAATTACTTCAGAAGTAAAATATCAGAGAAAGCCAGATCAGGAAACTTAAGAAACCATATACTCTTACTATAAATCTGCACTGCTTGAACACTAACTTATGTGGCCAGTTTCTGCTGAAAGTATGTAAAGTTCGCTATTATTCTGGTAACTCTGTTAAAAAGAAGTGTATACCTATTACATTTACTACCTATGGGCATTAGCTGTAAACTAGTAAACAATTAAATCAGTTATTTTTTCGCTAATATTGGTTCTGCATATACCAATTTTATCATCATTAGGGTTGTTTCAGTGAGGTTGTTTGAGTCAAGTGCCGCCTGAGCGCAACTGCTTATTGGGGCAGTGCAGCTGCTGCAACCGGGAAAAGTGAGATAGAGTCGCAGTGCGTAATATTAATATATTTATTTTAGTATTTATATTTTTATTCAAAGTATGAAACTTTACTGTACTTAAAACTGATAATAAGGACTAACCTGTATTATACACATGCTTAAAATGATGCAATATATTTCCAGTATTTGCGTAGGAAATTCCTATATTTAATCTAATTTTTCCTCCGTAAGAACACGGCGGTTCGGAACAGGTCTCTTGTCATTGAGAGATCCTGTCTCTTATAATGTTTTAATAAGTTGGCGATAGTTTTTCTATCTGAAAAAAGATTATCAGAATATTTTCTTGTGTATTGCTTTAGCAAGCATATATTTTCACATATGTTCATAAAATTCCGTTCTTCAATACTGTATTTGTGTGGCTGCACAAGTAACGAAAAACAAGTAGCACACAATTAACACGCAAGGAAAGCACGAGTAACACATGAACGCACAAACACTCTTTGTCAAACTGCAAGCTGCTACCCGCACATGAATTATACGGCCTTAACGGTGGCTTCTGCCAATATAAAACCACGCTCTGCCTGTTCTTAGCTCAAATAACCTCACTAGAACATTCCTCGGTAATAACAGATTAAGGATTGGACCATATTAAGAATACCATTCCCTAGGTGTTGAGGACTGTATGAAATGTCAAAGGCTAAGCAAACACAACTTCAACGTTTTGGTTTGTTAATTATTGAAGAACGTTTATTTTAAAAACATTATTTATAAGATGAGATTTAGTAGTTACTTTTAATTGCTGGTTTTGCAAGCGACATACAAAATTTCTTCAATGAGAACTCTAAGCTGAGATCTTTGTCTTTTCGTCTGAATACTTTTCAACTTATGTATTTAAAATAAATATCATGAATCGTAATAAGATTTGGAATTCTTTAACCCGGACGAGCTAGATCGATATATGCATATAATTAATAAATAAATTTTTGTCTTTTAATACAAAAATAGAAAGCTGAGTCATAGCACACAATTTGGTTATATAAAACTTTCAAACTTTTGTCGTGACTTTGTCTGAAACATGGCTTATGCAACTCCAGACTGAGATTCTGAGTGCCGATAGTGCACAATTATTAAATCTCACAATAGTATTTGATTTATTTACAGACGATCTTTAACAGCTCAGGTCATCAGCGTCCCATCCACATCAGGGCGTGAAACAGCTGACAAATTTTGCTCAGAAGCCTCTTCTTTCAGGCTTGAGGTTCTTTATCGTGCCGTAAATATACGATACGGGACCCACGGCTTTACTTCCCTTCCGAAGGAAGCCATACTTAGAATTATACGCCCGAAAAAACCCATCGATCCTGGCCGGGATCGAACCCGCGATCTTGGGTTTAGGAGGCAACGCACTATAGTAGATTATTTGTTATAACAAGATGAATTTCTGACGTGCAAAAATGCAAATTAATGATGGTAATTAGGAAAGCCTTAAATATCTTTTCCCGTTAGTTGATATATGAAGTTTATAAATTGTATAAAAATATGTGAATACAAGAACTGTGTTTAAAGCAATTGCACAATAGAAGTCTATACAGGTGAGGCAAAAACATTTTCATTTACTTCTTCAAAAAAGTCGTTCTTGGTTATGCACTTTTAACCATATTTGTCTCGTAAACCCAATTTCGTGGGTTCAATCCCTGACAGGAGCAATGGATTTTTTCGAACTTAAAATCGTAAGTATGGCTTCCTTCGGAAGGGAAATAAAGCAATGAAACCCGTGTCGTAGATTTACGGCAAGCCTGAAAGATGGGGCCTGTGGCAAAGTTTATCACTCATTGCATGTCCTGAATTGAATGGGACGCTGATGGTCTGAGATGTTAAAGAGCGTCCGTAAATATCAACAAATTCTTCAAAACATGCCCTAGAAACTATAGTTACAATTTTTATTATTGAAGTTAGCTAAAACAAAACCTTCAACTTCATACTGGTCATTTCACTAAAATTAAGTCATGGATAATTCTATGTAACAAAAGAACACATCTTAATATTTCAATAAAGAACACAAAATTATAATCTTGTTTGGAAATAAATCTAAGAGAACGGCTTAAAGTATGTCGATTATGTTTTGCAAACAGGGTAAGGGGAACGATAACGGAAAACGAGCAAATGTACCCCTTATTCGTTTCGTTTCCTCTCGAGAGGTAGCAAGAGAAGGAAAAATTAAATTAGTAAATATTAAGACAATAATTAATAATGAGATAACAATGAATTAAAATGTCTTTGCTCGTTCCAATTTCATAGCAAATACTAAAAGTGATGCTAATTTTCGTTAAAAAAATCGAATATTATAGTAAACAATTTTGTGACATTCATTGTAGCTCCACTCTTATCATTTCACTTATCACGTCCCAATTTTATTTCGTGCTAGACAATGGCAATGTTAATACTTCTTGAATATCTTTTCTGTAAGAACTCTCTTTAGACATGTAGTTTCCATAGTGATGTAACTACAAAAAACGTTTGCTTTACTTTACACGCACTCTTGGCACGAAACTTATTCGATAAAGATGGTTCTCAACAATAGTATACTTATAATTACCATCGACCTTTTTAGCATAAAATCATATCTCTTAGTGGCCTCTAAATAGACCGCTTTGTTTAAGACAGACTGGGCGTTCATCGCAAACTCTTCGATGGTTCTGCAGTTTAATAGAAAACGTTATAAACGAAAACTTTACGAAATAACAGCAGAATTAACACGAGTTTCAGGAATGAAACCACTTAAGAATCTCAACAATTTATACTTTGATGGAAGGTGCACATTTGAATGGAACAGTATGTGCTAATGGATTGGATACGTGATGCTTATAATGATGTCTATTACACTTTTGAGCAAACGAAATGTAACGCTAAAAAAATTAAAGCAATCCACTGGCAATAAAACATTATTAACTGCCTCCGCGGTGTAGTAGTAGTTTACGACTACTAATCCGGAGTTCCTGCGTTCGAATCCCGGCCAGGTCAAGCTGTAAGGTTTTTTCGAAGTTTTTCCTTACTCTGAGAAAGTGGATGCGAGATAGCTTTAAAGGCGCAAAGAACTTCGGGCTCATTTGCACCATTATAAATTCGTTTGTCATTTCATTCAACCGTACAGACTTAACGCAACAGTATTCAGTTCACAATCTACAGGCGTCGCGAGAAGGCGAATGAAGTCAAAGCAAAAATAAAAGAAAAATAATTATTTATGAATATATTATATAATAATACGCGTACTTTTTGAGTGAAATGAGTAAGTAATTTATTGTTAAATAGCGTTAATATATGATCTTCATTCCACTACGCAATCGGAAATTTGATTTTGTCGATGGGAAGTTACCGCGTAACGACCTCGTCATTTGCCGAGGGAAATCTTATAGCATTGTCGGAACTCATAGAGGATGTTTTTTTTTTCTTGAGTTATTAATATTAAATAGTAATTTATATAGTGCCTATCATTATGGTAGATGCTCAAAGTGCCTACTTTTCGCTGTGAGTCATGTCTGAATCCTGTTGATGCTATTTTCAGACACTCCCAGCAATTCATCCTAGAGAATGATGTACATCAGCTCCTCCTCTGTTGATACAGCAGTTGTTTTATATGGATGAAGGTGCAGTAGCTCAGTAACTTTATACACATATGCACCGACTTGTTGGACTAAATGTGTTTAAAACTTTCCAGAAAAAGCTTCTAATCGATATTCCATTTCATCAAGCTTCCCATTTGTTAAAACTCGAATTTTTGGTCTCTGCTTCTCGTCTATGAAAACGCCATGGGTTCCCCTTTTTTCACCGATCTGAAAATTGCACTCCTGGCCGTCTAGTACAAAATTCTCTCCTACATTATTTGTAGAATTTCTTTTACATGTACCAATCTTAAATAAATATTATTTGTTTTAGTGTATGTCTGTCTCGATACACAAATACACAGTAGAAAATCTAACATGCACCCTCCTATAGAAATTGAACCATAACAATTGCCGTGATATACACAACTGAGCAATCCAACTGTCTACGCCAGTGGAACAAAGCACCTGTCTTACCGGAAATCACATGTCCATTGAAGGTCAATCGATTAGTGTATATAAACTGTGATTGTGTAACGAAATGAGTGCACTGTATATATTAACAAGATAAATTCTTTATGGTGCTTTACATGCAAAGTTGTAACTACTTTCCTACAGAAGCATGAGGTTCTAGCGTCAAAGCCTGCATTAAGTTCTGTATATGATTAGCAACATAAGCATAGCAGTTTTAGTGTTTCCTAATTGTTTGTAGCTTTTATGAACATAGCTGAGGAAAATAGATCATGAATAGTTTCCTGTAAAAAGTTTAATGATTAAGATATCTAAAACTTATGTCCTTAAATAAGGCAGATGTAGTTTTTTTTTTTTTCAAAAGGCATTTTTCCAGGCAGAGCATCATCACTTGGCAGGTTGTACCTTCAGGCCCCTATCTTTAACATAAATTAGAAAATTTCGTTCTTCTTTTCATTTAATTCACAGTGTTTTTTCCAAATTGGAAAAGGACTATAATGCTCAATAATTGTGTCCTTGTTTTTAATTGCTTAAAAGTTGTATGCATCCCTGTAAATGTATACAAAGCGATATTTAACTTCTAATTAAACCATTTATTAATATATACTTCGTCCCTTGCATATATGATACAAAATTTTTTATGAAGAAGAACGTGAAAAAATGTCAAAACAATCTTATTTACTTAGATTTCAAGAGAAATAGTTACAATAAAATTATCAAAACTAACTTTGGATATATTTTGTTTTCTCACTTTTTTCAAGTAAGAAGTATCATCTATAGAAAAGGTTATAAATTTTGTGATTTTTTTTTGCACGAACTTAGTGCTGCTATGTGCCAACCCCAGTTTTTCCTTTCTTCCTTTTCTCATCTATATGGTAACCATCTTCCCTTGTCCTTTCTCCCGATTGGTCAAGAGCAGTTCTTTAGGTTTACTAGAAGCGTGCCTAGGGCTTCAGAGCGAGAAGGAGTAGCGACTTCTTACCGTAAATACATCTTTCTGCCATCTATTCGAAAATCTTAAGTTTGTTGCTGCTTCTCCACACCTCGGGCACTGACCAGGACATTTCCTAATCGTAATTATTTTCAATTGTGTTTTTTTTTTTATTATATTATACAGAATTTTCAACTTTCAATAGGCATCGACGTAGAAAGTAATGTTTTATATTGTTTTGCTTATTGTGTTTTGTCATTAATATCTCCATTGTAGCTGCTGAAAGTAATATTGAATGCCTTTTGGTGAACATTGTGCATCTGTTTGACTCTTTGCTTACAATAAATGCATGTTTTTTACAATTCTTCTCCCGTAAGTGAAATTGCCTTTCCCGGATACATTTAGGGTGCTGCATAAGATTTTATATTTATATTAAGAAAGGAGACACATATAGTGCATTGCAGTTTGTAAAGCAAGTGTTTAGTGTCGTTATTTTAATGCACTGGCAATTTTATTAAAATTCCATTAAAGCAAATAAATTATTTGTATAGTGATTTACTAATTTTAATTTTTTTAATGAACAGAAGTGTTTCCCCTTTTACAGTACCCTTTAAAACGATAAATTGTTTGTCCATTTACATTCATATTTAAATAGTATGATTATTACCGGAAAAATAAAAATAATGGATAGGAAACAACACTCTGTATTTTCGCTGTTCTGTAGAATAGACAATTCTAAGATATAATTTTGCAATTTTTATACTGGATAGAAGAGAACTTAATGCCCAAAATGTAATACTAATTTAATATAGAAAGACATTTAATAGCACTTGGAACTCGTCAGAACGTTTGGCATAAAACGAAAGGCAGAAAATTAAATGGAAGCATTTTGACGATAATTCACTCTAAAAGATAACATATATCAATTGGGTAAATAAAAAGAACGGCAAAATAAAAATCATTATATTGCAAACAGTAAAAGAGGTACTTGGTAATAAAAATATATAAAAAAGGAACAAAAGCACTAGATACTGGAATGAAGAAATACAGACAGTGGTAAAAGATAAAAAGAAGCATATCTTTAAATATCCATAAACACCCAACGAAGAAATTAAAGTACATTACAAATTAAAAATAATATATAAAAAACAAAAATAAAAAAATATATAAAAAAGGAACAAATGCACTAGATACTGGAATGAAGAAATACAGACAGTGGTAAAAGATAAAAAGAAGCATATCTTTAAATATCCATAAACACCCAACGAAGAAACTAAAGTATATTACAAATTAAAAATAATATATCAAAAGCAAAAATAAAACTGAGTCACTTAAATTCATATAATAGGTTTATGACAATAATAAAACATGATATTTATGGAAAACAAAATATAAATTGGAGAATGATGATACACCATAAATGAATAGAAGGAGATAAAAATAAAGTATCGTGTGTCTCAGAAATAGAACGGATAGAACTTTACAAAAAAGTATTATAAAAACCATATAGGTGATATGCAAAATGAAAAACAGCAAAAAAGTACAGTAGATTTATAACAATAGAGGAAATGCAAAATGCTATTAAAAGAATGAAAAATAGAAAATTTCCATGAGTGACAATATCACAGTGGAATTAATTAAGTACTAACGATTGATATTAAAATTGTGCCTATTACAATTATTTAATAAATTTTGCAGAATGAAGAAAATTCCAAACTAATGGGAGATAGCTAAAACTATTTCAATATTTAAAAATGGACAGAGAAATGAATGTAAAACTATAGAGGGAAACTTTTATTAAATATGATGTATAACATATGAAAGGATTATCACTTCCAGATTCAACATTTTATTGTAAAAATCAGTGAGGAACAAAGTGGATTTAGAACTGGCAGATCATATATGGATAATGTTCTGATAATAAAACAAATTATGGAAAAACGAAGAGATTTAACCTGGAAACATGTGGCATTAGTTGACCTGAAAAAGCCTTTGATAGAGAAGACCGCTTATTATTATGGAAAATGTTATATCAAACACGATATATGAAACAGGAATAGGTCTAATAAAAGTCACAAAAAGCTTATTTATGAGTGCAAACATAATAATAGATGTAAATGGGAAATCGACAGAAGAAATAAAAACAAATTATGGTCTAAAACAAGTATGTAGTCTCTCTCTAATATTATTTAATATGTACACAAATATAGGCGACATTCTAAAAGAATGGAAAAAGATTGTAAATAGTGCAATAGAGTTAGGAAAAATATTTTGCTGTTTGCAGATGATGTAGTATTAATTTTAGACCTGGGGGGTAGAGTACAAAAAGCAATATACCAACTAAATAAAATAAATTAAGTACATAATATTTTCAAAGACCAAAATAAAAGTAATGGCATTCCGAGGTAAATACCCAAAAAGAACAAACATTGTGATAGAAGAAAAAATAATAGAACAAGTGCCATACATTCAATATTTAGAAAATGGTGCCACAAATGAAGAAGATGAAGATGTTAATATAAAAATACAAAAGTTCCAAGCTGTATGTGAAACAATTAGAAATACTTTGAAAAACCAAGTGAGAAAAGACACACAATTAATATTCTACACAGTCATGGCTTTATTAGTTATTTTTATATGGAAGTGAGGTTTTAGCTATAAAAAAGAAGGGAATAAAATTCAAGCAGCAGAAATGCGCTTTTTAAAATCTGTCAAAGGTTGCACAAACGAAGATCACATAAGAATTGAGGTTATAAGAAAAGATTCAGAAGTGCAACTAATATTACAACAATTAGGAATTATAGGCAAGAATGAGTAAAACACTTAAAATGAATGACAGAAGATAGAATACCAAAAATGTGTTGATATATAACCCAAAAGGAAGAAGATTAATTGGAAAGTAAAAGAAAAATGAATGGAAATAAAAATGGGGGGTCGGAACAGGTAGGATCTAATCCTTGATGGAATAAGGAGAAGATGGCATAAATCTATTGATTATTGTACATCTAGCCTTGACACCATTGAGTTAACAAAAGAGATGCGCTGCATTCTTTTTTAATACAAGGATGAAAGCGAGCATAATACTGCTGGTGCGCTCTCCAAAATGTTTATTATAGGTTGTGCTGACCGCTAAGGGAAGAGCTATGTTCTGTTCTGCCAGGTGCAACCAGTAACAATTGCAAAGTGTTTTACGATAATTCATCTAAAGTTTTAAAAGCAGACCAAATATTCTCAAAACTCGTTTCGCTCTAAGAAGAGTTTATGTCCATATTGGGTTTGCACTCATTTACCCAGCAGAGTGACTCAACCGGTAGCACTTGTAGAGGGACTCCGCCGCGCTGGATGTTCTATCCGAAAATATTGTTAGGGACCCCCTTATATCCGCGCCTCACCTCTCCTGAATCCTAGTCGTTCGGTGACTCCCTCATCGCATCTATTCCTCCCAGAGGGGGCGTAGGCACAAACGCCCAGTTCACGAAAGCTGAAGTACCAAAAAGTCCCTCTCCGTTCCTTCCAATTCAACCCTATTCATGTTTAAATTGTTTAGAATGTTTCCTTAAAATACTGTTATAAATTGGCTGGCATGTTAGAAGTGTATAGTTAAGAGCTGAAAAAAAATATAGATTAAATTCCTTATTTTGTTTATATAGAAAATTAATTTTCTAATTTTGAAACATCACTACAGCTACTAACGACTGTATTTCAGGCTCTAATTTTAAAATTAAGTTTTAAATTGAGGACCATACACGCTCACATACTTCTGACGACGCCATTAACCGTTGCGCCTGGGAACGGTAGCAAGGACTATAAAAGAACGTACTCCAAAGGGAGAGAGTTTCACAGCAATGCAATAACAGGCAGTAGTTTCTACAGACAGACACTCTACCCTTGCTGCGTGCTAAAACTTGTGCTAATTAATCTTGACGTCACTTCTGCGTTTCTCTCCTGGACTTCCGCGCGCAAGGGGAGCAACTCAAGTTATTGTGTTATAATTGTTGAAGATTATCAAGAGAGCGGCATAGCACTGTGACTGCTGCGTTCCTGCCTGCCTGCCTGTCTGACACATACACCGTTTTGGTAGCCGTGACAGTTTGTCGATCTTCCTATCATTTGCGTGAAGTTTTCGTAGCTACAGTTTCCCTACGGCGCTTTAGCAAGTAACGTAAAGATAGAGAGAGAAAGATAGAGAGCAGCAAATCCACTGGAGCCTCACTAAGTTGGAGTTACTGAATTAACCTGCTATTCAAGTTTGGATTAAATACATCGAATCCTTTGGTTTCCATCTCTTCAAGCGAGGTGAGCTCCTGTGTGGTTTAAAGGTCTGCTTTTAAACTTATTGCTTAATTTTATCTTTCTGAGTGGTTTTGAGTTCATTTGCACATTGTAAATTTACAATTAAAAGAGGAACGTGCGTTAAAATTGTAATCTTATCGCAAGCAGACTGCAATAAATTTCGCATTCTTACCTGTATGGTATAATAAAAATATCGCGTAAATGAAAGAAAGGGAAAAAAGCATGCGGTCCATTTGTTTGGTCCTCTCTTTCCGAGACAATGGGCAGTCGAGAATACGCCACACTGGCTCACTCAAAAGCGAGTACAGTACTATCGACGATCGGGAAACATAAATACACACCACACCAACTAACCCACTGATTCAATAAAATTTAACAAATTAATTGGAGAAAAGAATAGCTTGATAAAATTCAAAATACTCTTTAAATGTATTTAAAATAAGTAATTACCATCATTCATATAACCATTTTAAAAGTACTAGACAATAATAAGGGTGAAATGTAGCACAATAAATCTTTATATTTGACGAATCAATATTAATAATAACAATTTACACAAAATCATTACTATGTTATAAGTTTGCATGAAAAAGCTTAACAACAAATGTTCAAAATGTGTTATCTATTTAACGGTCAGATATCACTAACACTAGCTCTAAGCGATATAATTAGCTATCATGCGTACAATTTGTCTTCATTCCTCAGAATAAGGTAACTCATTTTAAATACATCACATAAATACTCTTAAAAGCACCTGGCAAAGAATTTCCAAATATTACTTGAAAATTTGAAATAAATACATTAAGAAAATCCTAAAATAAAAAATAAACAGTATAAAAACCCTGATATATACCTTAAATCCTGTATAAATACCTGGGTCACTGGAAAATACAGGAAAGTGATTTCTTAGAATTTCTAATTACGAAGCCAAAATCCGAAGCGTTTTCACTGCGTCTGCCGAGGAAGAACTCTAAGAAGCGTTCTCTTTTGGAAACCAAATAGAATGTATGTCTACCCAATGCTTTGGTAGGCCAGCATCTTTTACACTCGTTAGCAGTAAGGGGTGTCAGGCACGCTTGAAATAGAGGCCATGCCTACGTCACAAATCAGGAAGGCAAGGAGGGGGTAAACAAAATGGAGGTAATATATTAATCTGAATAAACAAATAAATGCAAAACTACCACTTTACTTTTCTTTATTTTTTCTTTGTCTTATTTTTACAAGAACACGAGATATAAACAGTAGTATTTTGAACAAAGAACGCTAAATTAATAAAATGTATTTGCAACTAGTTGTTGTGAGTATGACTAAATACGTTTAAATTTTCTAACAATATGTTAAAATTTAAAAAAAGAGAGAATATTTTCACAGAAGCTTGATTTAAAATCGAGTTAGATGGAAAAGAATTGAGGTCACAGCCGAAACTTAAATTAATACCATAATACACTATTTATTCACACGTTGTCACTCTGCTTTCTGGGTGTTAGCTAGTTTTCTATGTTATGAAGTTCATCAAATGTCACATGTTGCGACTTAAAACAAGCCCCCTAATAAATGAATGGAAACTTATGCAGGATGAGCTGATTAAGGTATTACCAGTTCTGATATTCCATCCAGAGAATCATATTCTAATGGGTATTTTTTTTTCATTTGTTTGTTTACGGAAGCTCTTTAACATCTCAGGTGATCAGCGTCCCATTCTATTCAAGGCGTGAAACGGCCCACAAATTTTGCTCAGAGACCTCTTTTTTCAGGCTTGAGGTTCTTATTTGTGCCGTAAATGTACGACACGGGACCCACGGCTTTACTTCCCTTCCGAAGGAAGCCATACTTAAGATTTTTTGCCCGAAAAAATCCCTTGATCCTGGCCGGGTTTGAACCCGCGATCTTAGGTTTAGAAGGCAAGTATAGTTATCACTACACCCCGACAAATAATGGGTAAAATGGTACGCGTAATTTCGATATGAGTACTACTGAAATTTGATTGGAGAAGTTTATTATTATTTTTTTTTCTCGTTACCACCTCAGCCACGACTGGGATTCACATCGGAGTTCTCGGATTCAAATTCTTTAGGTCCGGCCGTATTGACCTCAGTTTCTTCGTGGCTTTCTCTGGTCGCTTAGGTGAATGCTGTGAAGTTTCCCCTCGCCCATTTCATTTAATTGGTTCTGATACAGAGTGAAAAGTGCCAGGAATAGGTAGGCTGGTGCAATGGGACTATGACTTGCGTCTTAGAGAGATTTCGGCCGACCGTGGCTTCCCTCACTTCAAAAGGTGTTTCCACTGGTTTATGCGTAAGCACAAACGGCCAGCTCTTGAGCAGGTACTAAAATATCCTTCTCCTCCTCCAACCCAATCCAATACAATTCAATATTAATAGGATGTGTAATACTGCTGGGCGATAATTTGTGGCTTTTCCTTATGACTTGTGGTGAATTTGTTTCTCTTATATCTTCATTTTCGAACATATTGCACATAAATTTTTATGCGTGTTTCTTCTCGCAGATACCTCACAAAATGTCACAGAAGAAAGTTTATGTTAAACGGTTTTTCCAAGCAGCTGAAACGTTCAAACACACAAACAAAGTTTAATCAACCAGTTCCCCAAAACAATGGATGTTCTAATTCAAATCTAAAGAATATCATCTGGCTTTATAGATAGTTTCAAGAGAACGAAAAGTAATGTTTTCATCCCATTTGGAATCTGATAAACTTGAAAGTCAAAATGTTAAGTGAGTCATCCACAAGAATGATATAAACGTAAATGAAAACAAATCCGTACCCTCAAATAATGCAATGTCTCAAGTTAATTATCCTAGAAAATAGAACTCAAAAGATAGCATCTTTGGTCAACAACCAGTGCCAAGGAAGCTTCAAACCTTTCAGCTGTTGCGTTTGTCTTTAACACTGCCACTTAGAAATCCGTGCGGAAGAGACCGTAGATATATTGCAAACAGTTTGATAAAAGGAAAATAACTTTTATATTGAACATTTGTGCTATTCAAAGTGTACTTGGAGTATGATATTCTTCCGCCAGCCGTACAAATGCGCTCAAATACATGCTTTGTACTTCAAGTAGTTTTTATAGGAAACTTTAGGGAAGCGTTGTTGTGAATACGTTTTTAATCGTGTCCCACTCTCATTTTCACGACTGAAGCATCACAGAAGATAAACACTTTTGATAGGTGAGATGAAATGATAAATTGGGAAAGGATTTTTTTTTGAAAAGGTCTAATTTGCTATATCTCCCAGTCATTTTGCATTGATGAACATTGAGGAAACTTGAAAATAAAAAGTTCAGTCTGAGAAATGTACTGGCGGGTATCGAACGCAGACCTCCATTCAGTCAACAATGCCTGAAATTAATTAAGAAGTGGTATCAGTGTTTGTGCAAAAAGGCTCAAAAGCTAGCTAGATGTCAGTACAGGATATTTCAACTTTTAATCGGATTTGTAGCACTCTATTCTTTAGAAGGGAAATACAGGGGTATCAACTGAGGAACATAAACACCCTTAACCCAAGTGCGAAACCACTGCAAGCTCAAAACAAATGTTCTATGATTCTTTCACCACTGATGATGGACTATACATCATGGAGGGGCACTTCATATACGAAGTCAGGTATATAAGTACTCCAGTAACGATTGTTTTGGGTACAAACGTACTCATTTAAGTGGAACCAGCCTCACCCGAGAAGAGTATTAAATGTGGGCTTATTTGTCCATTGTACACACTTTCCAGAATACATTCATAGTTATTTTCATATGGCTTGAAGCGCAATAGTTTAGTAGCCTTTTGAACAGACATTTATGAAATTCCCATTTGTTGTGCAGGATGACAAAAGATATTTTCTAGGGGAATTTTCTAAACAAGTACCAATGTCATGTGATCTTTCTTAGGTGAGAACCGTATACTACGTTTTTGGTTTCTTAGGCTGGACACTTCCAATTTCCTGAAATTAATTATACGGATTATGGACTTTTTGTACGATTTGGAGCGTATGTATACATTCGAGAATTTGAAACAGTTTTCCAAGTTCACGACTTGACTGAGTTAATACAAATGAATCGTACATAAAATAGCGTTGTACCGTTGTAAACACACGAGTCATAATACATTTACGTATACCGTAGAATTAAGAAATAAACACATTATACACCCAGGAATAGCTGCGCTACCACTACAACTATCAGCAAGATCAACAAGTAACCAAGAAATACTGTCACCTTCTCCATGGCGAGCAAATCCTTCCTTATTTCATTCTCATTTTCAACCCGGGAACATTGAGGTCCGAATGTTGCAGTAGTTTAATTGAATGGAATCCTAGTAATTTCACTACAGTTTTTTTTTGTCATCGATAATGGTGTTTTAGTTTTGAGGAACGTGGTAGAAGTGAACATTATAAGCTATCTCATTTGTCGGCGCAGAAAAATAAAATTCTCCTTTGCGATACTGAGGGAGAACATAATATCAAAATTTTGCAAACGGAAATTGAGGAAACATGGGAATTTCAGCAGTGGGGTGGTTCGAATCCAGACGGTAATCTGCACGCACATTATAAATACTGTGGACTGTGGCTCTAAAATGAGAGTTCTGAAGAGTACCAAGCAAAAACAGAAAGTGTCAGGCGAAAACTTATAAACTGTGTCCTTTGTATCTTTTATGTATTAAGAAAAAAACAAATTTTAGGTAAAAATGTAAAAAGAGCAGATATAAAACTTCATCGTCTATGAATGTTGCTTATATTTAACGTAAAAAAGTTAAAATTTTTACGGCGTTACGATATTCTTTCATAAATTGGATAAATATTTAGATAAGTTATTACATTATTACTGCTTTGGTGATATTATAATCGTAATTTTTGACCATTGGTAACTCAGTGACAGTTTCCCTGTAGAGTGTGTCAGTTGTGTGAAATAATGAATGTACAGAACTAAATGACGAATTGAGGAAATAGAGTAAGCTGATTTGCGGAGAATCTCAAACGCCGAAACATTCAATTGAAAAGGGAAAGTGAAGAAACATACACCAAGAGAAAACAAAACTATAAGCTGTCAAAAACCACCCTTGTAGGTGCAGTTTGTGCATCGTATGTGTTGATAGATTTTTGATTTGGTTTGTTTTGTTTATGGATGTTCTTTTAACATCTCAGGTCATCAGCGTCCCATTCAATTCGGGGCGTGAAACGGCCGATAAGTTTTTCTCAGAGGTCTTTTCTTGCAGGCCTGAAGTTCTTTTACATACCATAAGTCCACGACAAGGGACCCACGACTTTATTTCTCTTTCGAAGGAAGCCATACTTAGGACTTTCACGTTCGAAAAAAACCATGGATTCTTGCCCGGGATTGATCCCGCTTGCGTTTAGGAAGTAAGTATGGTTACCACTACACCTCCAGGACCGACGTATTAGTAGACATAGTAAGAAGACTAGCATGTTTTGTGTACATGATATTGAGTTAATTAAACAGATTACCAGCATTTCTAGAACATGTAAAAATGTATGCATTTTAATAGTAATAAGACCGTTTATCATTAAAAGATATCAGTAATTTATTTGTATTAAGAAAACGTTTAATAAAATGCAAAATTAACCTGCAGATGTTATATTTAATTATATTTAGCTTGATGAGGATAATTTAGCACATAACCAAAAAAAAAAAATTGGTCCATGAAGAATTAAAGACCAAAAAACTGAATAACACAAAACAACTAGCATGAGAATATATCAATATGGGTGGTTCAGATTTGGGGTTGGATTCCCGCCAGGACCATCCTCCCTAAGTGCTTTTTTTTATTTCTTCCAAGTTTTCTTCTGTAGTCTTCATAAATGGCATATATCAGGAAGGCATCTTAAACTTTGGTTTGGAATGCTACCTTCATTTAATTAATAAACACTTTCCTAATTTATCATTTTATTTAATGTATTGTCAGTGTTCGCCATCTGTGATGGCTCAGTAATTAAAACGGGCATTAAATACTAATTAAAAAAGCATAACAAAAATTGCTAAGTCGGCTAATCATTTTTAATATAAAGAAAACTGAAATGCACACCAAAATGCAAAATGGAAAGTTTTTAAACTTATAAACTGAGTTCTATTCTTGCTCTCCTAGAGGAGGAAAACAATTTAATGCCTAGCATGGATGATACTCGCCCCAATGCATGTCAGGAATGAAAGTTCATGGTTTATTCTGGGTTTAGAGTGCACGTAAAAGTTATCTGTAAGAAATGAAAAACGCTATTCATAAGATAACAAAAATAAATCACACTATAAATGAAAAAAAAAAAAAAAAAACAGACTCTAACAAGAATTCCAGTTCAAAACTTTGCATATTAACTAAAACATAATCTTAGAAATCGGCAATGTAGTTATTCACATAAATGTCTACTTAGTTCAGATTGTTATTTGGATTATTAATTAAAATAACCAATAAATAGCTGTCAGAGGGTACTATTTACTGCATTGAAAAAGACACCGTGGTCAATGCAAAAATAATACAGAGATGTTTCCTTCAACATACACACCTGTTGATGTCCAGTCATAGTGCCTTATTCTCATCGTTCCACCCCAGCTTAAGCGCGATGTTTATTGACAGTGTATATATATCAGCTTTCTTTAAACAGAGTTAAGATGTAAAAACTCGCTTGTGTCTCGATGTTGAACTAAGCAGCGCTGTCGCTTATTAAAGAAAATATTTCCTTTATAATGGGTTCCTTAGAGTTTAGTTAATAATTTAAACAGTAAACATACTTTTAAAATGAATACAATGTGTACAGATATTTACCGCATAAGGAAAAGCGTTGTAGAAATCATTAAGACGAGACCCTCTCCCCTTCTCTTCTCTTCCCTTCCTCCAGCCCTTAATGAGTGGGTGCTTCGTACATGAGCGGGGACTCGGGCGTTTGTGGAGTGTTAATGAAATTCACAGCTAAATATACTGGCCTCAGTGCATGTTCTGCAACAAAGGCGCGTAAAGAGCTGAAAGAAACGGTACTTGGATTAACATGAATTTTTGAGTATCGTAGTTATAATGAAATTTATGAATTAAATCAGGTACCCTCTATTTTAGACTGAAAACAATTTAAGACTCTGGGTATAGGATAATCACTTTTGCAAGTTAGATAATTTACGCAATTTTAACGCCGTTAGAAGTTAACTGGCTACATAGTAAGTTGTGAATAACGGAGCTGATTTGGAACTCTTTATCCAATCACAATTCGTTCGATGGAAGGATATGAAAGCGGTTTGTTTATGACTAGTGTGTTACAGTAATCGTAGAGTAGAAGTACGAGGCTGGCAGCTAGAGCGGCGAGAGCATTGGTAGTATTTGTTTACTCCCGTTCTCTACATATCTGGAATAGACAGCATACCTTTAAAAGAGACAGGGAGAGTGTAGAACTTGATTTTAAAATACTAATTTTCGTGCAATGCTGTCCAGCTCGCTTATCATATTATATATTCTAAATGGCGAGTTTATATAAGTTTAGTATTGTCTGAGTAAACGTAAGCACTGAAATACATGGAAAATGTACAACTTAAATTGAACGTCATTTTTGCTGAATTTAGAGTATGCAGGTTAAGAGAAACTTATCACTGAAAAATAGATTAAAGAAGAAAGTAGACATCGTATTTCTTTAGGAAAACAAAGTATTTTATCATGGAAATGCCGGTAGCAACGCAACTCACAGCTATTGTACCTGTTTTACAATTGGGTGGACCCCATTCTGTCTTTTCTTGACTAGATCACTAGATCACTAGAATAATCCTGTTAAAATTTGTATTCTTAAACATATTCCTCGTAAAGAACCAATATTTCATAACGGGGCTTTGATTTGCTGTTAACAAAACTTACACTGTGTTTACTATGCCTTTATATATAAGAAGAATAGCAATTCTTTCTACATTAAGTTTTTTCCACTTGCCGTGAAAATATGGCACATTTCCAAACACCTTTGTACTTATAGAGAAACTAATTTAACTGTGGTGTTAAAAAGCTTTAAGGAATAAACTCAGTTATAAAACAAACAGGTTTTTAATAGAATATTAAAATGTTTAAATTCAAATATTTTGTCTTTGAAGCAGGAAATGTTGTACCAAAAGTTCCTTTTTAAGTATAATTACTTCTGACTACTACTACTACTACTACTACTACTACTACTACTACTACTACTACTACTACTACTACTACTATAATAATAATAATAATAATAGTAATAATAATAATACATTCAAATATTTTGTCTTTGAAGCAGGAAATGTTGTACCAAAAGTTCCTTTTTAAGTATAATTACTTCTGACTACTATAATAATAATAATAATAATAATAACAATAATAATTGTATTTTATTTCAGGTAATCTAGGGTATTAATATTATAATTAAATGAAGGAACCCAATATTATGTGTATTAGTGTATGTAGATATCTCTTTTTATTAGCAAGTAATATTCAAGTTACCTTTCTGTAATACCATATGTTTGTTATATTTATAAAGGGAAAGGAAATGATGTACTTTGTCGGAAGAAAAAGTCAGGACGTTTACCTGGGAAAAGATTCTTTTGTTAAACCTTACCCATTGTCAAACTTTCACGGACGTCCAGCCGAGACACCTGTTCGACGCCAGAAGTAATAACACTGCAAATAGTTAGGGTTCAATTGGAACCGGGACTTATCCTTTTTCAAAAGGATTTACCGCGAGCAGAGACACGCATCGTAGAAACCAAACTATCTATAACTAAAGGGGGAAAAAATATTACTTTAGAAATCAAACATGTAAGGAAAGTGCCGAAATTTATGACAGACCGTTCTTGGAAAACTCAAGCATGTGGGAAGATGTTGTAGATCAGTAGGAGGAAAATAATTTTAGCCAATGAGTATCGAATAAAAATCAACGAATGAGCAGAACTTAGCGATACAATAAATATCTTAAGATAGCCAATTGCGAACAGATAACTAAAGGAATAGAATAAGAATCAAGGGAATTTAATTTAGCGAGAGGCGTGGCGATGTAATCTAAAACTGGAATACAGAATCAGAAGTTGATCATTCTTCATTCAATTTGGTCATTTGGAAAGCAGGCAGTCTAAGTCATTTCTAGTTCAGTCGAAGGCAGTCTAAGGAATTCTAAGGCATTCTAAAGTCATTCTAAAGCAGTAAGAGTCAGTCAGGTAGTGCAACGTAATAGCAATAATCACCATCGTGTTCATGTGAATAAATACGCGAGTGAATACCACGAACTATAATCCGCCAAAGAACAGCATGTTCCAGAACCTTCCAAGTAAAATAAATTAAACGCTCAACCAGTGCCGAACTTCATTATTAAAATGAATAATCTCCTTCCCCCCTAATGTCTTTACGCCATTAAAACTGTCCAAAATCATCCATTCAATTCCTCAGCATAGAAACCATATATTACTGCGGCATCTTCTAATATGAATTTATCATAAAAAGTCACTAAATATCTATGAAATACAAATTAAAAGAATAAAAAATTGTAGTGAATGAATAAAGATAGAAGACTGGATTTTGTTTTTATATAATTAGAATTTGGAATATTAAATGACGTAATAATGAGATGGCACCAAAGTTTATAGGCTAATTAACGTTATCATTATTGTGAAACTGAGCAATGTGCATAGAGGGATCAAAGGGTGCACTGGATCTTTCATAGGTCTGTCATCCGCTTCACAGTAGCAGTCAGAGAGGTAATTTCCAGCGAAGCATATGCAATATGCACACAGCTGATTTAGGTTCTCGCAATTAAAAATAAGTACGTACTTTTTGATAGGAAATGTTGTCCTGCCATATCTACATATTTTTGACATCTTTTTAGAGCATTGTTATTCACACTCCTAAGTTCATCTTCCAAAATTGAATCAGTTTACCGTCCGATATTTTATTTCAGTTCTTCTAACGTGCAGGTGTTTGTTTCATAAACTATGTTTTTCAACTTTATTAATAAATAAAAATCGCACATGCATTTATTGCTTACCAAGCAGCGATTTTGTCGTAATATAAAATTTCTTGTATAAAATTGACTTTTTTTGAATTCCAATACATCGAAACATAGACACATAAATAGACTTCATCAGTAAAGAATATTAACAATCATATACATGAAAATCGACAAAAGTTTGAAAGAATTATTTAAAGACAGAATAGTGAAATAGTTAAAATGGAAATGAAAACGGATGTAAAATAATGAACTTAACCACGTGGCCAAAAATATAGAGTTATTTAATAAATCTGAAGAGGGATATAAAATAAAATACAAAGTTGTTCCAAAATATCTATGTACTATAACAACAGACGTTCTGACCTCGGAGTTGCCCTATGTTTCTGAAACTTTCAGAGGAAAAAGAAGATACACGTTATAGAAAATATTCAGTGTCGTCGCTTCTTGGGCAATACTGTTACTGCATCAGAGAACTTCGCTCACTGTTCTCCTCGCAGTTGGAGTGGGAAGCGGAACACTCCGCAGGCAGATAATTAAGGAAAGTCCTGACATAAGACACGTCCTGTGTTAGAGTGGAGGCAGGAAGTGAGCAGGGTGCTTCTCCCGGGGCAATAAGTATCGTGCCCGACCCTCTGAGGTTTCAAATCTCGGTCCTGTCTCCGGGTAAAAGCTAGTCGATTGAGTGCACAAACCGCGTCGCTATTCCCAGTCATTGTAGTTGAAGCATGAGAAAGTGGATGCAATTATACAGATGGACAAATGAAAATGAGATCAATTTACCTTTCTTTAATATAGTGTAACTTTTGCACCATTTCAATAGACTTACGCAGCGTAAAGAAACGCCCTACAACTCTGTGTAACCACATGTGTACGACTGGTTTTTCATCTTCGCCTGAAGTGAATTTCTTGCCTTCTACGTGGATCTTCTTTCATTGCCCATAAATATGTAGCGGTAAGCGCACAGAAGGAGGAATAAGTCACACATAACGAATGAGATCAGCATTCTCAAGCAAGAGAACCACGCCTTGAGTTAAAATTATGCGGCAGTTTGTACTTGTGACAAAGTGAATATGCACACTGGTCACTGTAGTGTTTTTAGGCTTGTACACTCAACATTTGGACTCTAGAGATATCAGTGGATACCTTATTGAAATCTATTCAGAGTAAAGTTTGCAAAATTCAGTCAATTAATGATATTAATTGTTTATATAAGCGAACAAAAATGTATTTTTAAAATTGTTTTAAGTTTAACCTCTAGTTATATATCACCGTTACTCAAAAACAGCATATAGAAAACTAATTTTCATTTAAAAAACATATTTATCTTATTCACTTCAAAAAATGAGAGCGAATTTTGATAATAGTTGGCAACACTGAAGTACAACACAGTAAATCTTTGTTAATATACATCTGCATTTGTGCAGTTTGAGATTTGTAAAATAAATTATACTATTTATTTAATTTTTATGGACAAGCATTTAACATTTGGGTTAACCATACACAGAGTTTATGATTAGTTTCTAATTTTTCCATTTAAAATTCTAATAATTATCATCTTGTTTGGAAGAAAAGCTCTTTCTATTAACAGGGGTTGCGATTTAAATGGAAAAGTGTAATAAAATAAATTTTGCAAACTCACGATACTTCATTTTAAAAATAACTTTATCTTAATTTGTTTAGCGAGCATTATTGTTTCTAAAATATTCTGTTCATTACGGAAGTAGAAAACAATACCAATTACTTTGAGGTAATTTACCTAGTATTAAACAAAATGAATATGCATAATATATGGGTAGCGTATGAAGCAGTATTTATCGAATGCCTCTGTGATTAATGTAATATATTGTAAATATTTTAATATAGATTATATCGTTTAATTAATAGAGTTTATATTGCGTATACATTCTAATGTATAATTCTAGTAATGCATTTTCATATGATAATTCTGTTGTACAACCCAATGCTAGCAGGAAAGAGTGTCAAGCTAATAAAATATTAAAATATAACGAAAGGTGAACACGAAAGACAAGCTTTGTGTATTTTTAATGGGCATACTGCGACCAGAGCATAATAATGATTTGAACTTTGGTCCGGTCAGAAAGATTATAGTTTTCAGCGAACCATTTTTCTATATATTTTGGATTTTTAAAGTGTCATGGGTAGTGTGCGCGTATATTTGTGAATCCGTCGGTGTCAGAAAACCACGTGGAGGTGATTTTTCATGAGAGTGTACAAAGAGGCAGTTCGATTCGTTTCAGAACCCTTTTTCGATATAATCTGTATACTGTTCACGTTTATTGTACGAACCACGTGTAGTCGATATTAAAAGATAATTGGTGATGGTTCGTTCATTTAGATAAATAAATATATCGTAAAGGCCAGAAGCGTCTTGTTGCGGAAAGTTTTGCGTATCGTAATTAGAGGGCCGGTGACTTGAACGCGAGGACAGGTGCAGACAGTCCTAAGATCAAAGTCAGATTCTAATTAATATCTGCGACCTAAAGTGATTTTACTAGGATCAAGTGTAGGTCAAGGTCACTGCATTGAACCCAGGGTATTTCAGAAACACCAGCTAGTATAAACAAGTTGCGATCAATAAAGAGTGTCTGTAAATGTTACGCCGTTTAATCTTTTAACGAAAATCATCCTCTCCCAAGCAACAACGCAACATGAAACCACTTTAGGTTATCAAATGCTCATATTTAGTAGATTGGAGTAATCAAACCAAGTAATTTCGCTTTGTTCACAATGCCTGAATAGATATCCATATCAGGTAGTGACACGCTCTACTCAGTGCCCGATCAAGAGTTTAAGATGCGATAAGGGCATAAAACTGCAAATGAAATGCAAAAACAAACAAGAGACTTCGAAAAAAAATGTTAACCAACATTTATAAATTTATAAAACATTATAACCCATCGTATTTTCTATCTACCAAAATGCAACCTATGTTATATACTTTTAAACAGTAACTGAAGAAGATAAAATCGGAGTGCACTCCTATATTCTCAGTCTTGTCACTCATTTCGAACTGATAATATTTCTCAATTAGGGTTGCAGCGAGTGACATTTATTTTCATTAGTAGATCTAGAAAAAATTATAAAATAAAGGTAGACAATTTCAGAATTTACTTGCATAACTTGGTTAAGTAAATAATCATTATACTTCCCATTCCCATTCTTCTTCGCCATTCGGGAACGGAGAAATATAATACTTTGTAACCGAATGAGCGCTCCTTAAGTGTCTCATGATCCAAGAAAATTAATTAAAGAATAAAAATAGATAAAATAAAAGATACACACATTCTACAATTTAAACAGTTCTGTATAACACAGCTACAAAATATATTTTGCTTATAGTCCCATACGCTTTTTTAAATTCCTTAACTATATTACATATTGATGTTGGTCTTCAGAACGATAAAAAAATTGATTAAATAAGTCCAAATACATCATCACAAAATCTCATGTTACTCTCCTTTCCATTAGCTAAATGCTTGGAAGACTATATGGAAAACTATCCGCTTTATGTGGATATATTTTGATTTCTTTTCTTATAAGCTGTCCACGCCGGGCCCACCCTAAGAATAATAAAACTGATGATTAATTACCAACCTGCTCCGAAGGAACAGGTTGAAAAAATTGTGTGTCTGTTAAAACAAATTAGGATTAAGTCATTTTATTATTTATTTATGTAACAGTTATGAAAACTAGGAAACAAATGCCATAGGATTACGACGAAATGAACTATTTAAGCTTATGATAATTATAAATTGAATGAAAAATTTACAATAATAAAAGAATAAGAAACAAAAGGACGAGGTTTAGGTCCTTTTAAAACAATGAAAATATTTTCTTTCTACACAGAGCATTCGCTATAAAACTTTGCGCAATAAATGGTCAAAGCTACTCTGCTGGGTTGCAAATATGCCTTGATATGCAACACTTTACAGCATCATCAAATAAATGACAAATAAGACCCGCTCTATTAAATGTCTTTAGTAGTAATCTTTGTACCAGCACAGCCTGCGACTAATCTTCCAACATTTTCTGTAAATCATACAACAGCTTTGCTTACATTTTACATTTCGAGCGAAGTAAATTAAGAATAATATACAAAATTTATATTAACAATAATATCAAATGGGGTCACCAAAGTAGGGAAGATGCTGTATTTCAAATGTCTAATGGTTATGCCAAAATCTTTCGAACTTCTTACCTGCCAGCCTAGCGCTGCGCGAGCTCAGAGAGAAGACAAGTTAAAGTAAAGAAATGACTCAAAATGCTCGCGGTGCCTCTGTTGCGTATTCAGAAGGTCTGTAGTAGCCAACTAAATAACTAAACTTTAAATAATGATGTATCACAAAATGCAACTATAAGATATGCCCAAACTTTGAGTACGTATACCTCACATATACGGTACTAGGAGAGCTTTCATTTGCTGATAAGAGCTATTGTATATTGGTTGCATTTGTAGTGCCATCCGCATAAACACATTGTACTTTTATTTATAGAGATACTTAAAATGGCCCTCATATGCAGTTCTAGAGAAACATGCTGGAAGTTTAGCATGGAGCATAGGAGGTTGAAGCGTTCATTTTCACTGACAATGAACATTTTGAGTTATCATAAAACTAATGCTTTAAAAGATTACAAACTTTGCACCTACATATTTCAATAGTTCAGTTTATTCGACTTAAGAACATTGGGTTACAGCTAAGCACCCGAGATTTTGACATTTTGGGTTTAAAAAGTTGGGATTTTCAGGCTTTTATTTTGGATTTTATCATTTTACCATAAATACTTTTAAATTTTCTCCTCTTTTATCTCATTTCATCTTAATGCCTGATTGACCTTCTGAATAAACGTGTAGTTCTGTAATATTCTGATTCAGAATCTACGTGGATCAAGGTCACGGAATCTTTCTCTCTACGCATCTCTTCCCTTCTACCAGCGCTGCCCTTGTGAGGACATTTCCCTTTTCTCCGTAACCACTGGTCCCCATGTGACTTGCTACTCAGAAAAGACAGTAGTAGGGAGGGGAGTAGCTTGACAAACTGAGTGGGACGAACGGACTTGCCCCGCTTATTCTGAGTGACAATTTAAATTTTTGACCTGAAATAAAAGTATACAAGCACCAATATATTTGTGGTACCATAAAGCATCCATCAAAGAACATATTAAGGAAATATGAAATTATCAAATTGTGTAAAAGAAAGGGGGTACCAGTTTTAATGCATAGATCGGATAACTGAGTCATAAAGAAGGAAAAAAGCGATAAAAGAAAAATAGAAACGATTGAAATGAAAGTCTTGATGTTTGTGGCTAGTTGTACCCTTAAAGACTACATAAGAAATGAAAGTGTAACAGAATCACTAAAAAAAGTTGACATAAATAATAAGATATAACAAAATAAGCAAAAATTGAAGGAATATATCTATCGAAGGTCAGAAGGAAGATTAGTTAAATATACCTTACAATATAACCCGAAAGAAGGACGAATCTGGGAGGATTAATTTTGACACGAAACAAGTCCATTTTGCCTATCTTATTTATGACCTTATGACCTCTGAACCTGGCAGTGGTACCCAGGACACCTCTAACTGGAAATCTATTCTTACCTGATTTGCAAAGCAATATGTATTCACTAAAAATGTCTGGTAATGTGTCATTAGAATACTGGCAGATGGAGCTTGTGACGACTTAGGGTCGTCCATCCTCATTAGAGCAGAATACACCTTAGTATAGATGACGTGCTGCAAAGGGTTCTCCCAATTCACTTCGATCAACCTTTTATCCTTATCTTCGCACACATTCTTACCTTTCTAAAATGGTTTTAATAAATAACAAAACTGGTACTAAATTACAACATCGCTTAAGTTGTAGATTATAAATAACCTTAGAAAATGTTTGTGTTTGCCCTCTCTCAAACAGTGTTCCATTTTCCTAGCCTCTGCTAATATAACTTTCTTTTTCGTTTTTTTGCTGTATATAAGATGAAATGTGTTAGTTACATCCTGTGAAACAGGAATGTCATTTATTGCTAAAAATTGAAAATGCAATCTCCCTGAATGCAGCTCGTATTAAGATTTTAGTAATATGATTATTTTCGCTACCCACTGGAGCGTATTTAGGTGTCCTCATGGTATTCCAGGCTTTATACCACTAGTTTATATCCAGCTTCGCGGTTACAGTAGGCTCTGTCATACGCTAAATGGACCATCAAATGAACTACGAGATGTCATTTTGTTGGAATCAGTAGTTAATCTCAGCTTTAGGAATCTGAATGATGTACCAAATTAAACACAACTGGAAACAAAAGCTGTGGCCGCATAATTGCTTCCTTTCTGCATGATGTTTGCACCAATCATCGCTAACCTTCTCTACAGCGATTATAAATGAATAAATAATAGTAATGAGCTTTGCAAACAATTTCCTACAGATCAGTCTCCTGCAGTGGCAGATGTAGGTATTTATTATATAGGAAACAGTTTAATTACATGTCCATAGTCATATTTATCATTAATGCATAAATGGATTGAAACAATGTTCCCTTCTGTAATCTTACATCATCAAAATTAATGACTATTTAATTAATGAAAGAAGGTATTCAAATAGTTGAAAGAGTGGGTCTCAAATTGAAAACTGTAATTTGTAAGTATATGTAGGTATGATAGCAGCTTGATAGATGTTATCATTTGCAATTATCAGTTTACGCAACATATATTTAAAAATTTTAGTATTATTTATTTATTTATTTATTTATTTTGCATTCTGTTATTTCAAATTTCATTTATTGATAGTTCGACAAACTGTAATGTAAATTATATAGCTTAATATGCTTGTTGAGCAGTGTTGTCCAAAAGTTATATAAGAAATGGAATCAAAGTAACTCTTTGGCTTACCGTGCCAATATCTTTTTTTCACACAAGCCATCTATGTTCTTTTCCGACTCTGATTCCAAACCTAACACACGGCTTGCATAAAAAATATACTTTCATACAAAAATTAATACTAACAAAGTATTTTATAATGAAGCCTGGGGTCATAAGTACTGGACATTTTTAATTCCCTATTGGTGATAAAATCTCTGTCTTCAGTGTATAAATTGAGTGATTCATTAGAGATGTTTGAAAAGTAAAACGTTATATACAAGAGATAATGTACGTGTTTCTGAGCATTGTATTGTAATATGAGTAGAAAGGTTGTAAGTTTCGGGAAAGCAGCGTTTCAAACTTTAGCCGCGTGAGTTGAAGGCGCTACCGTACATGTTAGACAACATGTAGTCTAGTCAGAACAGCACGCTCAGTGTGTCGTAAGGTAAGCGAGCTTTTAGCAGTCAGTTAAACTGGTAGCATGCTGCATCACCCCGAGACATTGTTAAAGGACAAATGGTCGTTTAACAATGGTCTCACATTTGCGGTGCTCGATACAAACAGATAGGAAGGTATTCGGCAAGTCAAGGCTCAAAAGTCCATGGAAGTCACCCCCCCTCATGTCAGTAGAGCATGATAATTAATACAGAAAGTGTGAAAGTACTGTCAGACAACACCTCAAGATGCTTCAGCAAATGCAGGCATTGTTGCATGGTTAAGTCGGTAACTGTTCACGGACAAAGCCATATTTCATGTATGTGACCGAGTCAACACTTATTTGGGTAAATGAGAATCCAACGTCTACTACGAACTGGAATGGCCAGCTTTAAAGGGAACATGTGGTGCGGAGTGACCCGTGAGAAAATGTACGGTTCGTTCTTTTTTACGAAGAACATTCTTCGTGCTGTCAGTTACCTGAACATGCTCTCTCAATTACGGCAAGAAGGGGGTAATGGGCACTTTCAACAGGATGGTGCTCCGCATCATTGGGCTCTCATAGTGCAGAATCATTTAAACCAAACATCCAACAGCCACCGGAGAGACCGTGGTGGACTCACCCCATAGCCTGTGAATAGCCAGGAGTTAAAGACTCCAGAATTTTTTTTTTTTTTTTTTTTTTTTTGTGAGGGATTACGTCAAGTTGTCTGTTTATACATAATGAAGCCGGCTTGCGAAGAAAGATTACATCGGCCTTTGAATAGGCCGTTCCAAAACTATTGCGCGCAACTTGGCACAACATGTTCGCGCGGTATGATTTGTGTCACATGCGCAATGGGGTTCTATATTAATCATTGATAGGTAATGATTTTATATAGTTTCATATACCTAATATGTTTTACTTTTCTGATCTCACACGGATCACCTGTAGGCTGAGATGGGAAAAATTCGAGATTGTAGTCGAATGGGGCAGATGGTAAGAGCATCGCCACAATAAACCGAAGATCCGTAATTCGAGACCCGGCTGTGCCTTGAATTTATCCTATTTCTCTGATTCCAAAAAAGAAGTCAAATTTCGTATAAAAATTAACCTAACAGTGTGGCTAATTATGAAGCAGTTGGAGTCAGAATTATTGTTCGAAAGTTTTGAGTCGCCTGCCGGGGATAAAATTTTTGCAACGAGATAAACTTAGATGCCTCCAGGGTATAAAAATTGAAATGGAAGACTTTCGCGATTGTGGTCGGACATTGCATGGTGACTCAGATTGTAAGTTTATAGACACGGTAAGCCAAAATACTTAGGTAGTTCGCGATCCTATTATGAAATCGAGTATTTCCTTTCTAATTGGGATTCTAAATATTAGCCCAACGCACGACTAGTGTGAAAAAAATCACATTTCCCATGTAAAACATTCAATACTTAAAGAACATCTTATCACACGTGTCGTAACTCAGTGTAACGGACGGAAGAAGATATTTAAGGTAATCAGCATCAAATTTCAATGAATTACACTTTATATTCCTTCACCACTAGCCGGCATCTCCAAGAATAGTAAATTCTTTAGCGGTTTTTTTAATGGTGCTTAACACCCGTTTTAACTATTAAGGCACCACAGGCGGTGGACACATGATACATGAAATGAAATGATATATTGGGAAAGGAGTATTATTTTTAAGAAAGGAAGCTTTCCAGGCCTAAGTTTAAAGTAACTTCCCGGCATTTGCCATTTTGAGGACTAAGGTAAACCTGGAGGAAACCTCAGTCACGGAGGACAGACCTGGTGAGAATCGAACACCAAACCTCCCGCTCTCAAGTCCGCGCCTTAACGACCTCGGCCACCAGTGGTGATTTCTTTAGCGTGTCCGTCTACAGAGTGTTACAGAATTTAACTTCAGGTTTTCAAAGAATTGTAAAGGCAGTCTATCCCAGCATTTTGTGGCAGAGATGTTGTTCTTTGCAGGTTCAAAATTTCCTCAAACAGCGTACACTCCATTAATGGATTGCACGCCACTGGTTCAACATTTTTGTCACGCTAAAATGATATTGCCATTTGCATTAACCTTACTGTACCGTAATGGATTAACACAGCTGGCATATCGATAAGTGCAGAGAACATGATGGAAGTTTCAAAACACAGTATTTCCTTCCATTCCCAAGCTTAACAAGGTGAGAATAGTTCAAGTCTATGCCGTAAGATCGCGTATAATAACGATTTTTTTCCAGTCATTCACAGAACTTATTTAATAAACTTCTATACTAACTTTAATGTTGTTTTTAGGGTTGGACTTGGGCTGCAAGGAAATTTACACCGACATGCCTATCTCATCTGCCACGTCTTTCTGCACCTGATGTATACTTAGAAGATGAATATACAACGACGCATTAACTATTTCACCATTGCACAATGGGACTAAACTATTTAATGAAATCTCACTCTCGACTGCAAAATACATCTGCTGGACTTTCGAAATCCCGATAGCAGCTAGCTGAAAGACAGAATTGCTCCGTGAGTGCCGCGTAAAGAATCTCAGCGATTGGAGGGGGAATGGTTCGCTGGTCACCCGATCTAATTAGCGGGAATTTTAATTGCTCTCACTGTAGCACATAATCCACTATACACGAATGTAAAGTAGAAAGTTTAACACGCACTTCTTACAGAAATGCAACTAAAACATTTGCCGTGATAAACGCTACTGAGTAGGCTCAATTGTCAGCGTTAGTATCCACCGAAGGCAACCGGTTTTCGTATCGGAATGAGGGTACGATACATATTTTAAGAATCAGATAAACTATACCATTGTTTCTGATTACTGGTGGATAAACAACCTAAAATTAATTAATTATATTAATCTTAAACCCTGTTATAACACACATAACATATTTACATTTTTAAATAAGTTACACCATCATTGTGTTTAGATTTTCTCCTCTTTCTGTAGGAATGTATACCTAGGTTCCTTCTTTAAAAGTGTTGGAGTTCGTTGAAGTACGTTTTCAATATTGATCTTATAACTTGGTCATTAGCAAAAATAAACATATTTATAATATTTTTCTCGTTTATAAGATTGAAATGTATGTTTTATGCCACAATTAAGTTTAACTATCCCTGAAATTTAATTCTTATTTAGCATTATCATTTATATTAAATGAAATTAATAATTAACATAATCTAAAGAGTTTTCATAGTTCATACATAAAATATGTTTTTCTATTGGTATATAAAGTATATTTAATTTCCTTCCCGACTAAATATAACCTATGTATATTTCGTGTGAATATAATAGCTTGTGTTTTCTACAGAAGCATTTTAGGTCATCAGTCTATAATATTGACATTAAAGATCATAAGTTATGAATCTCTTAGACAAGAAGAATTCCTTTTGTATTCCTTAGTATACAAAACACAATGTTTATCCACAAATCTCTACACAGACGTTCATTACCAAATGGATTACTTCATTCTTAAGACACTTGTCCATTTCTGCTACTGCTAGCATAAACTGAAGCATCAACAGAATTCAAGGAAAAATAGTTCTGGATATTTAAGAGTTTTTAAATAAGAGGGAGACTACCCAGTATATAATATTAAAAATATGTAACAAATTTGTCTTCTAAGTGTAACATTTTTTCCTATCCTAATTTGCTCGAGGTTTGTCAAGCTTGTCAAAGAAATAAAAACGTTTTATGTTATTTATCATGAATTTACTGGCTATGGTGTATTTCAGTATAACGTTATACGAACGTAACATGAATTATATCTACAAGTTTCTGAACCTCAAATGGCTTCTAGAGTCATGAGGAGACATTTGGAGCATAATGGAATTCCTGGAAACCACTTGCACCAAAACTGTCATTGTTACTCCTACACTCTATGAGCTGTTATATTGTTATGAAGGAACAGAAGTCCTGTAAGCAATTCTGTTTATCTTAGATACAGCTGTTAACATTTTCAGAACAGTAACAGAAACCATTGTCATAATTACTCATGTGAGTGATACATAATGCCTCGTGTAGTGATTAACTCTTTGAACCCAAAAATATTGCCACAATACTTTTTTTTTTTATTTTTACAGAAAGTTGCAATTTAATTTAACATCTAAGAAATCTGAGCACTCATAAATTCAGTGTCATTGATGGTCAATAGTTTCCGACCTGAAGAAAGCCTTTATGTTTTAAAAGTAATAACTCTTACAACACTTTACAAACCTTTTTGGATCTAGTAAACTTTGTGCTTCTATTGCTTGTTCTTCATTTATATCAATATCTGTCTAATGGATCAAGGTTCCATCATTGGTCTTGAAAATATCAATCAAGCATTCATTATGACAAATCTTCTCTGCACAGTTCATTATTTTGTTTTAGAGCTACAGTTCTCAGAATTAAACATAAAGAAAAACACTGATACTTTATATGAAACACTTCTGGTTTAAATTTGCTTTTCTCTAAAACTATATCCATCATTTTTACGTATATTTCATAAGAGAGTTACCTGTACTGACATTTTGACACAGTTGCAATATTTACTGGAATAGTGCGTTTTAGTCATAAATGTTGGCTTATTTCTTTTTTATTTAAAGAAAGTATAACACATGATTGGTTACCCTAACTTATATTTTCAGTACAAAGTTTTATTCAAGTACTGTGAGTTTATTTCATTTCAGGGCCGGTAGGGCGCGTTGCATACTGGGAAAAGTAAATCGTCAGAACCGTAAAAATGCATGTACAGGTGGCGTATTGTAGTTAGTTTGAGGGAGGCTTTATCAGTGAGGGGTTGTGCGTTCATGCGTTACTCATTGCTACCACTCTGTGCAAAGTGTGTGCTAATGAATATGAATATATATATATATATATATATATATATAGTCTTGAAAAACGAGTTTTTATGTATGATACATAGGTGAAACTGGAATCTTGCAGAAAAGTAGAGGCGATTTGCAAGAAAACATCCTGGCAATTGTGATCTAAATAGCTTGTTAAAAAGCTACAAGAATCTCTCAATGGCCAGAAACGGTTCTGAACCACCGTCTTCTTACGGAAGAAAAGTTACATGAAATACAGGCATTTACTACTTATATCCCGGCAATATACTGCCATTGAGGTACATCAGTTTCAGCATGTCTTATAACACAAGTTAGTGCGTATTATTATCATAGTTTAAATACTGTAAGCATCATTTTATTTATGCTTTCAGTAAACATATAAATATTAACTTTACGTGCGGTAACTTTTATCTCCCTTTTTCCGTTTCACGGCTGCAGTGCGCCATAAGCAGCCGAGTTCAGGCAGCCTGTAGCTCAAATAACCTCACTGTGCGTGCGTGTTATGTTACAATAAGCAAGCAAAGTTATGTTATTTATAATAGTGGCCTTTTGGATCCGAAAGTAATAGAAAGATCATATCGAGGCAATTATGGATTCTTTTATTAATTAAGGTCTCAGCGAAAGTCTTCGTTAGAGTTAAATTTTTAAAACAGACTATTCAGGCAATGCTGCTGCAATATGGTACGATAGTTTCCTTAAGAAATAAAGGGCTAGCTAATTTGGGAAATAGTGAATCGGCTTAGAAAGCCATGGAGAGGATTAAAATGGTATTACTCTGACCACGTGATCTCGCGACAGCGGCAATCTTAGCTGCTGTTTTTTATTATTATTATTATTATTATTATTATTATTATTATTATTATTTAATGTGATTGATTCTCTCAGCAAATAAGAACTATTTTTATTATTTCGATTACTATTTTGATCCATGAAATACGATATGTTTGAATCCAGTTCTGATTCTATTGTTAATTTAGTTGCGGAGATGGTGCCCTTATCATTTGACTAAAAAGAAATTGTAAGCCAGGGACAACGCGGCTTGCGATTGGGCGGAAACATAAGTACACATGAGGCAGGATGGATAGACGTTGGGCAAATAGATGGATGAATTGATGAGTGAGGGAATGGGTTGATTGATTAGGCAATGAGCTGGCCACAACAATGGTGAACAAGTAACAATACAGACGGCTGCTGCACGTTACGCTAACGACCGATATCTGTCCTCTCTTCCGTCAGTCCTCCCCCCTCCCCCCTCTGACCAAACCAGTTAAATCAGCGTGGTAAGCAAATGAACCAGGCCAGCGTCGTACTGGGGACTCCAAGTTTCGATACACTAAACTGAGAATAAATTTCTGTTTGCAAAGCGTTTCAAATGTTGCTGAGATCAACTTTAATTGTAGAATACTTTTTATTGTTAATTACAAGTGACTTTTAATGTATTATTTATGTAAATATACTTGCTGCTCATATTAATGTTAATATATTAGAGTGAAACTTTCTAATACTATAAGACAATCTGACATCATTCTGCCGGATCTTCACTTTTACATGGGTAAATCAGCCATGTGATTATAATATTCGTAAAATTATACTACCCTATCCATACAGGTCAAGAGCACATACAGAGTGGTTATAAAATATAGAACCTAGCTGTGTTATGAGCAAAGATGAACTGTGACACAATGAAAGATGATTCAGTGCATACGAAGGATAGTCACAGAGGAAAGCGATAGGCATCTGGAGTGGTCACAAGTCATAGTTCAGTTGGAAAATTGATGAATAAAATTCTGCAACAGTATCAGTTCTAGATAAGTGATATTGCAGCAAACCTTCAGTAGATGAAGACATTTAGGACCGCAGTGCTAGACCTACAAAATGAGAATCAAAATCGCCATTCCCCAAATAATGAAGAAATTTCAAAAAAATCCACCAATAAAAGTTGCTTCTTCATCATCCAACTTCACCGACACGGGTTACAGAGATCGTTAAGACATAGACTCGGGAGCGGTAATTCTGTGGTTCGATTCCCGCCAAATATTTTCCCAATTTATTATTTCATCTCATCTGTGTCCCGATGCCTCAGTAATAAAATCGACTGTTATACACTATTTAAAAACAAACAATATGAATGCCATATGAGATTTTATAAAATCTCATGTCATGCTGTAAACATTTGGGTTCTGGATTATTTTTGTAATTGATAACCATATTAAAGGGTGTTCTTGGCCTACACATGTTGAAGAAAACTTAAAGAAACATAGTAAAACGTTTTTTATTAGAATGACTACTTGATTTCCAAGCGGTGTAAGAGGAAACACCTAACAAGAAAATTAAAATATGAACTTATTGGATATGGATGAACTAGAAGAAGCTATTAAATGATCAATGAATGGAAAATCACCAAGTTTAGATGAAATGAATGTAGAACATATCAAGTACGGAGGGAAAGAGGTAAAAAAACAGATTACTAAACATCCTAAACAAATTTTTAGTAAGCTGTAAAATATCGTAAGAATGGAAAAAACAAGAATGATTTACTCTAGGAAAACTATAAAGGAGTAAGTAATGCTTACAAATTATGAACAGAAAGTATAAAAAGCCGACTCTGAAATATCTCGGATATACTGCTATAGGATGAACAATGCTATTTTAGAAATCATAGATCCAGTACAATTGTCCAATAGATGGAACACGACGAGAGAAATTCGTTTAGAGACACGCATTGCATTTGTTGCCCACTAAATCCCTATACAAAAAACAATAAATGCACTTAATTAGAAAATTATTAACAGATAAATCTGAAATTAACAGAGGTGTAAGGCAGGGATGTAGTTTATCTCCTACACTCCTCAAAATTTATATCGACAATATTTTAAGAGAATGGGAAATGTTATGCAATAGAGGAATTAGTTTGAACTCAAATATTTAGCTAACTACGCCATTGTTTGCTGATGATCAGCTTATAATTGCAGATATTGAAGATAGCTTGGGGCGTTTTTGTATCAATTAAATGGTATTTGCAAATCATATCAATTAAATATCAATATTTAAAACAACAGCGATTGCATGGCGAGCAAAACATCCAGTATAGAGCAAAATTATTTTGAAAGGTAAAACTGTAAACAAGTTAAACACTTTAAATATTTAGGAAGTGACGTAACCTATGAATATAATGACGATGTAAATATAAAATTACGAAATTTCAAAATATTTTTGTTATAATAATTAGGTATTTGAGTACGAAGATTAAGAAAGGCGTACCTATAAAATTCTGTAAAGTTATTGAAATCCCACTTTTACTGTATGGTTGTGAACCTTGGACATTGAGGAAGAGAGAAGAGACCCGGATACAATGTGCAGAGATAAAATGAAAGGTTAAATGATATTCTCCTCTGGACCATATTCAAACAGAAGATATGCTTGAAGAACTAAGGATTTACCGTTAAATAGAAAAAAGTTAGGTACCATAAGTAGATTACTATATCAGGCTTTGCTGTGTATGCCTTGGGGGAAAAGAGACTTTAGTCGTTCCCGTCAAGACCGAACAGGAATAATTCCTTATCTATGAAGTATTGATGATGATTATGATAATTTTAAAACGTTTAATTGGTAGCATATATGTTTGAGCAGGAAATGTATTTATCCGTTCTTCTACGTTCCATATTTTATAGCCATCTTGTTTCAGATGAAATAGGATGGAAAATTAGAGCAATTGATCTGTAAAATATTAACATTAAATGTGTTTTATATTACTATAACAACATATCAACATTAATGCTTTTATAAAATACGACTTCCTTAGAATTAGTAGCTGTGATGCAAAAATTGGCAAGTGTTAATGTATTTTATTAAAATTGTATTTTTTTACAGAGACATGGAGCTAAAACTTCTTAAACTATGAATTTCAACAATATCTCACTTTATAGCTACGCGGAGCGAAATGAATTTCAAAACATAATAATTTATTTATAACATTAGAAAAAAACATTACATAGATTTGAACAATTCCTCCCCCCCCCCTAAAAAGACGGTGAAAAAATATAAACATGTCAAAACTGCAAACTATTAACACAAAAATATGATAAATGAGTAAGAGAAAAACAATTCTCTACCTATAAGCAGAGTATTTATATCTATCTTGCACGCCGATAGAGTTGTCATCTATCACCGAGCTGGTTCTCAGTCAAATTAATACAGCCGCGCACGACCATTCTTGTTTATCAGATATAATTTTACAAAATTATTTTATAGGAGTTTTTCTTGATGGGACATTAAACTAATATTGATACATTTTTGTCACATTGAGAGGGAGAGAGAGAGAGAGAGAGAGAGAGAGAGAGAGAGAGAGAGCAATAGCAGTCAGCCATATTATTTTCCATGGAGAAGTAGGTCAAATATGAATTAATTTACTCAAGTCTCCTTTGAAATGCTATGTTAAATATAGCATATATACTCTTATGTGCTGTTACAAGAATGTAAACGTTATTTAAATGTCCAACGTTTGTTTTTTGGCGTATGTCCTTCGAAGTTTTTTTTTTTTTTTTTTTATTTTAACAAACAGGCATGCAAAAATATAACCTATTAAAACAAGATGAATTTTGGACTGCCTTCTCATAATCATATATCTCCTACTGTATTAACATATAATTATTTAAAGGCCTAATTTGTAAAATTCCTTGACCAATTTCTAATGAGTTTGCCCATAATGGCATGAAACTGAACTATAGGTATAAAAGTTTTAAAAAAAGCCTTAAAGACAAGGCTTATTTGGAACCAATTTATAATCATACCCACATACCCTGTCCCTCGAGGAATTGTCTTTGCTTCCATTAGTGTTTGGCGAACTAAAGAAAGAGTGATGCCAGCTGTTTGCTCATCTCATTCTCTGCCACCACTTATGCTTGGTCGGTGATCAAAATTGTTACGTTTCTTTCAATGTATTTTTATGCTGGGATATCTTTTTCTGAACCACTTTGTGAATTCAGAAAAAATATATTGAATGAAGAAATTCACTTATTTGAGAATGAAACGTTTCAAGGTATCAAATCAAGATATTTGAATTTAGAGTTTCAAAATGTAATGAGAAGTTACTGAACCATTTTTCATTTCATTTATACAATTCAACTTGACTCCCAGAAGTGCCAATATACAGATCCCAACATTCAGTTCTAACAGATAAGCCCTTTCTTCAGATATCAGCTGTAATTTTAATCACTGTATCATTGATCTGCTCTTTCAGTTCATTAATGATGGAATTAATAATTATATATGAATCTGATATGACAAATTTGAATGAAAAAACATTTAGAGGTATAAGATTAGATGAAGGGGAAGATTTAACTTCTATCGATCCATTTTCCAGGAAGTCAGAGACAATTGTTTAGTAATGAAATGATATTCCATATTATTAGAAGACAATTTCTTTAGAAACAAATTGAGACACTGTAAAAAGATATGTAAGCCCATTCAGGTTGGCATTTAGTACGCTTTTAGCATGAATAAAAGGATCATAAAAGATATTCTTAGCGATTCTGAAGCACTTTCTCTGGAGAATTCTCTGCCCATTTCAAAATTTGACACACTTGTGCCTGTTTGCAAGTCCAATGTATGAAAGCACCCACTGAAACAACTGTTGTTTATGAGATCTTGTTCTATACAGCTTTACATAAATCTTCCAGTTTAGTCTTCTTGATTGTGTCCTCAATACTTCACACATTTTCTGGCGATACTGCAGGTCAATTAGAACGTGAAAAACCTGGTCTTGAGATTCCTCCCCCCCCCCGAAATCTGATTGCTGTCTTTGTTGAAGATGGCGTATGAAATAAGTGTGTAAATTCTTGCAAATATGCTTCAACCTTTCTTCAGCCATCACAAGGTTCAAGCGATGAGTCAACGTTTTTGAGAAAGTGCATAATTACTCTGTAAATACTCTGCAGACATCTATAATCCAATTCATTAAATTGCTCTGTGTGCTAGTATAGAAAAAATTATGACTAATGTATTTCTGTTCTACGGATCTTGAGAACTTCAAAGAGAGCTTTCACCGAATCATAAAACATTAAATAATAAAATGAGTGGATTATAATTGTATAAAGCTAAAAATCAAGCAGAAAACCAATTTAAATATTATATTAATAATTATTTAGCTTCACAATGTTATAAAATTGATTGCAGAATTTGAGATCAGCCTGCAAAAGATACCATAATTTATCGTTTAAATACTATGTCAGTCCGAAAATGCATTCTATTTTCATGTTTAAGTTCAAATCTCTTACCACACAATATTGGGCATCAAACATTTCACCAAACAAAGTAAAAATGCCTTGCATGACAATAGCAATGCTGATTATATCAGATACTCGTGCGAGGTAACCAAGAGCAGTTACCTATTTATAGAAGAAATTAGTGCAGTTGTGATCCATACCCACAAGATGGCAATGTTGTTGATGTCAGGCATTTCAAGAAGAGGAAAGAGATGGCTGATCAGAAACTACGGTGACAGAAGACACACACACACACACACACACACACAACGATTAACCCAGAGCCTAACTGGAAACAATAAAGAACAAGAAAATCGGGTTCCACCCAATCGAAACATAAATGAAAATTGAACGATACCTTACTCCTCCTTACCAGTTTGAACGCAAGGGATGAATTGCAATTTCCATGTTGAATTTTCTAACTCGTCCATCGAAGAATGCAGTGGCTCCACCAAGAAAAGATGAAAACATCTCTGCTTATATCAGGAATCGCAATAAAAAAAATGTATCATGTTAAGAACACAACGATACATGAACACTTGATGTAAATGCCATAAGTTTAGCAGTTAAAGTAAGGAAATATTACTTTAGATTTAAAGGAAAAGTACACAACCAAAATAGTAATTCTTACTAATGTAATAGAGCGAAATCGCAATTATTAGGATACGATAGCTTTTTTTATTTCAGTTAATAATACAAAATATGAGACAAATATAGAGTTTAAGTAGATATATTGGAAATGTAAAACTCTTATAAAAATATTTAGCTATCAAATAAATTAAGCTGTTTGTAAGAAGTTGAAAATTAAACAAAAAACAATGAAAAATAATAATACCTTCAAAAATGCCAGTACTTTGATAAATGCAAACGTAATTGTTTACTATCAAAGTCATTCATAGACTTTTCAAATATTACGTGTATATAGAACTTTCCACCTGGTATCATTAGCTTGAGTATTACAGGATGTAAACTTTTAGTGCTTTTTATTACATTTCTCATATGTAATACGAAACTTATGTTTCATTACCGTTATAAAACAACTATTACATTTTTATGCAACCCAAACGAAAGCAAAATGCTTAACGATCGCTAATGTATCTTACATACTGTTTAGTTTTGTGAGTTTTAGTTGAAATTGCTGATTACTTAATTAAATGTATCTTTTACTCTTTTTCCTCGTTTTTCCTCTATAGTATATCCATTTCCTATTCTCTCTATTGTTTACTAGTTTAAATTTTTTATGAATTAATGTATTTTGCAACAAAAATAACCATAAATTAATCTCAAAACACTTAAGCTGCTTCCTACTGTGTGTGTTCTTCGAATGAAATGTGTATTTAATTTTTTATTTACATATTTGTTATAATAGGCTAACGTGGAAAGTTAACATTTTCTTCCAAATTTATTAGTAAAGCGAGATTTCTCAAAAAATTTCCTTATATCTTTGCAAATTTATTACATCAATATGGTTAGTTTTAACGTAATAATTTACAGTGCAGTGAGTTGAAAAAGTTGCACTTGTTTCTCAACACTGCAGTAGTTCGTTGGGTTACAGTGAGGGCTTCAAACACGTAATGTAGATTTCGTGATTTCAAAACTCGTATTTGTCATATTTTGCAGCGGAATTAACGAGATGTGTGTGTTGGTGACGATTTATGGAAAGGGAACTAATTTAAATAATTGGTTCTTAGAATAAAGTTGTTCCTTTCCGACGATATTACTACCGCCGACTGATAATTTTGCCTCCGCTGAGATTCTTCCGCATGAATATTTTTTATGACTTTCTTGATACCATAGAGAAAGGAGTGAGGAAATGAACCAGGGGTTAGCAAGATATGCAGTGTTTTGATTTGTAGCATCATTTATTATCAAAATGTGTTCCACTTAATACACCGTTATTCCTTGGAGAAATTCTTGGGAAATATGTGTCACTTCAGCACTAACTATGGCGATCACTCTGGCGTCCTAATGCACTTTAATAACTCTAAAACTTCCTACTATTAACCGAAAAAATAGGTCAAGCTATTAACTAACTTGATACGATTATAATATTTAACTTGATGAAGACTGGTCCAGAACTCAACTAATCCTAAGGTGCTACTACTTTCAACTATCCTGACATATACTGCTTTCAATTAGCTCTGAGACGCAACTGAACTCAATTACAAAAATATAAGTTTAAATAAACATGGGAATCCATTAGTCTTTCCTGACGCTCTCCTTATTTTTTAAAATGTGCTTTTAGAAAATTCCAGAATATTTTCTTCCATCTTCGCGTCTCTATTGGGTAATATGTTTCCCTAGGTATTTCTTACTTTCCTGATTGGCTACTCATGTGTACGTGATCCTTAGCATGTCACCCACGTCTCTCACATATTAAATGAACCGTTAGGATCTCCCTTCGAGAGGTCATTACCTTTTACCCCCATAGTTGTCAAATGTTTTATTACGTCTATTCTTGCCTAATATATTAACAGCAAATCATTCAGACAATATACAAAGAAACAATCTTTTCCACAGACCCTGCTTTAGAATTTCTCAAGAAATATCGGTTAACCGTTTTGCTTGGGTCATCTATGCAAATGTTGTTTATGATGGGCTTTGGGTTTCTCTGTTTCCGTTTTCAGATCAAGAACAGCAAACAGGGAGTGTTTACACCCTGATAAGAAATTCACATCTTATACGATATTTCAGTACGTGTACAGAAGATAGAAATGATACTACATTCATGACCACAATAAGGAAGTTACATAAAATAATTAATATAATAACTCTAATTTAATTGGGGGTGGCAGCTTATAAGTTCCATTTTGCTCAATGTTTTAACTGAACGCAAAAGGTGTGCTTCCGATTTATCGGGAGTGAATATAACTTAATTCTAATGGTAGTAGTTTTATTTCTTTAAATATTAAATATTATAGGAAGGTGGTTTGGAATAAATCATATTTTTACCGGTGATTATTCAAGTTAAGTTTCATACCGTGTTAAAAATGGAGTTTTTTTTTTTTTATTTTAACTCTGTAGCTAATTATTTCTGTTTAAATAATTTTTCATCCATCCAGAATCCACAGAGTTGGAGTAGATCTTTACCAATATTTTTTTTTTTTTTAAAAAGAGCTTATAAACAGTTAATCATTCTAAAGCATATCTTTTCTGCAAGCGTATTTGTATTTTAGCTATATTTTTGTTATTAAACATGTTACAAACTGAGAATAATTGAATGTTTAAATTAAAGAATATAAATGCATATTATTTCTTAGGAAGTTAGCGCGAAGAAAATATAAAATGTTTAATTCACAATAAACATTTTACACTTCATGTAAGATATAATGTCTGATAATCATTACAATAATTTAACGTTAGTTTCTCACCTCTATCTTTTATTTTTTCTGTAATTTTTGCTTTTATTTTCTTATAAATTTAGCCATTTATTAGTTGTTTATAGAATATTTCTGAGTGATATAAATATACAATTGAAATGTTTTGTGTATCGTCTAGGAAATGATCTCAATCAGCTTGCTTCACGGATCCCGTTACGAGAGGTTCATGTTATGGAAACGGATGGTCAGAATATGTAGATACTGAGGGTAATTTTGCTCCACCATTAGGGCGGGACGACAGACAGGTTAGCTACGGGCATGATGTATCGCTCACAGCACAGTGTTATTGCAATTTGCAGTCAGCACACTCCTGTGGTTTATACTGGATGCTTTGTGACAGACGCTCAGGGGCGGATTGGTTTCCTAACCTCTACGTGTATTACTTGATAGTCAGATAGACCAGCATTAATTACAAAGAGAAAATTAATGTTCACCAGTGAATGGTGAGGTTAGGTTTGCTAACCGTAGGGATTTCAAATACAAATGATTAAAGGAAGCAATGCCTATCAAAACGAGGTGAATTTTATGACGTCGCCTGCTGGAAGCGAGGTTTTATTAACCTTTTCTTCCCAGTTTGTTTCTAAATTTATTTATAAAATATGAACTTACACCAAATAAAATTGAACAACTTTAAACTTTCATTATGCTAGGATTTACTTAAACAAAACAAAAATTAAGCTTTAACATTAGCTTAGCCCGTTATTTCCTTACTATTCTAAAATAATACATTTTATTGCCATGCAGTGGTTCTAACGAAGCGGTTCTTGGATATTGCCCCTCCGAAAAGCAATAAAAATTGATGAAGACAAACTTGTCTTCCATCCTTTTTATTTATTGATAGATAAAGTGTACAACGGCCAATATGCTGCAACGTTTCGCCGCCCTCTATAGAGTCCTAGTTTAGTCTTTCACTCTGAGTTTGAATGTTTGGACTGCCGAAAAAGCCTTATGAATGTACTTTGTAAGCATGTGAACAATTAATAATGAAAAAATTACATTATCTATTTATATATATCTTTTTCTTCTTCTTCTTCTCGTAACTCTTACTCCTATAGAGAGATGAAACCTTCTGCTAACATTATATTTGTCCCATTCTCAAAGTAGATGCATGTTTAAATTTCTTTGTTCATAAATATTATCATACGAGTTTGCTAGCAATGTTCTTCAATTTGAATAAATAAAGAATTTACTAGTAAAACGTTCTCAATAATAGGAATAAACTATCAAGAATGTTTATTGTACTGCAGGCTTTAACTCCAAAGCTACAAATGTATTTCAGTAGTTCTCAAAACGCCTTACCACTTTCAGAGAGTTCGTGAGTTGTGTGCAGTCTTCTTAAGATGCGTTTCGCTAACGCCATTGATTTATCTTTAACTGGCTATGAACACATGTCACATCGCAACGTGGATATTCGTGTAGCTCCATATTGAAGCGTCCAAGATCATTCGTTCCCATTCTCAAAATACTTAATATTTAAAGATCCTGTTCTACCCCTAGATTCTTAGTATATTTTTTTCCTGCATCCTATATACATGTTAATTATTTCTTGTGCCAACTTCCATTCTTCAATGATAGAAATAGCTGCCCAGATCAGGAAGCACGTCTGGCATTCCCATCTAACCAAATGTATATGCCAGGTTCTCTATAGCTAAAAAGTAGCTCTCGAAAACGAAGAAGAAAATAAACAATACGCTTTGAACTTAAATCTATCGCGTATAGAAGTTTTATCATTTTGTAATACAGTGAAAGCAGTTTAAATGTCCCGATATGTACAGTATTTTCTTGCATAGACTCTAAGTACTCGAGCACTTGATAATTTTAAAATTTAGGGACGACATATTAAATAACCGAATTTGGTACTCCCCTCCTTACAATAAATGCTGGAAATGTTGACATAGATCAGTTCCTCACCCCTAATGGAAATAGCTAGATGTTTATTTTTAATTAGCTCAAAGGTGTAATGGCTAGTTGAATGTACTCTATTTTTTTAATGTCCATAAAAATAAAACGTAAGATCTGAGGAACAAGAAGGTCAGAAACCATAACCAATAATTCCGGGACCAAATGTACGGTACAATTTCGTCTTGATTGATAAGTAATCTTTGATTTAATCTTTTCCAGTCAATCACAAAACCCCTAATTCATTAAGATTCTGTACTAATTTTAGCATAGTTTTCTTTTAGAATGAAACTGCCAGAATTCTCGCCTAAATGTCTGTCTCGTTCAATCACACGACTTTCTGTACCTGATATATGCCTTAAAGATGAATATACGACGACACAATTCACTCTGGACTATACTTCCGCCAGACTCGAAATCCTGCTCAATACCGATAGAAAGAGTGAATGGCGCCAAGCGTGCCTCGTTGAAAATCTCAGCGATTGAAGGGGGATAGATCCGCTGGTCTACCATCCTAAATTGCGGGACTTTTAAACTACTCTCACTGTGCGCTGTATTGAAATTCCGTTTCAATAGCTTTCAACGTTAATCCTCCTAATGTGCAGTTAGAAGTGAAAAAGGAGTAAAAATGTTGTACTCAGTACGGTGTAACACTTGACCTTGTGCTTTTTATCTGGCAAAATGGAAAAATATTTTGCGATTTATATACTTAAGCCAAGAACAAGCAGGTGTAGCAAAATGCTTTGGTATGTATTAAGAACAGCATCAGAAGGAATTATGAAAGCTATCATGAAATTAAATATGAGCACTGGTCATCAGGATGTGAAAGGATTAAATTGTTTCCCGAAGTCATAGAAGAGGTAAAATTTTGCAATTTGTACATTTTTTTCACTATAATAAGTACTTATAAATGTATTATTAATAATAGGAAATTAAATATTGCCATAACTCTTATAAACAAAAAACCACCAAAACATGTTTTTAAGTATTATAATTTGTACGTCTGCCTTTTTATTTATTATATTTATATTAATTTTCTATAAATTTCTTATTGGTGAGAAAATAGAAAAATTTTAATTTGTAGCTTAAGTGTTAACTCCTAAAACATCTGTTTACAGAAGGCTATATGTTTATCTTGTTACAGATGGAAATAATATTATGAAACTGAATCAATTCGGTGTTTCATTTGGTGTGCAGTTAAGAATTTATGGTATCAAATTAAATAACTATATGACTATTTTCCCACTTGAATATATAAACGTAATCAATTTGTTTCAATAAGTATAAAATTGGACTATACTTTTCTTCCATTACTATTAGCTTCCTCAGAAAAGGTCATTATATTAGTAAATATTTCATTTAGTAAATAAGAAAATAAATAATGTGACATTAATAGGAATTTAGTTTATTTTTCGCTACTTAGAATTTGGGTTGTTAGGGACGGAGAAGTAATTCGGTCACTTCAATCTCGTTCAAGGGCTGGCCGTTTGCGATATCCTCAGTGAGTGCACATCCGAATAATAGGAGGGAAATACCTGGCTGCTAGGACTCAAGTGCCTTAAGGCGCATAGATAGGCAGATGCCTAATGTTTCTAGATAGAACATCCTGAAGCTAACGAAGGACCTCCCCTTCAGAACGGCCTTTTCTATACCAAGTATCGAGAAGGAAACCTTTCCAAAGCGCAAGCCACCGTTACATCGCACATAGCCCAACTTTTTTGGCACTTTTGCTCTGTAACGGAACCAACGAAGTAAAATGAGATGACGTAGAAGAACGGAATAATCATGCAATATAAATATCCATCCCAGCATTCACCTAACTGACCAAAGGAAACCACGAATATACCCGTAATCAGATCAGAATGGACTGTCTCAGGGACCTGCCGAATGTGACTCAATTACGTTATCTCCTGAACCACCCCGCTGGATTGTGCCACTTTACTTTATTATTGGGCGCATGTTCGGGATGAGTCTAAATAACCTACCAGCTGTATGTTTTTTTCAGAGACTTGTCAGTGAACACACTAATCTAAGACTAGCTTCAGGTTATCCATTTCACAGTAGAGAGGCAACGTTTGTATTCCGCTCAGTAACATGAAAATACCAAACTGTGTGGCCAATATTTATGACACTTGTTTGTTGATATATACACCCTGGACGAATACTGTTTTATGACATTGTTAGTAATCATATTCATAGTAACAAGCTTACAATTTGATGAATGTACTAATTCAATCCAATTTATATAAAATCGCCATATATCTTATTTGTACTAGCACTGATGTTTTTAACGGCACGAGCGCTAATACTTTATTTATTTTAGTTTATTTAAGGACTCTGTCTAACACTTCTAGTCATTAGCGTCCCTTTCAATCCAGGTCGTGAAACGGATGATAAAATTTGCTCAGAAAGCTCTTCTTTCAGGCTTGAGACTCTTTTACATGCCGTAAATCTACAAATTGGGCCCACGGCTTTACTTTCTTCCGAAAGAAGCCATACTTAGACTTTATACGCCCGAAAAAACAGGTTTGAACCTGTTCCGTGTACCCCTAATAAGTATATATATATATATTATAATTTTATTTGTTTATGTATTTTATTTTTTGTTTCAGAATGAGGCCTTTGTTAAAGTGTGGCAAAAGTAGATGTACTTTTCTCTCGCAGTCATTTTAATGTCCGAATTTAGCACTGTAAACTTTATACCTCGTGGAAAAGGGTAAAGTAGGCAAATTTTAAAAAATATATTACTAATTTCGTGAAATACTTTTATTTTAAAATATGCTTTTTAAAAAAATATTTCTTCTTAATGTTCCCTCGCCGATGTGGACCACATTCTACAATAATTAAGCTACAGGTGGTACCGTTTATTCAATGACAGAATACTTTCTATTATGTTTGCAGTCTAACTGCAATACTTACATACATAACGTGACTGGGAAACCGTGATCTTGTTCTAAATGAGCAGGGCAAATAAGCAAGAGATCCCGGCCACGGAGTTTGCCTTTCCAGTCTCTTGATATTAATAGGTAATACTGCTATCACTGTGAGAAAATTCTCTCTCTCTCTCTCTCTCTCTCTCTCTCTCTAATAGCATTTAATGCTTGTTTTACTGCTGAGGTACCTCCTTGGGTGGCCGAGGTCGTTAAGGCTCGTGAGCGGGAGGTCTGGAGTTTTTCCTACTAGGACCGTCCTCTCTAACAGTTTTATCCAGGATTTCCTCAGTCATAAATGGCAAATTGCCGGGTAGGTACCCTTAACTTAGGCTTGGGACGCTTACTTTCTTAAAAAAACTCTATTCCCAATTTATAATTTCATCTCATATATCATCACTCACCAGGGTTCTCCTTAGTATTAAAAACGGATGTTACACATTTAAAAATCTGCTGAGGCATCACAGGTGGTGGGCACTGATGATACATGAAATGGAATGATAAAATTCGAAAATTATTTTTTGAAGAAAGGAAACGTTGCAGGCCTAAGTTTAGAGTATCTTCCTGGTATTTGTCATTTATGAGGACTGAAGGAAAAAGTCTGATAAAACCTCAGTCAAAGTTCATCCTGGCGGAAACCGAACCCCAGATCTCTCTTTCCTTAATAAGAAATACCGTATCGCACAGCAAGAGTATAAAGCATGAGTAATTCGAAACTTGTGTAATCATAGAACACAAATACAATATTTATGGATGATTATTAATATCTTTTATAAAAGGTTTATTATATTTAATTTAAGTTTTTTTTTTTTTTGTATTTAATGCCGATGAAAATGCTTAATGATGACCTAGCATTTTAATTTGTAATGTTATATCTCGGATTGCACAATATTTCATTTCATTACAAAACATAATCTATATAATTTGTTAATACAATTTGAAGATACAACAGTCCAAAAGTAATGTAATATTTTCTACAACTATGTGTAATACATTTATATACTTAAAACATTTTCAATAAAGTGCGCTTATTTGCTATAATAAATTGCTACACAACTGGAGAATTCTGGAATTTTAAAGGATTAAAAGTGAATCGCTTGTTACTAAACCGTGTAGAACTGTAACAATTACCCCATTATTTCAGTAAATGTTTAACCGCATCCTCCTATTAATACTTCTAGGTGTCGATCTGTGACACGTGCCGTAGAGACAGCTCCTAGAGTACTCTGGAAAGGTGACTTTATAGTACGAAAAAAAGAAGCTAGCATGACAAAATTACAAAATATTATTCACCTTCAAGTGTAGCCAATGTCGTTAAGGCACGCACTGGTCAGTAGGAGATCTGAGGTTTTTTTTTTTCTTTTTTGAATAGTGTTTAATGCCCGTTTTTACTACTGTGGCACCACAGGCGGTGGACAGTGATGATACAAGAGATGAAATGATAAATTGGGAAAGGGTTTTTTTAAGGAAGGAAGCGTTCCAGGCCTAAGTTTAGGGTACCTCCCCGGCAATTGTCATTAATGAGGACTGAGGAAAACCTGGAAAACTCTGTCAGGGAGGACTGCCCTGGTGGGATTCCAACCCCAGACCTCGCGCTCACGAGTCCGCGCCTTAACGACTTCGGCCAACCGTGGCGGTATCTGAGGTTCGATTCTCGTCCTCATAAATGGTAAATGCCGAGGAGGTACTCTAAACTTAGGCCTAAAAAGTTTTATTCCATAGAAAAAGTCTTTCCCAATTTACCATTTCATTTCATGTATCACCAGTAACCAGCGCCTGTGATGTCTCAGTAGTTAAAACGGGAGTTAAGTACTATCAATACTATTTAAATAAAATTTACTAAAAGATAAATTATTAACATAGCTCATACATAATTGTTTTAGAATATGAGTATAAAATTCAGCATGATAATTCTTGGTATAAAAATAAAATTATACGGTAGCAATAAAGCGAAACAAATTATAAAAATATACTTTGAACGTTAAAAAAAAAAGGACTTCTGCAACAGATGATAAAGAAACTGGCCCATTTAACTTTCAGGTTACATTAAGTCTTGGGGATAGCAATAATAGTTGGCTAACACACATTCAACCAGTTTTCATAGTCAAAGAACAAAATAATTTTTATGAAATTCATTACTAAGGCAAATTTACTTTAAAACATTACATAATGCCCTTAAAATGCCAAACTATTACGTAATATTACTTAAAAGAGAAAACATTGCATTCATAAATCCCCCTTCAATTTTAAAGAAACGTGTTATAAAAAACAATCCTTTAATATACCTTAATATCTGGGCTACTGGGATACACAGTAAAGAGGCTGCTTAGAAAATTCCATTTTCAAAAACCGAAAAATTACCTCTAAACCCGGAGCGTCTTGACTGCGTCTGCTGAAAAGGAAAGCTAGGAAGGGCGTCTCACTCGATGCTTAGCAAGGTCAGCTGCTCTTTATGTTCGTTAACAGAGAAAGCGTGTCACGACTAAGGAAGACAAAGAAGAGGTAAGAATGAGGAGGTGATCTGGGTAAATGGGTGAGAGTAAATCTGGCACATTTAATATCTGTAATTACTATCAATAGGCTGTACAGCAGTTCCTTATCAAATTACGATTCCCAAAATTCTTCAGGTTCGAGCATAGTTTTCATTCATGCTTTGCCTGCTTTCGGTGAAATGCAGGAGTTATTTAATAATAGCAAATAGTTTGTTTTGTCCCAGTTCATTGGGTGTGAAGCAGAAATAGTGAATTGGGTTACAGTAGTGCTGTGCCACTTAAAGCCATTTTATGCAGGTTAGAATCAGTATTTGTAAATCGTACGAACTTGGAGAGTATAGTTGTTAATTTCAGAATGATCTGCAAACAAATTAAAGTACATGTGCTTCAATTTCGTAAGACCATTATTTCTATATATTGCACAGACTCTACAGATGAAACTCTTGCAAATTAGGAGAATAGTAACAAAGCTTCTAGCACTTCCTAGTCAGATTCAAGAACGTGTGCGGCTTCTTTATCATACAAGCACGTAGTCAGCGAAATTACATGCCAGTTTTGTTGAAAATTAACACACCAGTTCACTTGCGGAAACTACCAGCTGCGTCTGACATACACATTAACAGCTAATAGTTCAGCCCCCAATACTGTTGCTCAAATACAGGGGTGTTCATTTTGAAGTTCTGTGAAGTTTTTTCAGAGCCTAAACAGCCAAGCTAGATATTAGACGTGTAATTATTAACTGAAAGGGGAGCTAGAATTAGCAAATGTACTAAAATTTTAAATGTTCTATATTAAAATAAAACAATTCCAATCAACTGAAATATGATTAAAATTTACACTAGTGAAAACCACGACATCTGTAACATTACTTAATGGTGTAGTTGAAAAATCTCCCCCATAAAGAGACTTTTGCTTGTAAAAAACAGCTTATACTCTCCGGTAAATGCTTGATATAACTGTATTCTAAGCAGTAAAGTATCTCATACTAAAATAAATAAAAGAAAATTCTCTACCTGTCTTTAAAAAGTTGCATCCTGTAATTAGAAAACATGTCAAACGGTTCTATAATGCATTGAAACTTTCCATAAGGAGTAACAGGACTTGAAGCCTACCAGAAATGCTTTAATGAAGAGTCTCTTCTGTTCTAGCTGAAGCTGAAACATTTACAGACTTTGGAGTCTGAGGAAGTTTAATTATACACTAAATATCAAAATGTGGGCGGATTAACCATGGTATATGATCTGACGCCTAATATCCTTATGCCCAATAGCTGAACGTTACTCAGTTATGTTTATGCTGCCAATATACAAATATATTGTAATTCCCTTTTGTATATTTTGTTTTTAAAAATGTTAATAACTTATGAAAAAAACTGATTAAAGTAAAATTGAAATACATATTTTCTTAAAAGTAGAATAGTAATACAACAAATTTATTATAAGCAATTTTATTACATTTTACCCAGATAACATTACAGTTTTGTATACAGCAATAAATATGAGGCGTGTATTTTTAAACTTAGTCAGTTTATCTGATCATTTATTTTCGGAGAAATTAAAAATCATATCGCAATAACTTTTTCTTGATGCTATTTTTCATACATTTGTGATTCATTGTTGTACAGTTTATATAGGCGCTGGGGTGAAAAGCTTGATCGTGTTTAAAATACCTGTGAGTTTAGAGCATCCTTGAAACAATTTTAAAATGACTTGGCTATTTTTGAAACACATCAGCGGGTATAGAATTAATTTTGTCTCAATGCCATTCTTTCCATTCATAGACAGACGTATTCATTATTTCAAATATTTCACTTGAAAAAATGAACATGTTTTATGCTCGTCTTCAAACTTCATGTAATAAAGAAGCAGAAGAAAACGTTAAATGTGTTATGGACACCTCATTATTCAAGGAGATCTGTATAAATTATGAATCCGCTTTTATTTGGTTGGAAGGATTTTGAAGCTAAAAGACCCAGAAGCAATTTAGCGAATATCGCTACTTCATTCCATTTAGTTCCTATTAAAGAATTCAGTAAAATAATTATTGTTACAATCCAATGGTATAGGCAAGTGGAATGACTTTGACGGTTTCACGGAGCTGGTTGACGACACGTCTAGCCGATTCACTCGCAGGAGGCAGATTGCTCAAGAGCTCCTCCCAGAACTGGAGATTTTGGCAGTTTTTAAAGTTCCGGATTTGAGTATGTGATTCTGAGGCTCATCAGCTAGGATGAGAAGTCTATTGAACCACTAGGGAGTACTTTTAGCAGCTCTAGTATAATAGCGGTATATTACTGCTAATTTCTAGCAGCAAAATGAAAAACGCAAACTGCAAGCAATGGCTGCAGAAGAAAGACTTCAGGCTACTCCATTACGTCCTGCCCATCTTGGCAACAACACAGACATGGACACTAATAATGGTGCTAAAGGTAACCGTAAAAGGAAAGAGTTGCCAGTCAGGACAAGGAGAATGGTGTTCAAAGTGGCTCACCTCCATTATTACTTAGTTTTCCACATTCAGGTGCTGATAATCAGGATGCTAGAATGAACTTTAGGAGTCCATTTGGAACGTCTAAGCAGTATACAGAAAGAAAGGAAGCAGATGCTTGTAAAACTATAAATGATAGTTATGTAATGGCGCCTCCAGCAAAAGACAGCACATTCTATTCTACGTCATTCAACAACATGACCTTAGTACTAAGAGGTTTAACTGACTGAAAGAATAACTACGTGATAATTGCCATATTTGCTTGGCCAAGAAATAGAGAGGAAATGGTGTTCACATGCTTTTGAACTAGTTCCTCCGAACAGGAGAAGATGGGACACCAACAGGTCCGGTATGCTTGCGAATCTGTCTGAACTGTTCTGTACTTGCGCGTTACCCACACTTGCTTTCATTGCTCGTACATAGGTGGGAGAACTCAAACCACCAATTGGGTAAACGCATAAGACCGTTTGTGCCTACATCAAGGGCGTTTATAATTTGATGGACGATTTCCTAAGACAACAAAGACTCTCTGCAATGGCTCAAACAATAAATATAGTGTTACATTCAGTTATTTATTGAGGTTAGATAGTCAGTTGGAGATATTTAGTTAGCTCCTCACCCTGAAGAAGGCCACAGAGCTATGATGGCTGAAAGCTTGGAGAACAGAATCTTCACTCGGTGATTTCCCGTGAAATCATCATTAAGGCTTTATTTTTAAAACCAACTAGCGAACATTTGAGTGTAAATGAAAATAAGACTCCTAAGGTACTGACTACCCTTTTAATCCAGTAGTTGTTTCCTTATATCAATCGCGTTTCAAATGCTGCTTATTTAAACTCGGCATGTCTACACCAGAGGGCGGAAGAAAGAGAAAGTCATTTATTAATTTTTTTTCCTTGCCTTTTCCCTTGCTCGCCCTTTTCCACCTTCTTTAACAAGTGCAAGAAAAATTGAGATGAAAACAACCGCGAGGGGAATGAGAGGAAAGGATGGGAAATGTTTATAAAAACGGAAGGCATTATGGAAAATAGAGATGCGTTGAGCTTAATATTATGGCTTAAGACGGTAGAGAGGGGGAATAAGAAGTTGAATGGTTGCGAGCGAGGTCATATAAATCGCTTGCCGAGACAAACAAGGGGTATAGTCAGATTTGCAGAAAATAGTTGTGGTTTGTGTTGAATGTGCTTCATCAGTGGTATATACGATGAACACTTCAATTGTCCCAGGTATTTTGTTGTTGAATAATTTAACGCCCATTTTTACTACTGAGGCACCACAGTTGAGTCCCATGTATGGTCATATGTATAATTTACCATTATGATTTCATCCAAAAAAGAAAGAATAAATGTGTGTTTTTTGGAATAAGGTTGGTTACATTCGTGCTAAATCTGATAATTGTAAAATTGGTTGCTTGTATTTTAAATTTCTGTTCCTTTTTGGTAGGAAGATCTAATGTAAATTTTCACACCATAAATATCTGTGTGCTTGTTAGTTAATAAAGGAATATCATATCTCTTTCACATAAATATAAATAAAAGCATATGTAATAACAATAATATAAAATTATTTGTATACTGTTGTCATATTTTCTGGGTATCAACCATTATGTAAAATAAGGTTTTCGGTATATTCATTTGTCTCACGTAGTACCGCCACGGGTAGCAGAGGTCGTTAAGGCACAGACTAATGAGCGGGAGATCTGGGGTTCGAATCCCGCCAGAACTACCCTTCCTGACTGAGGTTTTCCTCAATCCTCATAAATGGCAAATACCCGAGAGGTACCCTAAAGTTTGGCCTGGAACGTTTCCTTCCTAAAAAAAAAAAATACTTTCCTCGTATATCATTTCATCACATGTATCATCAGTGTCCACCGCCTATGGTACCTCAGTAGTAAAAACGGACGTTTTAACGGACTGTTAAAAAAATAAACTTACATAGCGAATGGAAACCTCCAAATGTGAAAACTGCGGCAATTATTGGTGTACGACATATTCGTTATCTTCAGTTATTTTTTTTTAATCCACAAACGATAATGCTTTTAAAAATGCACATATTCACTTACAATATTTTTAGGAGATGCTCCTATTTAACGTATTTTCCTTTATAGTTTTCTCTCAAAGATCTCTCTAGAAAGGGCAATATATGTTTTGTGAGAGCTCGTGTAATAGCTGCATGTTTTCTTAAAGATGTTAGCAAGCCCTAATTACAAACACTGTTCCTGATAGCAATATCGCATTAAGATAATCCTGAAACAAAGTCAGGTCATTCCTTATTTGTGGTATTTACAATCGATAGAATCCTAATGGGTTCCTAGAATGGTTATTTTCTTCTTTAGCAGATTAATGGTTGCAATTTATTGTCGTTTCACGCGGCCGAAAGACTGTTACCAAGACAAATTGGACCGTGACTAAGTCATAAGTCAATATTCACAGTAGTATACATTTCTCTTTGAGAAGTTACTAATTGTCTATTAAAATAACGTGTTGCATTTAATGTAAATGTCTTATTAATGTAATTACAACTTAATATTTTGATGATATAAAAAGTGTCATTTTTTCTTCTTATTCTCACTGCTGCAGCCCGGGTTAAGACCACCGGTCACCTATCGTGCAACTTTCGTGACCAAAGAACGCCACTTCTCCATCAGTCAGCTCCCCAATTGTCCTAATGAGGCTGGATGGACCCCGTTCCAAATCTCCCTAACTTAGAAAAATTATCAGCAACCCTAACCACTAGACCAAGGCGGTGGCCGAATACTTAGTACCCAAAAATAATCCAGCTAAGAAATAAAAAGAATTTAATCAATGAACAATTGATACTAATAATTGTGAAATTTGCACACACATTTCTTAATGTTAAGAAAATACTAACATATTTATTTTAATAAAAATCATTTTAAATATTATAAATTATAAGTCTTTAAAGTATAAATATTATTTAACAAAAACTATTTAAATAGTTAAACTTATGTTTTCTTAGGAAACCAATAGAATGCTCATGAAATGTGTTTTCTATTTCGGAATCCTTTCGTTAGACGAAGTTCTCATATTTTCAAAAATATTCTTAAATATTAATGAAGGTTAAACTCTTTGATATTTCGTGGGCAGTAATTAAATAAGAATAAAATATATACAGTGAGATTATTTGAGAGACGTACTGGGAGTTGCCCGGCGTCAAGGCCTATAATGCTTGTGCAGGTAATGGTTTGCAGTTAGTGTGATGAGGGCTCTGTCAGCAAGGGGTCGTACGCTCATGTGTTACTTACAGTTTCCGTTGTGTGAAAATTGTGTGCTAATTAATCTTCGTTAGTTGTGCCACAATGTAAATATATCTCGAAGAACGGGTTTTATATACAGGGCGTTTCTTACAAACTTTGGTGGCGTATTCCTCACACAAAAACAAGTTTTTTTTTTGATTGATTTATTTATGGACGCTCTTTAACATCTCAGGTCATCAGCGTCCCATCCAACTCAGGGCGTAAAACGGCCGACAAATTTTGCTCAGAGGCCTCTTTTTCAGGCTTGAAGTTCTTTATCGTGCCGTAAATGTACGACACAGCTTTACTTTCCTTCCGAAGGAAGTCACACTTAGGAAAAAATCCATCATTCCTGGCCGGGTTGGAACCCGCATTCTTGGTGTAGGAGGCAAGTATGGTAACCACTACACCACCAGGACCGACGATAAAAAAACAAGGGAAAAATCCATTTAAACATATGACCGGAAATCCTTCAGTTTTTAAGTTATTATGAAAGTTTACTAAAATAAGAAAAATATCTATATAAACATATATTAGACATGATTAGTTTTATGAGTTATTAATGAAAATTTTCCAAAATAAGAAAAAATATCCAAATAAACATATGTCCAGAAATCCTTAGTTTTTGAGTTTCTAATGAAAGTATACTTCAACACGTTTCGGTGCAACCTAACAATTAAGCTAGTTACGGAAAATAAAAATGATTTTGTTAAGTAATCGAAATATGTTATAGATATAAGTATACTTACAAGACAAATTATTATTCGCAAAATAGAGCAATAGCATTGTTGAAGGCTAGCCATTTTATGTGATTTGTAATAACACCATTAAAGATGTGATAGAAATAGTCATTTTAATTGTGCATAAACTTTCATTAATAACTCAAAAACTAAGGCTTTCCCGGCACATGTTTATATGGGTTTTTATTTTCTTGTTTTGGTAAAGTTTCAACAATAAGCCAAAAAACGAATACTTTCTGGACATATATGTATATATTCTTTTCTTCTTGTTTTGGTGAGGAACCTGTCACCAAAATTTGTAAAAGAATTTCCGAAACATCCTTATATGAGAGTGGTAATGTCCTGGTAATCGTGATTCAGGTTGATAAATTCTTGGCTAAATTACTAAAAATTTACGAGAGACAGCATCGCTCATGACAAGAAACAAACCGCCGAAGTTCGATGAAATACGGAAATTCCCTATACAAATGCCGGCAATGTATTGCCGCTGAGGAGCATTATTTACAACATCTCCTAAAATATAAGTTAGTGCTTAATATTATCAGTTTTGAGTACAGTATCGTTTCATGCTTTTAGTAAAAATATGAATACTAAAATATACTTCCTGTATGCGTTGCCACTCTATTCTTCTATTTCTAGTGCACTTACCCGGTAAGTGGTATGATCTGTTATTATTTTTTCTTTCCCTTTCCGTTTCGTTGTGTTCACATTTAGAACTTCTAATGTTCTGACCTCAATGTATAGCCAGCTATAATCTTACATAGCTTACATAGCTTAAACTCTCATATATACCTAGGTAATCTTCTCATGTTGTGGCTTGTTAACTAGCAAGCCTGCATTTAAAAGTCAATTGAGAAAGGCAGGTGCTCTCAAGTGACCTGCCGCATTCCCCAGCTCGTACTATAATGGAGTTTACATTTATTTACTGTGTACATTTTGCTCCAGAACTACTTCTGTTTTTTGTAAGAATATCTACAAAAAGTAAAGTAGCATTCATTGCCTTATGTTTGTCATTTCACATTAACGTAAAACTATTCGCATTAATTTATTACGCTTAATAGGGCAGATTCTTATAGTAATTTGTGATTTAATTGTAATGTATGTATATAATTATGCTTTTTGCGTTAATATACATCACACAATCAGCACTATTTCTCCTTTCCGTGCCCCCCCCCCAAAAAAACAAAAAAGCTATATCCCGCACCTTCATTGCTAAAGCCCAGCGCGCACAGCGCAACACGAGTCAGAACACACCGAGAAGCATAGCAGTCAGCCAATTCGGTCGAAATCGATACGACGCAGGAGAAAGTGTTTACGGGATATCTGTAAAACACCGGGACTGTACTACTTATCAAACAGCAAGTTGAGAAGACTCACTCGGTATTACAGAAAGGGCTTCTTTATTATAATGACTGTTATTATTTTTATTAATTGATTTGTGTAATTATGTTTCAAATAAACAAAGTGTATGACTAAAATTTAAAAATATATTTTTAGTTATTTTAAACATATTTTTGATAACTTCCATTATTACTCGTAAGTTTTGAGTGTGATGTGTCCATTGTTGACTCCTTGAGAATATGGTTAATGTACAGCATAAGGAAAAAATTGAAATAAAAATTAAACATTATTTGTCTTTCAGGACTTAACTGAAATTCTCTATTTGTTTGTAAATAGCACCTAATAAGAAAGGAAACAACATTAATACAATATTGGCCTAAACTACAGTTTTGATGAGACTGGACACAGTAGTCCTATAAGAAAGACGTATAAACATAAGGTGCGGATTTGTACATAATACTTTTATCCCATATTTCTTGGTTCGAGACCCGGCGCGTTGAAATAGTATGTATGTATGTATATATATATATATACATATATATATTGTGCTCGGTTAGATAAAAAAACGTCCCTCTCTTTGTGGCTTTCGCTTCCAGTTATGAATGTCAACGTGCACAGTTAATTTACGTGCATAAGCGCTGCTCCGTTAAAACACAATGTTCGAATTATCTTCCATAAAAGCTGAGGGTCATTTTACAATCGATTACAAATTGGAGCTGTAGCGCTGTGTTAATATAGTTGCCGAGTTCTTTTGCTCTTTGTATACATAATTTCTTTATCACCGTTTTTTTAAATAATGATTAATTTACCTGTTTGTGCAGAGTAGCGCATACTCCATGTATAATTAATTTCTGCATTCGTTTTCAGCGCTTGGGGTAACAGTTTGGAACTGTCGATTTGCTGCCTGATTGATCCCCTTGATTGGTTGTTTCGTTTGATTTTCGAGCTTGTGTGTAACGCATCTCTTTTCCTGAATTAAATATGAAATCGTCTGGAACACTGAAATGAAAATGGAACGGTGTATAAATAATGCAAAGGAAATTTAAAATGCCTGCTGTTAACGCTAAACGTTCATGTCAGCTTTTTTACATTAGACAAATGCCTTGAATGAGACAGCATTGTACCCTCAATGCACTAAAGAGGTCAGTGATGTAATTTTAAACATGTAAATTAGTTATTTTTGTATTGAATCAATAGATTGAATGACATTATAATTTAGTGGCATTTGGTTCGTTGTGGCAATAATATAGCTCAGAGGAAATTTATAATATATTGTATTTGTTTCATTTCTCTTTTTCTCCCGCATATCCTTGTAACTGTAAATATGTATACAAATAAAACACCCTACTCAATTTGTAAATATTTCTCCTCTACAACATTAAGCTGAGTAAAAAATACACAAAAGTTTTTGAAATTTAAATATTATAGTTTGATTCTATTAAATATAATCTATACTTTTTCTATAAACCCTTTTTAGCCACTCAAATACCTGCTAATCTCAGGACGGAAAGTGGTCAAGAGCTATCCGATGGAGATGTTGCAGGATACTCGCCGTTGTGTATACCACATAATTTTTGCGTTATCATGCAGAAAAAAAGCAATAAATAACCCACGGAGACCAAAAATTAACATTTAATATTCATAGACATGTACGTAAAGCTAGTCAATTTCAACAGGTAACAATTATATTAGTATAATTATTGTACAAAATATATGTGAATTATTATCATTAAGTATACATACAATTGTCGGTCCTGGTGGTGTAGTAGTTACCATACTTGCCTCCTAAACCCAAATCGCGGGTTCCAACCCGGTCAGGACCGATGGATTTTTTCGGGCGTAAAAATCCTAAGTATGGAAGGGAAGTAAAGCCGTGGGTCCCGTGTCGTACATTTGCGGTACGAAACAGAACCTCAAGCCTGAAAGAGAGGCCTCTGAGCAAAATTTGTCGGCCGTTTCACGCCTTGAGTTGAATGGGACGCTGATGACTTGAGATTTTAAAGAGCGTCCATAAATAAATTAATCAATCAAATACATACAATTTGCTTACAAATTTAAATTTTTATAAATAATTGTTCATTTTATTCTTTAAAAAAGTTGTGCAAAGCGCTATTTACATTTACACGTTTATAATTACTTTTATTAAAAAAGGCAACGCTGCTGATTCTACTGCAAATGTTTGTCTTTATTATTTAATGTGTTATTTATTGTCGCTTTCACTGCATTGGTCTTCTCACAACGTCTGTAGATTATGGGCATGCATACTATAGATGTAAGTCTGTAGGGATGAATGAAATCAAAAGAATTAATGAGCTCAAAGTTCGTGGTGCCTTAAAGCTATCTACTCACCTTCTATGGGTCAAGAAGAAAACACAAAACAAACTTTGCTCCAACAGGTTGGCCTGATTGTGATTCGCACCAATTAGTAGTCGCAAGCGCTATTATTATATCACGGAGGCAGTCCTTTTCTGTCTTATCTTCGGTATAAGTTATGTATTTGTAGATTTAATATAACCTACCTTTATTTCCTATATAAAATAAATACTGAACGTATAGAGGATCTTTTCAAAAGTAACGCATAATTTATTTTATCTTTAAATGGAAGATTATATAAAATAATGCAAAGGCACGCAAAATATTATATCTTAAAAATATTTATTTTACAAATTTGATATATTTCCAAAGTCATTTCCAAAGTCACATGATCAATAATTAATGATATTTTTCACATTTTCTGATAGATTGTCGCCATTTGTTTTATTTAAAGACTTCATTTATTTTATACAGAAGCGCAATTTAGTAATGCATAATTTAATTCATTTAATTCATTGTTCAAAAGTCTTCCATTTACAATCTGGAAATGACTTAGGCGCAGTATAAATATCTTTTTGTATCATGCCTGGCGATATTCCTCTACGTTCCTTTCTTATTCTGGTCTTCAGTTTGTTTATGTCACTAGGTTGCATGGCAAAGTCCTACACTTCAGATAACCACATAAGAAATCTAGAGTGGAGTGGACATGTCCTCTTCTTTCATCCATATATTTGGTAACACTCCATCCAAGTATTCCCGAACAGTGGTGATGAAATTTGGAGGAAAACCATCCTATTGAGTGTAGTATGTCCAGATATTCAACAATTAAATATAGAACAGTAAGAACTGGTATAAGGCGATCACTCAAAGAATGCAAATACCAATCTCCTGTTATAGACTCTTCGAAAAAATAAAGACCCAAGACTCTCCTTCCTGTAAGTTCTGCTTAAAAATTTACCTTCTGGGTATATGATTCTCTCATCCAATCATATCCTACCAATATTTACAGCTTTATCTGTTTGCCTCTCCAGAAAACATGGCTCCCTAAAAAAAATGACATTTGATACAAAATTTGGATGCTGATTTCAGAAATTAGTCATTGCCTTGTAGAACTACAACTTTCTATCGAGTCGTCTTCTATTAACCGCAATAAGTACTGGACTGTATAAGGGTGGTACTTACAACGATGCAATATTGTTTTCGAATCATGAAATGTTAATTTTAACTCACTAACAGTAGAAAGTGGGTTCTTATTTATCTTTAGTAAAATGTCAACTCATCGGTAGAGGATCTACCAGTTCTTTTAATATCTCTGTCATTTTCTAATACCAACTGAGAAAAACAAAACATAAAAATAACATACAGTGTTTCTATTTTCCTTGCATTCTAAGGTTTGGAATCCATAATGATAACATCAATTGGCACATTTGACCCATCACCAAAACTCTTTACTGACCGAGATTGTTAAGGCGCGAACTCGTGAGCGGCAGGTCTGGTTCGAATTCCGTCAGAACCGTCCTCTCTGACAGAGGTTTTTTCCAGATTTTCCTCAGTCATAATTGGCAAATGCCGAGGAGGTACCCTAAACTTAGGCCTGGAATGTTTCCTTCCTTAAAAATATTCTTTTCCAATATATCATTTCATCTCATGTATCATCAGTGACCACCGCCTATGATGCCTTAGTAGTAAAAACGGGCTTTAAACGCTATTCAAAAAAAAAAAAAAAAACTCAAAACGCTCTGAAGAATCCCCATGATTGCTGATTGTCCAAGCGTTTGTTGCTATCATTGTCTCACCACCGCCTCTAGCAAAAGTGGTCAGTAATACGTGTTCGGGAATTGTATAGTGGAGGTATAGATTTGGCTACATTGACCGCACAAAACAAATGCCCGTCGCGTGATAAAATGTATTTGATATATTTTTCGATAATTTCACTCCATAATTCGACTGGGATTAGTCAAAATTCAAAATGTTGTTTCGTTTCATTGGTCGATTTTAAGATGACGTCACATGAGTGAAATAGTCTTAATTTCAATTCTCTCGTTTGTTGCTAAAACATATTTATTTTAAATTTGTAAACAAGTTTGCTCTGCAATAGTAACATACGCTTCTGTATAAAACAAATGAAAGTTCTGTGTGAAGAAAATGAAGTTATAGAATGATAATAACGAATGTGCTCTATCAGAAAATGGAAATAATAATAATAATAATAATAATAATAATAATAATAATAATAATAATAATAATACGTACTGATTAAAATGTCCTCAATGACGTTATAGCTCATGCAACGATGACAACGGAGAGATTTGAATTTATAAAAAAAAATCCTTTTAAGAAATAAGATTTGACGTCTCTTTGTATTTTTTCTACATTTTTCATCTACATGTAAAACAAATTTTCAGTTACTTTTGAGTAATTCGCTATATTTACATAGAGTATTAATACTTGTATATTTCTATTTTGAAACATAATTTTGTAAGACTTTGTTACGAAAAGTGATGGCATTTATCCCAAAGCAATGTAACAGCAGAGAAAATAATTGTTTTTATAGTTTGATAATGGCATATATTTTGCATTGATTGAATAGTAGTCAAGTATGTGTGTGCTTTTATATTTAAATAATTAACCAGTTCGGTTGAGATAAATTTTTAATCATTCTGCTATTACATAACTACCAGCTTTAATTAATAAACCTTGTCCGTTAACATAGTGCTATATGTCTCGGACACTAGGCGTACATCCTTACTTCAATTATGAAAGTAAGTCGCCCGTTTGTATCCTCCCCATATTTTCCATTTAATATTTTTAATTCAGAAACCCCACATAATAAAAGCAGTTCCTTCTCATCAGAATTTAATATTCTACCTTTACTTGTTCTAAATTCTTCCCTACGTTCATTCCTATATTTTTCTCATTCAACTATGACATTTTCACAATCAAACTTTGCATTAAACCCCCCCCAACCCCCGTGACTGTAAGAGATGATATCCCCCAGGTCCTCAAAGAAAGCAAGTGAGATATATGTATATGTTAGTGGTTGGTGATATAAACAGATAAAACAAATATGGATACCGACTACCCCTGGCATATTTATAGACATAAGCTCAATATGCTTCCACACACTTAACATAGGTTAACACTCCCCCTGGATTTCTTCCCTTTTCTTGTTTTGTTGCCCTTCCCTTATTCGCACAACAAACATCATTCACCTCTATAGTCTCTCAATCCCCTAACCATGACTGTCATATTTAGAACATCAAAGGATTTAGCATAATCAATAAATCTGTCACTTGCGGTTTTCCTGTTTAGTCCTTCGGTGTTTATCTTACATTTGTGTTTATATTAAATTAAATATTTCTCTTGTTTAGTATGCTGTAATGATAAATATTACATTCTTAATAATTAGTTTTTTATGTTGTGGCTGGAGGTAGAGAGTTATTTACTAAACATTTTAGTGCATGGCTTTAGTGTTTGCATATAATAATTTTGTGTGTGTTTTGTGTTCTTAAACATTTCTTATGTGTAAATAGGAGCACGAATGATCTGGCTAGACCCCTGCTCTAGTTAAGTGTTTATTTTATGTATCTGGTAAACCATTATTGAAATACATACACCTACTACTATTACTATTACTATTACTATTACCACTACTATTACTACTACTACTACTATTACTATTACTACTACTACTACTACTATTACTACTACTACTACTATTACTATTACTACTACTATTACTATTACTATTACTATTATCACTACTATTACTACTACTAATACTATTACTACTACTATTACTATTACTATTACTATTATCACTACTATTACTACTACTAATACTATTACTACTACTACTACTACTACTACTACTATTACTATTACTATTACCACTACTATTACTACTACTATTACTATTACCACTACTATTACTACTACTACTATTACTATTACCACTACTATTACTACTACTATTACTATTACCACTACTATTACTACTACTATTGCTACTACTATTACTACTACTATTACTATTACTACTATTACTGCTACTACTATTACTACTACTACTATTACTACTACTATTACTTTTACCGCTACTATTACTACTATTGCTACTACTATTACTACTACTATTACTATTACTACTATTACTACTACAATTACTACTACTACAATTACTACTACTATTACCACCACTATTACTACTACTACTATTACTACTATTACTACTACTACTACTATTACTACTACAATTACTACTACTATTACCACCACTATTACTATTACTATTACTACTATTACTACTACTACTACTACTACTATTACTACTACTATTACTACTATTACTACTATTACTACTACTACTATTACTACTACTATTACTACTACTATTATTACTACTACTATTACTACTATCAATAATATCACTACTATTACTACTACTATTACTACTACTATTACCACCATTATTACTACTACTACTATTTATACTACTATTACTACTACTATTATTACTACTACTATTACTACTATCAATAATATCACTACTATTACTACTACTACTATTACTACTGCTATTACTACTATTACTATTACTACTACTATTTACTACTACTATTACTACTACTATTATTATTACTACTACTATTAATAATATTACTACTATTACTACTGCTATTACTACTAATGTTACAACTACTATTAGTACTACCATTGCTACTATTGCTACTACTATTACTACTACTCCTGTTACTACTACTATTACTACTACTACTATTACTATTACTACTATTACTACTACTACTACTAATATTACTACTGCTACTATTAGTACAACTACTATACTACTATACTACTACTACTACTACTTCCAATACTACTACTAATACTGCTATCATTACTACTGCTACTACTACCATTACTACTATATTATTATTATTACTACTACTGCTATAACTACCACTAATACTACTACCATTACTTTTGCTACTACTATATTACTACTACTGCTGCTACTACTATACTATTAATACTAATACTGCTACTGCTACTACTATTACTACTACTACTACTGCTATATTACTACCACTGCTACTACTACTAGTACTACTACTACCACCACCACCACCACTACTATATTACTGCTACTACTATATTACTACTACTACTACTATTACTACTACTACTACTACTATTAATTACTACTACTACTACTACTACTACTACTACTACTATTACTACTACTGCTGCTGCTGCTGCTGCTGCTAATACGACTACGGTTCCTAAAACGTCTATGAATTTTGCTTTATAGAAGGTGCTGTAATTATCGTTCTCCATCAGCTAAACGAACATTGGGTCTGAAAAGCACATTTTTACCGATACTATTAAGTTCGGTCAGCATAATGTTTTTGTTTTCATTGCTAATATTTTCATGTATAAATATATTCGCGATATTGCCGTAATATCTGCAGGTAAACGTTTCAGAAAGTGACGCCCAAGACGGGAAAGGCAATGAAATACGGACGCCACCAGTTGTAGTACATCTGGTAGTAGCCGGGAAGTTAAACACTGGATCTGCAGAAACGTTTTGCAACTAAAGTCTTGTATTTAACAAGAATAAGCTTATCTAGAATAATAAAAATTCTGAAAACTCTTATAGAAACAAGGATATTTAGTATATTATCATATTTCATACATGAACAAGCAAAGAAGAAACTTAACTGTTTATTCGTTATTAATAATTAATATAATGGGTGAAAAAAAAAAACTCAGTTTAAAATTGTGTGTAACTCTAAAACCACAGCTGTTACAACATGTTCGTTAGTACAAAATCTGGGCCAAAAGTTGTACAGCTCGATCCATTTTACGAATCAACGCAAGCTGCTGTTCTAATGTGTGCTTTTTAGCTCTCTCCACTTGAGCTTGCATTGTTTTGTAGCGTCAGTAAGTCAATGATTGCGAGATGAGAAGGCTCTATGTAATAAATTCAGTTTTTTTTACTTTAATAAAGCAATCGAATAATCGTTTTTATGTTGTAATGTATCTTTACGTATTTTAAAACGTTAAGCACAAACTAGATATTTTATTCGAAGTTTGTTAACAAATCCAGTGTGACAACTTGATCGCCATGATATTTCGGGTTAACTTTTAATGTTAAGCTGCATGAAGGAATTAAAGATGCAAGAATATGTGTCGAAGGGATGAATCAGATACACCACAGTCTGTGGAAGAATATTTTATGCTATTTAAGAGGAAGGGGAGAAAATAATTAATTCATTAATTAAAACTTAAGTTCAAAATTTTTAGAAAATGCTAACGATGTTGTAAAATAGCATATAATTCACAGTGTGGCCCATACATTTTGCACTATCCGTTTTTAACGTTTATGGTTGGAGAGTTACGGCTCTCTAAATGAGTTTTTTTAATTATATTTCCCTGGCCTTTTTTCCTGTATACGTTAATTTTCATTGCATTGTGCGTGAGTCAGCTATACTATAGAATTTTAAGTTAATTGAAGTTAAACAAATTAAACTGAAATAAAAATATACATGTGAAGAGGAGTCGTACTTTTAATAATCAAACAACCAGTACATCTAATTAGGAGAGTAAAAATTGATTGACTCAACATTAAATTTTAAATGTTTCACTTTGTAGTAAAATGTTCTTTAACTAGAATTAGTACATGTATCAGCTCATAGTGTCACACATCATAGCTTAAGTTATTCTTTTGCTTAATTAGAAATCTTCTATTGCGTAGTTTTGTTATGGTAAAATATTTTGAGGTTAGACTCAGAAGATAGCGCTTGAAAATGTCCCAGGTTCAAATTCTGCGGCCGGCTAACCTGACTGAGATTTTAGAATGGGCAAATACCGGATTAGTATTTCTTTGTCAAGGATAGCAAAAGATGATAAAGATATCATCTTTATTTCATATATATATCTTTCTGTGTTTGTGATGTCTTCGAGGCAGCCCCGGATATAGAACTGATTACCCAATCAGGAAGTCCCTCAGGGTGTATGTATACTCTTAAATGCGCCCAAAGATAAATTACAACTAACCCGGTCTTAGGGGTGTAAGCTATCTTGGAACAGGAAGAAATGTTTTAAGAAATGGGCGTCATGCAAATCACTAAGACAAACATCTTTAGTCGTTTCATAGTGAAACGTTTCCTTTTAGTATGGCAGCCGTGATGAATAGACGAATCGTAAAAAATGAAACGTTCTTTATTGTAAAGAATTATCTTTAGGACTCGGCTTTTAGTCCTTGCTTAGCTTTTGCATGTGATTAATACGATTTAGTTATCATACAGAAGCTTCATGTTTGTGATACATAAATCTATACTCTTGTAATTGACAACTTGAAAATTTGGTCAGGAATCATACACTGTGAACATTAGAACATGGATGTAATATTAAATGATTGTTGCTACTATATTATAATACATTTGATCCCTCGTTAGTAGGTTCATCTTCTACATTTGTATGTTGCAAACATGGAAATAAAGTTTAAGGCAGTTGTTTAACAAGAGGAACTGAATATATCTTTGAAATCTTTGGCTCAAATCTTTGTACGATTACATTTTTTTTTCAAGCGGATTATTAAGTAAATTCCAATGGGAGCATCAAAATATACAGTTTATTTGAAATATCATTGTAAGAATATACCTCCACTTTCTAAGCGACATTGCAACTAACAATCAATTCATTATAAACTATCAATATCTGGTTCTTTTAGAATATTCAACCAGGGCCTAGGTATTAATTCCTAGTGATCTTTTATTTACTATTTCTAAAATACATCTGAAGGTTTAATAGCATCTAGGGATCAATAATACAAAATCCCTCAAAATTCATTGGCATCATTAATAAAAAAAGTATTTTTAAATATATATGCATATACATTTCTCAATATATTTCCTTGAAAACAGCCAGTAGCTAAATTCATGGGAATCACTTTCTTCAAAAGTTTTTGCAATAGCCGCTTTCAATGGAATTCATTTTACCTTGAACAAATCTTCGAAAGTAATAATTCATTGCTGTTCGCCTCGTGATGTAAAGGCCTTTTGCCGTTCAGCAGCGTTGCTAACAAACATTTCATCAGTGTAATCTCGCACAGCTGTTGCATAGTGTCGTGGGACTACGTCACGTGCAAGGACAATTGAAAGTGGTGTAGTTCGCTTTAAAACTAAGTTAATATCAGTAGACAGGACATGTAAACTGTATGGACAGATGGTTGAAAATAAATCTCCATGCATTTCAATAAACATTAAAAACAATAGTGGCTTTGGTACATTCTGTATTCAGTATAAACGTATTACATTTTCAGTGCAAATAATTTATAGTTCTGACCAATACTTCCAATCATTTTATTTGGTTTTGAGTCATTAATTATTTTTATTCTGAATAATTATTTATAGAACATTGCGTAGAATAATTATTAAAATTGGCGTATATTTATGGTATATTAAATAACATCATACTTGAAAAAGGAGGTCTCTGAACAAAATTACTTGCCATTTCATGTCCAAGTAATACCTTAGTATCACACTAGATGGCACTTGAAACCATTGGCTGCCCACTTCTGACATCCGACATCTTTAGGGGGCTTAGTGTAACTCAGTTCAAATAGTTCACATAGTCCTTCATGATCGGAACTGGTCTTAGACCTAAGCCTTGTACACCCACGATTTTGATGAATGTATTTTGCATAGCTGGGTAGAACCTTCAATTGCTTTGCATATATCACATGGTCTCAAATATAAAAGTTCCGTTTTGCTTAGTTGTATAAGCCATTCGTGTCTCTTTATATGAATTTTTTTTAAAGTATTAATCCACGTATAAAAATACAAGCAAGAGAAATTCAAATAGACCAGAACTGTTTGCAACTAGAAAGGTCGGGAAAACTTGCTTGAAACGAGAAAAAGTTTCCTTCTATATCACCACTTCGGAACATTTTCTAGAGAGGGAATCACAATTTTATATTAAATTATTTAAGCTTTAAATTCAAATAGAAACAAACTCGCTTTTTAAAACTTAAAAAATTTAAAGGAAATCAATGTAAAAGCATTAACAAATATTCATAGCTTATATTCCAAATAAAATTTAAGCAAAATTTAGTGAAATTAGCGAGAGACCTTAACAAAAGTGGAAAAAAGCGTTAGAGAAAAAACAGACAACAATCGTTAATATACTTTAAGGGGTATAACTGTAAAATATCCAGTTATGGCATCCTCAAGTAGACTAATATGAAAAGGGGTTTCTCCTGCAGTTGAGGTAATCTAATCATTCATTCACATTCAAGAACATTGTCATTTACATAATTGAGAAGTGGGCTGCTTAAGTTTTACGTGGCACTTGTTTATTTATAACTCGTTAAAACACAGGACGATTCATTGAAGTACGAACCAACGTACGCTGTTGTTTGTATGTGCGCGTGTTCAGCTGGTTTCCCTGTAATGTACCACTATTGCTGTCGGTCTAATTTATTGCATTGCATTATTCTAGATTATGTTGTAGTTTATTTTTATGTAATAACTATATCATATGTTGATCATTCTCTTCACAGAGCTAAATCTCAATAATTTCTTGAGCTATACTTCAACTATGGGAAATGCTTTTTATCCAGTTTAAGTTCATACCTAAAACGGCGTGGTAGCTTATATGACTGTGTCAGAGCCTGTGAGGTATAGAAGTACTTCAAACTTCAAGTATTGGGCATGACATTGTAATGATGCCCACATTCGCCCAACGAAAACAAAACTAGTGCTTTTTTATCCAATGATGACCTCTTTACCAACTACATAAGTTCATTCGTTTTTTTTTTTTTGAGTAGTATTTAACGCCCGTTTTCACTACTGAGGCACCACAGGCGGTGGACACTGATGATACATGAGATGAAATGATAAATTGGGAAAGGATATATTTTTTAAGGAAGGAAGCGTTCCAGGCCTAAGTTTAGGTACCTCCCCGGCATTTGCCAGTTATAAAGACTGAGGAAAACCTGGAGAAAACCCCATTCAGGGAGGAGTTCATTCGTTGTTCCATTTACTCAAGATAATGTTCATATTGTGGAAAGCTGCCAATTGACTGACTTAAATTCGTGTAATATTTAAAGTTCCTGAAACCCATTTCTTACTGGTTTACAGTGGGCATTGCCTTGGTGAGAAAATAACACCTCTAGTTTGTTTTTATTGAAAGTCGTTATTCCAAAATGTTATGAATGTCGATATGTGGTCACAGATATCTTTAATTTCACCAAATTAAATGCAATATTTAATATATTTCACGCAAGTATCAAGCATGAGTATCCAAAACTATGATTTTTTTTCCAGAATCTCTAATAAAGAAAATCTCTATAATTGAATTCCTCACTGTAGAAGAAGTTGGAAATATGTTAATTTCATCTCATCACAGATGTTGAACAGAATACTTCAAGAACGATGGGAAAAACAAAATGTGGAATAGTATCGAAGTGTGAACCAAAGACGACAGAGATAGCTGGACAGAAATATGAACACCTTGCTTCTCCTAGACAAACAAGATCTTAAATATTTTGCACTCAAGGGAAGCAATTGTAAGCTTAACCATCGTCATAATCTGTTCTGACACATTCAGGTTGTCCTCCTTGAAGAATGCACCTGGTGGTCTCCGTTTTGAGGAGTATCGACTAAAGACTGATAAGCATCACCTTCAAACTTCGTAAACCCGGACCAGATGCTCAGTGTCAACTACATGTCCATTTCGGACCAGTTTGAAACAGACAACGCCTTCAAAATTCCGCCAAACGCGGAGCACCAAATTACCCAAAACGACGTTGATAAACTACGAATTGAAGTTCTTCCCCCAAAACAACTCATGCTTTCTCTACAGATAAACAGTCGTTTGTCCCACATATCACTGCGTTTCCAGAATCGGTTGCTGGTAAACTCATATGGATCTGTTCGTCGACATTTTTACTCCATGCCGAATTGATGAGAAGTCTATGGTAACTGTGGTTTTGGTTTTACCATGGCTTGCTGATAATTTACGGAGAATGGCAAATAGAATTCTTTGAACTGTGCAGAACCTCATTGTCTATAAAGGAGATCGTTTAAGCCGGATTTGACTTCAAGATGGTATCTCCATCGCTGAATAGATTGACTCAATTTGATGTTGTTTTAAAACTAATCCCCCTCCCACATTCTGCTGCACAATTTCTTATTCTGTAACTTTGCAGTAAAACATTATTTCCAAAAACTTCTGAAATTTGCGAGAGTTTTTATTTTGCCAAAATTCTCGGTTGAATTTTAAAAAATTTGACTTTAAGTATTGTGCCACCAATAGATGTAAGCAAATCGTCTGCTGCCTAGTAACTTAAAGGATAAATTTTCCTAGAATTTCAAGAAAATGTGCTTTTGCTATCGTAACAATTTAACATATTTTGATAAAAGCTAATATTTTTATTATGTTCAAATATAATAGTTAGATTTTATGTATAGTTTACTTGAAAACTGATTATATGAATCCCAAGGAATGCCAAAGAGAAATTAATTAAGGATTGATAAGACACCTGCTATAATATTTTCTTAAGGAAATTGAAGTATCTCTATTTTATGAACGCATATTCATTTGTTAAAAATGTTAAACAAGTTTTGAGATATAATTAATTTAGCAATCTATATAACTAAAGTTAGATAAAACCTTTTATGTTATATGAGAGGCTATATTGTTTTAATGTTTTTAAATTGTTATATTTAACTCATGAATGGAACAAAAGTATCGTTTTGAGATTAAACTTTGAATTATTCTAAGTTCAGCCTTTGATAAATAATGTCTTTTTTTCAATTGTACAATTAATAAAAATGTTCAACTATTTTATTTTAAAATTAATAAGTAAGACTCCGTATATCAATTTGAAATGCTTTCTTTCAATGGCATCACTGTCTATTTAGACTTGTGAGATGCTCCTCCAGCCTGGCGAGAATGTAGCCGATTTCTGAGGTTGGGATACCTGGAAGGCGTAGGTACGTTATTCCAAGGATAGCTACCACGGATGCTAGATAATAATTCGGCCGAATGAACACAGGAGACTTTGCGGGCTAAGTTACCCAACACTTGAGGGAAAACAGCTGACAATACCTATTCAAGAAACTGGCCTAATCTGAAATAGAACCCAGGCCAGACGCGTAGGATGCACGAATGTTATCTTTAAAACATGGTGTTTTAAATATTAGAAATGCATTTCATGCATACCATCCAGCCATCTGCCAGCAGATCGTTAACGCCGGAATCAATTTGTTCGGTCAGCTGCTGGCCTCTGGCTTCGTGGCTAGCGGGTGGTTTTAGTGTAAGAAAGACATGCAGTACATCAACCCATTGCCCTTTTTATTTAAAATATAAAAATGTGTATTATTTCTCTTAAGTTGTAATTTCTTTTTTTATAAACGGGTGAAATGAATGTTGCTGCTCTTGGAGGAAATAGAAACGTTAAAACTTTAAGTTACCTGGAAATCCTCTGGGGAGCAGAAGCCGTCATATAAGTAATAATGACAAGGCCACTGTCTCAAGTCGCCAGCGTTCGACAACAATAAGAGCAAAGTGTGTGAGAGAGACTAGGAGAGACAAACGGGTTGGAGGGGGTACATGAGGCGTGGAGCCATTTATCACCGTGACTCCGCTCACACTAACGAGCTCGAGTTTTCGCTCTTCGCTTTAAACTCACTCGCAACTCAACTAAACTGAACTAAAGTACTTTGCCGCACGCCAAGAGCACATTCATAATTCATAACTCAGGCGTAACATAGCGAAAGAGAGAGAGACAGATGCGAGCAAAGAGCTTCGCTTGACGACGTTGAAGCCCTCTGGCGGCGGCTTCCGAACTAGAGGAAAGACGCCCTGCTTTGCTGACAGATGACGGCAGCAAGAGATTAGAAGGAAAACACTGCGCAAAGAAAACCCAGAAGCCGAGAGTAACACTGTGCAAGTGTGTTAAATTGCTTTCTTCGATGACTCAACAAGGGACCGAGAAGGAAAGGAGATAGAGGCAGCGAAACGTGAGTCATAAAGAAATGAAAGGATAATCAAATGGGTTGGGGGTGAGCGAGCAAAGCAAACAGAAAGAGGTTGGAACAAAAGCACTTAAAACAAAATGGAAAGAGAGCGAGCGAGCGAGAAGGAGAACTGAAGTAAAGACAGGTACAGTCATTAGCGGCATAGGCTGCACTTCTAATGGCGTTACTAAGCAAGCCATTAAAGCACAAACAAAATGTGTTAATGGGGAAGTTAATTAAGTATGTGTGTATAGCAATAAAGGCGCTGTTTTTAATAGTTCTTAGACGCTATTCTACCCACTGTTTGTATTTTACCTTCTACTTAAACCCTGGTGAAGTTATGAGAGGTATTCCTATCAAAACAAGATAAATTGTGCTGTATCCTTTTAACGTTCTAATACTTCATTACTGATCTGTCAGGGCAGTGCCCGGGAGGGGTATTTCCTCCACACTTAGTCAGTCCTGACGGTAGTAGTAACCGTATATGCCTCATTGACCCAAGATTGTGGGTTCAGTTCCGGCCAAGGTCGATGGAATTTTTCGGGCCTAAAAATCCTGAATATGGCTTCCTTCGAAAGGGAAGTAAAACCGTGGGTCCCATGTGGTACATTTACGGCATGAAAAAAATTTCAAGTCTGAGAGAAGAGGCCTCTGAGCAAAATTTATCGGTCGTTTCACGCCTTCAATTGAATGGGACCCTGATGACCTGAGATGTTAAAAAGCGTCTGTAGATAAAACTAATCAATACTTAGTCAACCCTCCTCGAATATTATAAATACATGTTTGAATTTTTCATTAATAAAAGAAATATTTTTTTTAACTTTATATAACAACTATAGCAAGACTGGAAAATTACTCCACCATAATACTTTTTACTCCGTTAAACTTAATCTTCAATTTATTGTAGCAAAGATACACAATGTGAATGTTAGTGGGGAAAGTGTTAGATAAAAATAGATCCCGTTGTTAATGGGGGAGAGAACGATGACAGTATTGGACTTTGCTCGCAGATAGGAAGGAGGAGGAGGGAGTAGGTACATTTTTGAACAAAGTGAGACAGCTCAGATCGGAAGAGACGGACAACCTGGAGGGGGGGTAGGAGAACATGATTAACATTAATTTTTGGAATTAATTGTACATAATGTAAGGGAGTGTAAGTTATTTACTTCTGTACTATTTTCTTTTCTGTTTATTTTATTTGTGGATTTAAAATTTTTTCAATTATATTATTTTTTTCCATTCATTGACTTGTTTCATTATTATGTATATTGTTTGTCTGTTAAGAGTTAAATATTGGATTTTGCAATTTCATCTATTTCTAAATGTATTAGAAAAGTGCGTTGGTCTCAGGACCCGCGTGACATGGATGAATTAGATTTGTAACAAATATATTTTGTAAATGAATGAATTTATTCAGTATTCAATATTACAGATATCAAGCAAAGTATTGTTTACAAGATTATACAATTATAATTACAACTTAACTTACATAACATAATTTGTATAAACAAAAAATCTCCAAAAGTTCAGCAGCACCAAAACTGAGGCCCTCCTATATCCCAACCACCAGGTTATATATTGTAAATAAATACTCTATTACTACTGCTACTACTACTACTACTACTATTACTACTACTACTACTACTACTACTACTACTACTACCAGTACTATTACTACTACTACTACTACTACTACTACCAGTACTATTACTACTACTACTACTACTACTACTGCTACTACTACTACTACTACTACTACTACTACTACCAGTACTATTACTACTACTACTACTACTACTACTACTGCTACTACTACTGCTACCAGTACTATTACTACTACTACTACTACTACTGCTACTACTACCAGTACTATTACTACTACTACTACTACTACTACTACTGCTGCTACTACTACTACTACTACTACTGCTACTGCTACTACTACTACTACTACTACTACTACTACTATTACTACTACTACTATACCAACAGTATCGCTACGTATGACGGTATTGTAGCTCAATACCCAAAATTCGATGCCCTCCCGTTGATGCCAGTTCAAGTTTTAGCCTTGGAAGTTTACTTAAAGAAAACTACCCATAAAAAGGTAACTATTCAATATGGAAGAATAGTGATTCACAATTCCAACTTGAGCTATTACACAATAAATTTGTTAACCATAAAAATAAATTTTATCTGGAAAATAGCAAGGTTACACAACGATTACTCAGCATTTTCTATTACATAAACATATGAGCTCTCAAAATACTAGCCCAAATAAAATACAATAAATTGAATACTTTTTTTTATATATAAGGCATAGCCACAAGCGCTTAATTACACGTCCCTCTAAACCAATAGATAAAAGAATTCCCTACTCGTTAAGAGCATTACAAAAGGAAATTTTACACAAATATACCCACAGACATTTTACTACATTACAATAGAAATTTAATGTATGGCATTTGTGTCACGGGGTTTACTCTGTGTAGAAACCTCCGGGCCTAACAATTTAGAAATGAAGCATAACCCATGCTGTTCCGGAGACGGTTCTCTGCTTGGAAGGAAGGCGAGAGCTTACCTGCCTGTCAAAATGTCATCATTGCATAGTAGAACTTTTGCTTAGGAATGGGACCAATCATTAGCTGGCGGGCATTTGACGTGGCCAGGTGAAAAGAGTAAAGAAAGGGGAAGGTATCAAGCAAGAAGGAAATGAGCCCAAAAAACTGTAATATTTAAAGGATAATTTTTTTCTATAATGGCTGATAAACCTAACAATATCGCCAATTAAAACTTTCTATATGTATGAGATTACTCTCTAATGAAGGTGAGATTGTAGAAAAATTGTGCTTATTTCCCCTTTAAAATTCAGCTGTAGAATTAATATTTAAACACATAGAAATTTAAATTAATATATCGTTTGAAAATGTTGCTGCTTGTGAGTTTGATGGAGCCTCAAAATGTTTGTAGTATCTTTGCAGTGCACAGGAAAATCTCTGGTAGACTTGGAACAGAAATTCTTTACACATTGTATCGTGTACCAATTCACCAGTTGAAATATATATTGATCCACCAGTTTTCTAAATGAGAAGAAGTGCAAACAAGTGTATCAGATACTATATTTACTATATTTAAAATCTGGTACAGACATTTTAATACTTTCAACACAATTAAGCAATGTTATGATATGCGGGCACTTACAAAAGGATAGTACAGTACTCGGAACTGCTGGTTTGCGCTATCCTAAAAATGTCAGTGTATAATTTCCTATGCGTTTTATGCATAAAAACATTCTTGTGTCTGTTGTTTGTATTCGCGGTCAAATTGTAAGGAACTAGGTTTGTAAACCTTGTCTCAGTAAGTGTGTGAAGTATTTTGATGGGTGGGAGGAAGCGGTAGGAGAAACCTCTTACCCACAAGTCATTATGTGCATGCGCCATCTGAAATGTCACCTCTTGTCATGTCCTTGTCTTGAGTTTTTTACAGGTGACTGTTGTTGCGTTACAAAATTGAGTAACACGCCTTTAAAAGCTACCCATTACATAACTATGCTGAAACAATATATTAATTGCAACACATTCATATATATAACAACATATATTACCTACTTGTAGTTATTTCAATAACAAACAAAATTGCATTTGAAGTATAATGCTCTCATGCAGACACTTTGCAGAGCGTTCATGTAGCGACAAGTGTGGCTTGTAGTAGTCAGCTGTTGCTTGAAGTATCACGTGCTTTCGTAAAATATAGGGCGATCCGTTTAGGAATGAATCAAATAAAAACACTGTAAAACATTTATTACTAAACTTTACATTTTGAAACTTGATGTATACAACATTCAAAATTGGGAGATTTCTCAGAACGCTACATGACTTCCATTGCGCACACTGCGCAACGCATAATGGTGATGCAATTCAGCCCATGTTCATTGTAACATCAGAGGGGCGATTTTATGGAAAAATTGAGTGTGTCATTTTTAATTTATTTAGAAAATGACGAACATCCCATGTCCAGTGAGGGAGGTACACCCTTTCTAGAATAAAATGTTCATATTGTCGTCTTCGTCAAATTGTAGCAACAGAAACAACCGCAACATTTCCAAATAAGATTCATAGCCCTCGCTGTCTATTTGTAGTAGCCATTTAAAACGATTTTCAATACGATTTGGATTGTTGATTTTAATTCTTGTCATGTACGAAAATTCCCGTCCCTTAAGAAAAATATTACTAGCCAGAAATGTCTCCTTTCATCTTAGCTTTTATAATAATATTTAATACTATCCATACCCTAATGGATCACCCTATAGTTCCTTTGCTTCGTTTTGTGTTGAGTGTAAAGGAAATGAATACTATATTAAGCTAATTTTTAAAGTATTTTTATTTCATACTATTGGAAGATAAATTTGAAAATAAAAATTAGGTAGACCACTCCAAGTATAGTATTAATTAATTTGATTAAAACCGTGATTTCAAAATATAGGAAATATAAACTGTTTTCTATATAAACAGTCTTCAAATTTCAGGTTTTAATCATAGGGTTATCGATAAGTTTGTTGTCAGGAAAACCACAAGAATGGAATTTTTATTTAAACGGCTGCGTTACAGCAACGTTTTTGTTCTATCTCTCTATCGTGTATGTTCAGTCGTGCACCCATGAGTGATTGATTCTAGAAGCCTGCCTCCCCCGAGTTGCCGCTGGGTAGACTTAGCTTGCTTAGTAAGAAGAGGTATTATTGAAATGTAAAAATATAGTTTCATTTTAATTGTTTACCTTGTAACGGAAAATTTTGACTTAATGTCTAATTTAAATACAAGTCTGCAGAAAGAAGACCTTCAGTTAGCAGTTTTACCAAATTTGATTACAAAAATATCATTTCATAAATCAATTTCTGAAGGCACGAAGAAACTACAAGACAGGGAGAACAGTATCTTTTATGTATCTTTTATGCCAATTATCTAACATTTAAAATTAAAGTGTGAGTAAAATCAGATTCTAATAAAAATTAAAGGGGTCTAGATTCCCTTATTAAGTTCATAGACACTGTGTCCGCTAAATTTTCTACAATATTCAATAAACAGGTATGGATTTCATTTTCTACTTTTTATTTGTTTTTATTTATTTATTTTTTGTATGAATAAAAAAGAGATTGCATTAAGAAACCGGCTATGAAATGCTTCACTGAACTACTATGAAAATAACTATAGAAGGAGAAAATATGTACAGTTTCTTAACAAGGTAATGTAGAGTCACGTCTGTAAAGGCCAAAGAAGAATTCGATTGTATAAATTCTTATTTCCATAAGCATTTTACCTTATATATATATATATATATATATATATATATATATATATATATAGTGTGTGTGTGTGTATGTGCATGGAGAGAGGTAAATGAAAGAATATCAGTGGTATTAATAATTAGCAACATGATTTATCATGTACTAAATAGATATTTAACTATTCCATCAATTGTACCATAGGTAAAATAAGTTTATTCAACACCCTCCCTTGATGTCAATAGCATTAACCTTGGAGGAGTGCTAAAAGGAAATCTCGCATGAATGTAGACATAGAAAGGCAACTTTGCAATACGGCAGAAGAAGAATAATCAACAGATTCAAACAGCAGAAAAATGAGTTCAAGTTACTAATCAATAACATAAATATTTCAAATTAAAATAAATAATAATAATTATAATGAATAACAATAAATTGTGATAAAACGGATATGAATTTTACACATGCAAATGATAGCTCTATTTATATAGTTCAACTGTTTCTGAAGCCTTTTGGGGAATTTTTCTTCAACTTTTAGGACATATAATCTTTGAACCTTTCAAAATGGGCTTACATGTGCTCTATTTACTATTTAACTATTTATATTTTATATTTTTGAATAAACGTTGTTTACCGCTAACTCAAAAAATTATTTTCCGTTTCTGGTACTTTTGACGCATATTTGTGATTTATATCAGGTCATATTACAACGTAGAAAAATATATATGGAGGAATATCGCTATGAAAATTATATATATTGAGACGCTATACTACCATACATTTTCTCAAATCTCTTTTCAAATTAGCTGATAATAAAATTTAAACATTCTAATACTAATATTAAATAACTTTCAAAGAAATTACTCTTTTCTGATATTAAACATAATCATTCTGTTTAGGTCCTTTATATTCTTACCATATCAGAAAGTAAAATAACAAGATTTACCTCCGAAATAGTTATATACTCTTTTCAACTATTTGCTAACAATGAATGTAAATGTATTAAACAAGAGCTAGTTAAAGACATTCATTGAATATCTGTAGGCTCTTGAAGTACTGAAAGTGTCAAGATGTTTTGACAAATAGAAATGTCTTTATTGTCAGAAAGTTTGATGAGCTAGTGCTCTTGGGAGTACTTTTGGTTTTTTGTCTGTCTGTAGTGATTACTGAGAGCAGGGCCAGATGGCTCTGCACGTATAAGGAAAGTATTTTCTTCCATCCCTGAACGAGGTTTAAATTTATAAAGAAAAACCTCTTGGGAGAAAGAACCACTCCTATACCTCACTAGGTTTCATGAAGAAAGGAGCGCTCCTGATAATGCTAATATGTTGGTATGCGTTTTTATTTTCACATACCTATTTCATTAGCACTATTATCATTTTGATATTTTTTCGATTTGACACATGGTAACCTAATTACATAATGCATCTGCAATAGAAGTCTCAAGCAGTTCCGCTAGGAATTATATGCTTTCCAAATTCCCCAAGTAAGGGCAGATATGGGATAGTCTAATTCAGCTAGTGTAGCCAATAGGACGCAAAAGGGAAGGGCTGAAGGTAGTTGTGCGCTGAGAGGAGCAGGGGGCGCTTTGTGCAAGCCGCTTAGCAATTACCCAACATAACAACAATCTCCCAGAATAGCTTAGTAGCGATCATCGGATGCCTGATGATTAGCGCATCATGTCACTTGGGACTCTGGCCATTTGCCATAGCAGCAAATCTTGCTCTGACAACACACGTGCATATGACATCCACTTTGGCAGTCTCCAGAACCCCAATTGTTGTATGACTGACGTTATTATAGTCCAGTTCATGCTCTTTTGGGAAGTAACATAATCAGTGAAGCTCCCTTCCCTACTTTGGCTTTCTTTGGAATCAGAAAAAATACCAGAAAGAATTTAGGGACCAATAAAGGCGACGAAGAAATATAAAACCGAGTTTTATTCGGTCACTTGATACAAACTTACCATAAAAAGAATGCACATATTAACCAAAATATCAAATATAAACTCATAAATAAACACACTTTAGGTACGAACTTTTATCATCATTGTCACATAGAGTACGTAGCTATTCACCCTTCCCATTGTCAACAATAATAGCGGTAGATAAATGTTTCTTAGGTCTTTTATTTTGTTGTACTCTTTTCGTGCTTTTCTCGCTTTCGTTTCGGCTGGAGGTGTGAAATAGAGCATACACATCGGGGTAATGCATTTCGTTCTATGTTGCTCCAATCCAGAGATGAGTGGTAATAGGTAATTTTTCATTATTGCTTGATTGAATATCTTAAGCCTACGATGCATAAAGGTATACAAAGCTATTTGAATATAATAAACGTTTTTCTAATTTACACCTGTTTTAATTAAGGTGCAATTTATTTTATTATTTTATATAATTAATGTTATTGAATGCTGTTGCTATTTATCCATGGTTAAAGCTAAATCCGTTCTTTGAAAATTGAGCTGTTAATTCTTTCTATACGTTCATAATATTTTCCCAGAGCGTATAATTCTTCTTACATTTCAATATGGGCTGAGAAACTTTTACTGTTTTCAGCCTTACAGAGAGGCAGAGCATTTTTAAATATATATTTTGTGTCTACTTCTTTACAAACCGGAGTATTGAAAAGAACTAGATACTCCTGGACATGAGCTTGATACTTTTTCGATGCCTTGTTAATACAACGATGTTTGGTGACTATTGTGAAGGGTAAAACGTTTTTAAAATGGTCGCAAGAAACAGTCTCATACGTAAGCTTCTAAATAGCAGGTAGCAGATACCAGGAATGTAGATGCACTTCTCAATTGACCTCATAATAAAAGCGGTTTCCTTTCCACATATCTGTTCTGTAGATGATTACAGATTTCTTCAAATATTAGTATCAGGTCAATAAAACTTGTTGGATTGCATTTTGATGAAGATATTTTCCAATGTACTATTGCATTAATTTATAGCTTTTTTCACTTTTCATTGATATGAGGAAACCACGCACCCCTTGCTAAAAATATAAATAAATAAAAATAGATAAAAATGTTTGGTTACCATACTATGTAATTTTGAAACTGTTTAAAGACAAGTAACTAATTGTATCAATATCTCGCTTCAGCATCTTTAATATGAAAGCTGTTTTTGCATTACTATCTAGTTGTTATTTACAATTCTGTTGGTATTTTTTGACAGAAGGTAGTACGTTCAATAGTCTTGGAACTATTTTCAGTTGACTCCTGTAAGCGATAACCGCACTATCACTTGTAAAAGAGTTTTTTCAGGATTTGGAAAATGTCACAAATGAAGCACTTGTTTTAAAATTGTGCACAGTAAAAAATGCACTCTGTGGTTAAGGAAATTCAGAACTATTTTTTATGAATAAATAGTATTAATACTCTCAAAATAAAAGATATACTTTTTTACTTATTTGATAAAAATGGAAGAATGGGGTATCAAAGTATCCAGTCAATAATACTCAACGCTAACATTTTAATAGTTTTATCCAGTTTCTGAGCATAGGAGACGGATAGACGTAGGGTTATAAACGAGCTGTTTTGTCTTCTGCCTTTTTCGTATGTTGCCTTTTCTCATGGACATTAACTAGTTGTGATACCCATTGATTCAGACGACTTTATTGGGAAAGTTTAGTTCGCTAACTTGTCAATTAGTAAGAGGAGAGGGAAAGCCAGCGGCGGCTGGAGCCAAAGTGAAGACAACGAAGGCTCCCGAAGAAAAAACCACATATTAGCGCCTCTGATTTAAGAACCATTAGTTTGTGGCTTAGTTAACTTGTGTGTTTGACCCAAATAAATTAACTGCATTGTTTTTCTATATGATTCTTGTTCACTGCAATGCATATCTGCACATAAATTCAGCTAACAAACAGTTTTAGATCTAAGATGTGGGGTTAGTGTAAAATATTATGGGAATCACAGCTCTTCATTGCGTCTTGGTAACAATGGCTATATGGAGTGGAATATTGTCAATACAATGTCAAAATCATTTGTTTCTTCTCCTTTATGGCTTCATGCAGTATTTTGTAATAGTGTTCTTACTACTGAGGCGCAGGCGGTGGACACTGGTGATACATGAAACGAAATTATATATTGGGAAAAGGTTTTTAAGGAAGGAAACGATCCAGACCCAAGTTTAGGATACTTCCCCGGCTTTTTCTATTTATGAGGACTGAGGAAAACCTGGAAAAACCCTCAGTCAGGGAGAACGGTCCTGGTGCAATTCGAATCCCAGACCTCCCGCTCACGACTACGCTTCTTAACGACCTCGGTCACCCGTGGCGGTGTCACGCAGTGTGTGAACTGTCCTCCGTCAGACACCAGAGCTTTGATAAAGTACAGCTCAGGTCTAGGAAAGGTCAGCAGTGATCAATTTTACTACTAAGACGCAGCAGCACCCGAAAGTCAAGATGTTAGCTTACTTCTTATCATATATATTTATGTTGATTACATACTTTATAGCCCAAGAATCTTTCAAAAATCCACTTGAATCTCATTTACATGTAAAGCTCTCCCCCATGCCCGTAGACGACTCAGAGGAATTAGTCTGAATTCAATATGGCAACGGGGCAATGTAATTAATAATGGAAGAAGGTTAGAACAAGGCTTGAGGATATCAGCAGGCAGTAAATCGAGGCAGAATATAACACGAAAGTCTCCTTGAGTCTTTCGAATGTAATTAAATTAAAGAGAGGTAAAGAAAAAGTTTTAGGGAGAAAGGCTAAACCAGGAGTGGCCTGGTTTAAACTGGGAAGTTGGAAGGCTAAAAATAAATAAATAAATAAATAAATAAATAAATAATAACGGATAGTTCTGGTAGGAGAATCTGCCCTTGGAGGGGAGGAATAAGAAATGCGTACATATTCTGGCCGAATGTACCCACTGAGAACACCTGAGAAAAACTTTCCTGAAAACGTTTTTAAGGCATTTAGAGGTCAATTGGCATGCTTGAACTATTCGCTAACCACACTAATGGGAATATGGGAATTTTCCTAGCCAAAGTGCGCAAAACTAGAAGCAACTTACTTTCTGACTAGAACGCAATAATTAGTGTAATTATAAATAATATGTAATGTTTCCATTACATATCGGCAATCATCGTTATTTCCATTTTAATGTTTATTTATTTATTATTATTAATATTGTTTTATTTTTTATTATTATTTGTTCCTCTTTCTAATAGTGTATCACCGCCACACGCTGGTCGAGGTCGTTAAGGCACAAACTCGGAATGGGAAGTCTGGGTTTCGATTCTCTCTAGGAACGTCCTCCCTGACTGAGGTTTTTTACAGGTTTTCCTCAGTCCTCATAAATGGAAAATGCTAGGGAGGTACCCTAAACTTAGTCCCGGAACGCTTCCTTCCTTAAAAAAAAAAAAAAACCTTTTCCAATATATCATTTCACCTCATGTACCATCAGTGTCCACCCCCTGTGGTATCTCAGTATAAACAGGGGCGTTTAATACTACTAAAACAAAGTGTATCATATTTAAATATATACGGTGTACAACACATGCATAAAATATATTTGTAATGTGTATACAGAATTTTATAATAATAATAATAATAATAATAATAATAATAATAAAAATACATCTACAATTACTACATACTTTTGGCATACTATGAACTGCAAACTATTTACAAACATTATATATGGTATTAAAATGGAAATATTTTACTATTAAATAAGGATTAAGAGGTGCAAATTAACAGATTAAATTATTACTAATTAATCTTTCAGCACTTTCATTTTTCCATTCTTCTTGCGGATAAAATTAGCTAAATGACATACATATGTAAGCTGTCATTATTAGAGCTTTACTGAGATCGCTAAGTTAAAAACTGCTGGAAAGAAAAAAAGCGACTTTCTCTTTTAGGCAGTTCAATGTATTATCGGATGGGAAAGCTACTGAAAAAGTTGTACAATTAACCACGTGTAAGATATATTCGTAAGGTTTCAATTCTTACTTCATTCCGTATCGAGCGGAATGGATGAGGGGGTAACACTTGAAATTCTCATTCCAATGGTCTCGGGTTCGATTCGCGTTGGGCTTGGATTTTTTCGTGGTTTTCCCTGGTCACTTAGGCTACTTCTACGATGGATATTTTTCTTCCACGTATTTTCCGCTCCTTCATTTCACATCATTTCTTTCCGTTGCTTCTGCCAGGAGAGCTGACACATCTTGAACGGAATCGAACTTTCCGAGGGTCTCATAGAACTCGAGGTGAAGATTGAAGAGCGTCGAGCGTCGTGGTGCTGTTAGGGATCAATGCAGTCACTGCCCGTAGATCCTGGCCGCCTGGTGTCACCCTCACTCATCTCTTCCTCTCAACCTTCATTGGGTCACAAAGGACATCCATCCATCAATACTTCTTTCCGTTATATGTGGATGACGGTAGCCATACGTACGTTCTCGAAGGAGCATATTGGAAATGTTTTAATTCTCTGGAAGTAGCTTTTTCTTCAATGTCAGGCATACTAAAATCTTTCAAAAACGGATATAGGGAACACAAAATTTTATAGCCTGAATTCTAGTTAAGATCATATTTGTATTTTCCTGACACCAATTGGCCACTATTACAAGGAACTTTTTAATGCATCTTTAATTATTTTAACCATACCGATAATCTTTTAATAATAAGTTGTAATAATAATATAATAATAATAATAATAATAATAATAATAATAATAATAATAATAATAATAATAATAATTCTACAACTAATAATAAGTTGTAGAATTTCTGATGTTTCAGTATGCATGCTTATTTAAAATTCCGATAATATTCAATAAGCATAAATGCTTGAAAACTATTACCTAATGAGAAAAACATAAGTAAAGAACCTAAAAATAATAAAAGGGACATAATGATTTCTAAAATTGAAAAAAAATGTTAAATTTAAAAATTACAGATTAATTGATTCGATGAATTAGCGTTCATATAATCTGCTGGACATGTTCAGGATTTATAGCTACCTATGTTTTTGATGCATCAGTTAAAAGAGTACCTACTATGAAAATTCGCGACCTGGATTAAGCATATAGCTACAGTCTAATCCCATGTAATAATATATTCTAATACTGTTTTCCAATTACTTTACCAAATTTATGGGAACTCTATTAAATCTGCACACATCGGAACATTTACCTTGCCCTAATTTTCGTCATAAGAATAATTCAAGATTTCTTTGAGCTTCAGCCACCTGTCATCGAATGGTATCTGTTATAAAAGGGATGGTTTCTTCAGTCATCAGTTTCAGGCCAACCATCTTTAAAGTTGTCTCTGTCCAGGTGAACATTTAGAGAAGTGCTCCACCGGAATGTGAAATCATCATCAAATCATCAAATCGTCCTTTTGTAAGAAATATATCGGAGCTTAATGCTCAAGTTTGACATTACAGCTACTACCTTCACGTGCCGCATGAAACGACTGCCTCCAGCTAACAGCTCGTCTAGAGAATTAAAATTGGCAGCTATCTTCTTTCTCCTTACAATTTGTAATATCTGTTATTCATTGTGTTTGAAGTTATCAAGAATTTTGTATGTAGCCCGTAAACATTTGAAACTAATGTCGTATATAAAGATGTTATATTCCATGTCAAAAGCAGCCAAAAGAAACTTGAAACAAACTGTTATTTTATAAAGCAATGTACTATATATTCCTCGCTCAGTGTTATTTTTTCTGAAGGAAATATAAAATCATAGCTTGAAATAAATAGAAAATACTTTTGCTTGACCAAAATAAAGGTGGAACAAATTTCTATTAATTTAACTAAAACAGCTTATTGTGTTTTTCGTGGGATTGAAGAAATATGGGACGGTTTAGAAGTCTACTTTAATGAACTTATATACTTTCTATAGTTTGGCTTTGTAACAACCTATCCAGTTGTTTTAAATGCATTTGGAAACATCCAATCATTTAAAATTTTGGTATAAATATTTCACTTGCTACCCAGTAATTTAGAAATAAAATAAAAACGTTATTTAACTTTAGAACAAAAAGAAAGTTCTTCTTCATAATCCAAAACGACAAAGAAACTGTCAGAGCGGAGGTTTTCTGCTCGCGGTACTATTCTGCCCAAAATAACAAATATTAATTTACTGTGCAGCTATTATTTAAATCAACATCTTGTTTTGAGGAAGGTCCATTGCTTTGAGTTTGTGTAGTAGTACCATACATTTTTTTTTAAGTATTGAAGAATTATTTTGTAAGAAATCAGAGAAATGAAATCAATACGAGTAAGTACATAGAATATGTTTTGTACGTTACTAAATGTTGCTTCTTGCGAATTTAGCTGAAACAGCGGTAAAGGTCACATGTGAGTGATACAAGAGTGGTCGCTGCCAGCAGAAAGTTGTGACAAGTAGTTCATTCTTAAAGAAGCATGATTTTAAGCCACTGTAAATAAATCAATTTCCCTCAAATTCTTGCAACTTATTCCACCCTTACACGTACTTGTAAGCTTTATATATTAAATATTGATTATAACTTAAATAAGATTTTTTTCTTATTATTCGTGTATTTCAGAAGGTACAAACTTATACAGAGAGGCCGCAAATAAGTGCAAGCCGTGAGGGACAAAGCTGCGCTAGTCGCCGGCTCCGTCGATTAGACAAGTTCCCTTCGTATATCTACTCGCACAATTTTGATCAATAATAGCATGCAAGCTATATTACACAATGAGTACTTCCAGTGTTATAAAAGTTGTTGAAGTAGTTTTCTTCTGTATAAAGATATATTTATATCTTTTAATTACATTTGCAACGGTTTTGTTATCGAAGTTTTACAGTTTCTGCCCTGATAGTTTAATATCCTCCACAGTACATACAGGAGCTATTGCAGTGAACTTTGTAAAAAGATATAAATAATACTCTTCTAACAGCAAATTGTTGTTGACTGTCTCAGCGCGGGAGATGTGACAGGTGACTGGGGTAGCACACTGCGCTTAGCTGCGAGCGCAGGCCAAAATAATTCTCGGACAAGAAAAGACCCAAGGAGAAAATAGAAAAATGAAAAGACAGAACTGCCATCACAAGAGTGCTTTAAGGTGAGAGAAGCAGTGTGCTTTATTGTGTGTTTAAGAGATAGAATGGGAATACGCCCTGGGAGAGAGTATTTCTGCTACATCATCGCCTCCTTGTTTTTACTTTGAGTGAAGTGAGAGATCTGGTTGTAAAGCTTAAATATTTTCCTGGCTGTGATTTTAGCAGTGCATCAGAGCAAAAAAGCTGCATTAAGTTTTCCAAGAAAAAGAAAATAAATCGCCCATGAAATTAATAAAATGCCTTGACATTTAAGAACTGATTTACTACTTTTATGAAAAGAAATAGGGTAAATTCTTTGAGCTGAGTAGTAGGCTTATTCGAGACAAAAGCAGTAGGAAGGAATAAAGAAGCAGTAGAAATGTTTAGTGCTAAACATTGACTCAAAGTTAAATAATGTTACCAAAACTCCAACTCATGTTCAATATAAATGAAATTCGAATTATCCTGAACAACGTCCTTGCAATTTTTGCTACCAAAAGAGTGAAAGTAATTATAATACTGTCTACCATTGAGAGGTGTGAACATGCAGTAATTGAAACCTGCTGCATTACAACCGTGTTTTATTGTTCTGCTCATTCTATTAAAAAGAATAAGACAGAAAATCTACAAGTAAACTACCAAATGGCCATGACGAACTCTACCTACAGCATTGAGATGTTGGATCATCGTTTTCGGAAACATTGATCCCCAGGAAAGATGTCTTAGATATACACACACATTTCTTTCTGGGAATGTCTGGATTATTGCAGAGGGAATGGAATAACTTATATACTATGTCTCCCACCATACACAATTCATATTCCGCAGCCTCTGGACATATCAGTTTTCAGATTTCTTTAAGCTTTTTGCCATCAAGATATTAAAAAAATTCATCAACAAATTTCCGTGCTAGTGTTTCAGTTTCATACTTTAACTATGCCTTATCTATTCCCTGAAGCATGGAAGATATCGGTAACAATTTCAAATGTAAATAGATTTGAGAGCATGGTATATTTATTCTTTCAATGTATCAGCTATATCTCAATATAAACTTTTACATCCCAATTATTTTGAACCTCTAAAGGTGTTCCAGGTATTTCGGCGGAAAACCCTGATATTGCTGTACCTATCATAGCATCCCTACCTAGTTAATGATTTCGTGCAAAGTCATACTAAATCTCGAAAGGAAATAAAAAATCTGCACATATGTTCGCCTTCTGTGCTAAAATACCTACCACCCAAAATAAGATGTGTCAAAATCTGAAAGAGGAGAACATCCAAACATTTGACCTCGGACACAGATTATAAACTTGTAAAATACTGCTTGAATTAAAGAAGAAAAGAAAATCTAACAGTTGAAGACAAACTTTTATAGAAAGTATTGAAGATAAAACCGCTCTTTATGTATTAGCCAACTTATTTTCATCCAAACCTTCATGCATTAAATGTAATAAAATGTGATAATATTGTACGATACAGGTTGTGTAGGTAAAGAAAATTTGCCTGCATTAAATTTTTGTGAATTTTAAAATGAAGAAAATTGAGCAATATTGCTCCACTAAGCGAGCAAAATTTATTTTCAATTGCTTGTTTATGCATATTTTATTTCCATCTTATTTGTGTGTGAATATTAATATTATAATAATTTGCTGTAACAATTCAATAATAGGCAAATTTCAGAATTAATTTGTTACATCCGCTTTACTGCCCATTTCTTTCCAAACTTGATACAATGGAACACTCCCCTCCTTTTATCCTAGAAGATTAAACTCCCAAGGGGGGGGGGTTAACTACACATTTTTATACTCTTTTGGCCATTTCTTCTGTTTCTACATTATTTCCATATTCCTTAACTTGAATCACTTTCTTCCATCATTTCTCTCTTACCTTCTCAAAAACTCCTTATAGCCAGTTCCAAAATTCAATATCAAAAATTTTATATGTAAATTGTCCCATTTCTTAATCCACACTTTTTCTCTGCACGCTTTAGTTTATGAACATTCAGTTACACAATATAAATCCTTTTCTTTTCTCCACACAGCGGATGCTCTTCCCTTTTCACTTTAAATACACTTAACCCAATCATACATGCTCTACCCAAGCAAATCCCTCCCTTCTCCTTTTGTTACAAATATCTACATATTTTTCCCGATTCCATTCTTTCTTATTTTTCCTGTAATATTTCAAGGTACTTCTTTCTTGTAGACTACTCCACATTTCTTGCATTTCAATATCATTTATACTTTGTTACCCTTTATTCCAAATCCTTGCCTATTGATTAACACACAAAGTAAACAACGTAAAGAAAATGAAAATGTTTATCAGTTAAGAACGGACCATCTTACTAATTATTTTTTATCTAAATTCACAACCACACCAAATCCTTAAACAATAAAAATAACACCATAATTAAAAACCAGCCTATGAAAGGTTCGTGTAATTATTTTTATTTTTATTGCTTTTTATTTCTTCATTAATTCATTTATTTTCTATGCCTTTGTTTGGCCATTTATCATGTACTTTTCCATTGTTACTGTTGCTTTGTCACATGGCGAAGTTTTTTTCATTATCCGTAAAACGACAAAGAAAAGAAATAAAATAACATCATTGATTACAAGGATCAGTTCTGGAGGTATGTTATTATTTTTACAAAGGTAATACATTTTTTAGCTATTTAGCGATAATCTCCTAAAAATAATACTAGTTTTTTAAGTAACATTTCTGCATTTCTTATGAAAAAACTGGCAAATATTTGAGTTTCTCTTTTATGTATCCAATAGGAAAGAAGTAGGATTAAATTGAACAGTGAAAGAACACTTTTGCACGTAGAAGCGTGTTTGAGACGCTGGCAGCACAAACAGCGTGAATGTGTGTGTATTGGGAGAAGCAGACCATTAGATCAATATCTCTCATTAAGGCAATTAACAGCGTGGACCTCAGTAACGGGAGGTGGGATATCCAGTCAAGTGTAGCACAACAAAGATGCGTTAGCATTGCTATGGATGCGCTCTCTATTTTGATAGAATGGCTGCTTTCAAACTATTCATCTTACATTTTATATGAGTCCCCTTCAGCTCACAATCAATTGAGTTAATCAGTACATTCAAAGATGGTCTTTATACACAGTGTTCCATAATCGCCGTATGATTTTCCGAAATAGGCAACCCGAATTACACCATTAGGTTATATAAAATCAGCAGGTGATTTAATCTAACTATAAGAAGTGCTACATATATTTTCATACATATATTTTCCTTCGCTTTGTTTTACTGTCATTGCTTAAATACTTTATTCTATGAACTGACACAGGTTCCAGCAGTTCATCATCACTAAAGATTAAAGAATTTATTCTTAATACAGGTAAACAAGAGAGGAGAAAATAAACATACATTAATTACTGTAAATTGATTGAAGGTTAGTTTTGTTGTTTATTCCATAATTGAAATATTAAGAGGAAATTAATGGAAAAAAAGTATATAAGACCTTTGTCCATTCCTAAAACCCCTGCAACAAATATGGCAAGCGTGCCGTGAAAGTATATGAGGGCATAATTTCCGGTGATTCAGGAACACTCTGTATAAAAGCTTTGAGAAAGTTGATAAAATGGAAACTCTTCTGAGTCAAAATATTAAGGACACTCTTTATTCTTTCACTTACATGCGATTTATTCATTCGTAGAACAATTGTCCACGTCCTCAGCTATTAAACGACTGATCACTGTGTTTGATTGCAAATTGAATTAATATTGAAATTGATAATATGTTTTTAAATATAAAAATAATGCACAGCTGGTTAAGATGGTAAATTTTCTAAGAAACGATATATATATCACCATGTCTTTATTTACATTTTCCCTTAAAATGACATGGGATGGCACAATTTTACAAACACTTTTGTATTCGTATTTTACCGGAATAATTTATCAGTTTTTTAACCATAGATTATAATTAGAAAGGAAAATGTTACATTTCGCTGTTATTCATTTATATAAGGGTGTAAGTGCCAAGCTACAAAGGGGACAAAAGAACAGGTAAATGACAGTCCTTGAAATTCTAATTCTGAGCCCTTTAACTGCTTAAACTACGGTTGTAGAAATACAATAGGAACAAAAACTAGAAGAGAGACACAAATGAAGTTTTATAATATTATGCCTGCGCCTACTCTTACATATGATTCCGAATCATGGAAAGTGACAAAAGAAGAGAATAAATTGAGCATACAATCTGCGAACATTAAATTTATGAGGTATGTAAGAGAATACACTAGAGTTGGTAAAATAAGAAATGAACCATAAGATCAGATTTTAATATTTTTTCAATTAATGATAGTATAGACGAAAATAAAATGAAGTGGAACCAATTGGGAGGAGAACTTTGGATAGACCTCGTAAAAGGGCTTGACGATAGAGACCGGAACAGATGAAATCACTTTATCCTTGAAAGGAAAAGGTGGAGAACAAGAAGAAGAAGTAGTACTTGGAAGTTTACTGTTTCACTGGGACACATGGTTACTTTCAACAGTTTATATTGCTCACAGAGATACCATGTTACATCTTTCACAGCCCGATTGCATAAACGCTATACAGCATAATTTTATAAATTACTGGTAAAGATGCTATTTTCCATTGACAACGTTGATACTTTTTGTAACGTGCTACTGTATATTCAGTTCAGGTCAAACTGTGTGTCTAACAGAATGTTAGATTCAAGATGTTTCACTCTGCATAAAAAGTGATGTTAAATGATAAAAGAGAGTAGTGATATACCTAGCAGTTGAAGTTTTGAACAGACTCTAGTGGAGTACTTTAATGCAGATGTATCATGTAAGCAGCAAAGAATGAAGAATCTATTAATTATCTAATAAGTTATAATTATGTTGAGAGAAAAGCCCTAGAACACATCTCTGAACGACTAAGAGAGATAATCCTAAAGAAAAATCGAAGTAATCAGCTTACTAAAGTAAACTTTTCAAGCTTTTGCCAGACTGTATTATTCATGAAAATATTATCTACCACCAAAGCATAACAGTGTAGAACAAGAGCAAGAAGTTCATTTCTTTGGATATAAAGACCTAAGTACCTAAACACCTTACAAATATAAAGCTTATGCATAGTCGATAGATAAACAACTATGTTCAGTGCAAAATGCTTATTACAAATGTTCACCAAATAGGGGTAGCAAATAAACATTATTATATTTATTTAATAGAAGTATTAACACCAGCTTTGCAGCAAGTATAAAATTCCACAAATAAGTTGCAGGGCCATTATGTTTTTAAATGGTTATTTAACTTCAGCTCAGTGTAGGGCTGTAGGTTCTTTTTGGTACACATCTTAGCGATACAGAAATAGCTCAATTCTTTACATGCCTCTTTTACCTACATAAAAGTTGCAAAGATTTATGGGCTCCTGGCTTTAAATTGACATTCCATCGAGAATTATAGGCCAACTTGATAAAATGTAATGTCAAAACAACAAACATCATTCAGGATTCAGCTTGTGGTTCTAGACCTCATTCAGATAATTTTACCCTCTTAAATAATACTAGATGAGCTAAACCACAGCTGCTTTTAAGATGACCACACAAACCACAGAGGCAGACATTCAGTTCTGTTCTAAATGGAAATAGCATTTTAATGTTAAAGGTGTCGAACGTAGATCATAGTAAAATTTGGAGAGTTTAATGAAAGAAGAAACCAGACTCACTGCACTAACTATATGCTGAAAACGCATATAGTTTCCTTAATGCAGGATACAGGTTTATCAGCTAACAACATTGTTCCATCAATATTTTCCACTCATATTAGAAGCTTGCATATCTGCATATGCAGAGGGTGCCAAAATATATACACACTTCAAGCAAAGAAAGAACTGTGTTAACATAACAAAACTGAACTCACACAAACAGCAAATGACGTGCACTAATCATCTTGGACTTTACAGTTACAACATGTGCTCAAAATGCCCGTCATCGACGTCGATACACTTCTGAGTACGTTGAACTACTGATTTAGCAATGTTTGCGAAAGTGTCCTCAGCGATTGCACCATATGCCGTTTAAAGTTCTTTCCGAAGTGCTGCAAATGTAGCTGGTTTTCTATGGCATACACTGTCTTTAAGAGTTCCCCATAGGTAGAAGTCCAACGGAGTTAGATCCGGAGAACGCGGTGGAAACTCAATTGATCCTCTTCGTCTTATCCAGTGCCTTTTAAGATTGTCATCAAGGTAGCACGTACATCTCGGTGGTAATAAGGTGGTGCACCATCCTGTTGGAAGTAAAATTCCTCATTTCCATACAGGGCATGAATGGCGGATAAGACGAATGTGCGCATCATGTCAGGTACACTGGACCAGTTACTGTTCCTTCAAAAAAGAATGGTTCAATTAGACCCCTAGATGACAACCCACTCCAAACATTAATTCCAGGTAAATTAACAGTATTTTCCAAAATAACCGTGGATTGTTTGCACACCAGTAGACACAGTTATACCGGTTAACGATTCCGTTCAACTTAAATTGTGCCTCATCGGATCAAACAACTTTCCCTACGAAGGCCTCATCCTCTTGCACCATGTTCCGAAACCACTCACAGTACTGCATTCTCCGATCAGGGTTATCTTCGTTGAATGCATGCAAAATTCTAGGGTTGATAACTTTCAACTTTGCTGTTTTAATATATAACGTACGCTGGTTCTGCTAATTCCAGTCTCACGTGCACATTGCTTTGTAGATTTCTCCGGTGAGTGCTCAAAACGTTCCAAAACCATTGCCCAGGAAGCGGGGCTTGTTGCTGTGCGAAGTCTCCTAGATCTGCCTTGCGAACATCGCATACGGTACCATGAGTCTCAAATTTGTCTCGAATGCGTGCAGTTGCTACTAGCATTTGCGGTCCTGCTCCGTACACACATCTCCATTGCTTTTGAACTTCAACAACATTCTCGGTTTTCCAATATCACTTCAAAATTTCTTTCCTCTGTTCAAACGATAATCTTGACTCCATTTTGTTATAGCAACTTTAGCATAACGTAATGTGAGTCACATCTGTTTACAGAACATCATACGATAATCTTGGCTTCATTTTTTCATTGTTGATTTACCTGTCACGTAGCAATGCTATCATAATGTATGTGAGTCACATCTGTTTACAGAACATCATACTACACTTTACTGCTGTTTTTCGGCCCAACTTTGAAATATATTAAATAGATATATATATTATGAAAATGTGTATACATTTTTTTCACCCTTGGTATATGCAGATTATTTACGGCAATCTTCTTCCCTCTAGATTACAACGAACCTAAGCTATCTCTTGAACACTGAGCTGAAACTTCTCTTCATCCCATTCATACTCTTTGTGGCGGACCTTTTTACCTCGTACAAAAAAAAAGTCACCACGAAGGAGGAAAATAATTTTTCTCAAAATAGTTAATAAATACATAAATACATGCACTAATGTAGAAGCTAAAAAGAAAATAAACAGTTAACAATTCATGAGTATTCGAAGTCACAAGGAGGTGCCAAGTTCGAAGTTCATCTATCAGAGTTTGGAGAGCAGCTCTCTGCAAACAAGAAGGAAGTCTTCCTCTCATACATCACTTGTGACGAAGGAAGGTCCCTCACAAAATTCAGCATGGAATTAAAGCTGCTTTGGTAGCAAGCTAATAGCAATATTTTCTTCCTTATTGATTTTCAAGCTTGAATGTCAATGTATCGTTTTCTGTCGTAAGGAATTAGCTAAATTAACGACCCAGCCATGTGAAGGCTTCAGAGAGTTAGCCAAACGTGGCAATACCATGGCACAAGCCTGTGTGTTACTAACCTCAACATACTCTGATATAGTGACCGCTGTCAAAAGAAAAGGGCTTCAGAGGCATCTCGCAGCAACTGAAGAAAGCTCACGGAAAATCACTTCAGAGTTGTTTGAAATGCGGTAAAAATGCATTTACAGGATATGCTTGTCTATAGGTGCAGCTTCATCATATGAATCTGCCCTATAAGTCGAATGCCTTGACTCATATTTGGTCCGAGTTCGACTTCCAATCGGAACACGTAGCCTGGTTAAAGTTTTTCAGAAGTGTTCACTTAGCCTAAGAAGATGAACTCCAGGTAACATAAGACACTAATGATTCCGACTTCTTTGTGTTAATATATTCCATTCATCACTGACTGGAGTTAGACGCTTATAAAATATGCCACGATAATAGAATGGACACCCCTCACTTGCTGACCTGTAAAGCCCTAGCAGAAACAACACATTGATCGACTCTGGATATCATCCAATTGCCGCAAGGCGCCAAATGGCAAAACTACTGCCGGGGGGGTATAGGCTAAATCAAAATAAACATCAATCACAAATGCTCACAGACACTTTTGTGTTGTTTCATAATTCGGTATTAGTTATAATCTTTTATTTTAACTCGCTCAACTTGGAATTGGGTTCCATTATTAGGGATGGAAGAAGATACTTGAGTACTTTAGTCGTTTGTGTCTACGCCCATTATGAGGGCATTCCAGAAGGAAGGGATAAGGTGACGGCGATAGCGGGAGGTCAGGATCTACGGGACGCAGACGGGATCCCTAACATGTTTCCAGATAGAATACCTCGACTCTGGTTGAGTTTTAACCTTCCCGAGCAATTCGAGTCCCTCAGAGGGTCCTCTTTTACACCAGACCACCCTTATACAAAGTGCACATCACCATCCTTAGCGCCATCTCGACCTTGCACTTTGATCCTGTAGCAGATAACGGAAAGAAATAAAAGGAAATGGGAGAGCAGAAATTTTGTAGAATGTAAATTTTCATTTTATTATATGCCTAAGCGACCAAGAAAACCAGAAAAAAGTCAAGGTCATGATAGCCGACCGAACGGAATAGAACTCAAGAGCCTCTCTAATGAGATTCTCAAGCGTTGAGCTCGGTGTTCTACTTTGTCACCGATTTAGTGTTTGTTTTAAGCCGCTTTGGCCATTAATAGGAAGCGCCGTGGTTCATGTTGAGGCATCTCAACACATGCTAGTTTACGTTCTTCTTACTGTCACGGAACCTACATCTAAGATCAGTATCATCGGTCCATAGTTCTTACCTCAAGATATCTGGAATATGTCTTAAACACTTCTATTTTATTAATTATTCACAAACATATAACTTGTTGAACGCTTTGTAATTTTTAAAAAATATATTTGAATGCTGTCATTTCATACAACTACGAGTAATAAATATAACAATAATAATTCTTAATTTAAGTCACATTAGGATAACGAGAAGTGTTTGAGCTTATGCCCCTTACATACTTTCTTTGTATTATTCAAGTTTTTGGCCCGACAGTGCATCATCCAGGTGTAGACTCGCTGGGTATAACTATATGCAACCATTTCTTCCGTCGAAACAGAACATTTTTCAGAGCTCCGATGAGATTAAAAAGAATGCAGCGGTGATCCCAAAAGAGCATTCGAATGTTAAAAATGTTAGGGCCTCTAAAAAAAGTGTCTGAAGTTCAACGTTGAGTACTGTTAAGGAAACTTAAGTTCCGTTGTTCTGCAAGCTACATATTACTTTATTAGATACTTTTTTAACATAATGGTCATTTTTGTCCGTAAACATTACAAAATATAGAATATAGAATTAACTTCATCAAAATGTCAAAATGAACAAAACACAGCCATATTCTATGAACGACAAACACAGCTGAAAGTTCTACCAGAGGAGAACGAACAGCTTGACTAATGGTCTAAAGAGCAAAAGTTATTTTTATCTGCATCCACAGCGGAGCACAGCACGTGTGGTCAAGGCCACTCCACTCGCCCGTCACAATAATAGACAGTTCCCGCACTAGTATCTGCAAGTAGACTGTTATTAAATTACAGTGTGTGACTGCAGACACTGCTTCAAACACTTTCTATAACGCTGGTTTGCCTTGTGAAATAAAATTATTTGCATGCTGTTTTTAGAAATGCGAGGGAAACTTACTTATCGACTAAGTCGGCGATCGGCACAATCTTGGTCGGTCCAACGTGACTTTTATTCTGTCACGAATTCAGTACAAAAATTACTCTCTATATAAATATGTATATACCTTTTATCACTCATAGAAGCTATGCTCTATAGCACGAGCTGCTATTTATGAGCTTTTCCTGTAATTTTTAATGCAGCAATAGTTTAATTAACGAGTATCGGCTAAAGGGTGAGCTAAAAGGCTAAACTAGAGTGTGAGTTGATGGAATGGAGGAATTGAAAGGTATAGAGTGTGCAAATGAGGCATTAAATGCACGATATTGTCCAATTAATAGCTCGCTGGAAACCGGAGTAAATCATAACATTATATTGTATTCTAGTGAGGAAGAGAGATAGATAGAGGTGCAGTACACGCGAGGGGCGGGTTTCGGGGGTTGGGAGTGTGCTGTGCAGCGACACGCCAGCCACTGATAAGTTATCGGTGTCGGGCAGACAGTGTGTGTTCTATCAGAATGGTACACACAGTATGTACGAGGGATTCTGTACTGCGGTGTTACTTTCATATGGTACCCACCACCAGGTGTGTCTAGCAAATGGTTGCCTAAAACACTACATCAGCTGAAGCTTATTTCGTGTATACAAAACAAAACAAAAAATACATTTTGCAGAATCCACAGAAAAATGAACTAAAAGCTATATCCTATGAATGAGATAACTTTCCACACATGCAGCCGTTGCTAGATTTCCTTTAAAGCCTTGAGAAATCATGGTTAAAACTATGCGATAGGTCAGCATTGTGCCCCTGTGACACAACATTATCTAGAACCAAGCAAGATACTCATTCTATATATTAATATTATTTGTCTTGTCTTTGTCGCCAACACCTTTAAAATTACGCATTGTTTTCTTTTATAATATCCTGATGCTAGAAGAAATGCAAGATCACGTACAGGTAGCACGTCTACAACTTAGCATTATAATGTAACAATATTAAATAAACATTTTAGCAGGAGAAACATTTGAATTAATGTCAAATTAGATAAGAATTCTCATTCAGTGCAGGGAGAATCAAACAAGTATGGATCGCTCGTGCGGCCTTTTTGCATATGGCGAACGGCCGCTAGTTGCGAGTTATTGCACCGTTATGCGCGTACTACTACTGAAAAAGCTTCCCAATAAACTTATTTTAGGTTAAGAGATGCTGAAACTGCGCACCATTACTGTGCACATAATTTTTGCGCTTCTGTAATATATGCACCCATGGTGTGCAAAGTGTTTTTGCCCTGAACCTATTTCATTCATCACAACGTCATAGCAGTCTGTTGGATAACTCTGGTAAAATTTAGACTGTGATGCATTTCATCAAAAGCTAAAAATGTTCGCTCAATTAGTTCGTGTCTTGTATATGATACTCTGCATGTGTCTACAAAGAAAAAAAACTAGGGGCATTTCATATCGGTCGACTCAGCGAAAGCATAGACGTCCATTCTTAATGGATGCTTGCATTCACCTGTACACACACAATTGCACATAGAGGTACACGGCGAGGACAAAGCAGTATCATGTGATTTTTCGTTGCAACTTATGCACATAAACACAAGTACCTGTATATGACTTCTAAAAGACTTGTCAGAGAACATAGTTTCTTTAACAAAAACATTGTGAGATCCATTTTTTCTCCCGAATTTATAGCAGATGTCCTGACTCACCTAATCCGTATTTCTGGTTGACAAACTTGAGCTCTTCTATAGTATGTAGCGTTTTATATAATTCCTTTTAATTTATCCAAGAGATGGACATTTTTGTTCAAATAGAGTTCATACTTATAACCAGCTGTCATTAAACAGTGGTGTTTCGGAAATGCTATTGCAAACTTTGGTGGCGGGTTCTTCATACCAAAACAAGAAAAAATATTCATTTAAACATATATGTAGAAATTATAAGTTTTATGAGTTATTAAGATTACCAAAACAAGCTAATAAAAGTCTATATAAAATTGTTCATAAATCCTTATTTTTTGAATTGTTAATGAAATTTTACGACAGAGTTAAAATGACTTTGACTAGATTATGAATATATCTATCACATCTTTAATAGGGTTATTACCGAATCACATAAATGGCTAACCTTCAACTGTGCTATTGCTGCATTTTGCGAATAATATTTTGTCATATAAGTATGCAATGCTAATGCGCCAAGTACATCAGCAGGCTTATATCTATAGCATCATTCGATTTCTTAACAGAATCAATTATATTTTCAGTTACGAACCTATGTTGTTATATTGCACCTTGATTCGCGTTGAAGTAAACTTTCATTAATAACTCAAAAACTAAGCATTTCCGGACATATATTTATAAGGACATTTTTCTTGTTTTGATGTGAGGAACCCATCAATTGTATAAGTATTCGCGAAACTTCAGAAAAGGCATGACATACGAGGGATAAGTCATAACTCATAGGTCATGACAACTATATTTTTTTCCTCGCGAATAAAGAACACAAGAAAAGTCTAAGATATATAAGTGAAAGTATGCGACATTTATTGTAGAGTGGTGCGACCAACGGAAGGATGGATGTAGGTGGCCGCCATAGAGAAGAGGCAAAGGACATGCAATCGGATAGCATTGATTAATTATGGCAGTGCAAAACACTACTTACATAAAGTTGCAAATCGATCACAGGAAGGTTTGCTCGCTATTGCGACAAAGACCTGTAATATTGGACAGTCACAGTGTTCCTCATGTACCGGAACCCGCAAGCACACTTTGACTACCAGAATTATCATGACTTTTGTTGGTGAAGAATTTTGGCGAAACTTGTGTTTGCGTGGTGACGCCATTCATTGAACTGTCGCTTTAGTTATGGTTCATACGCCCTTGCAATAATGCGATTCAACATGACATTCCCTTCTTCCTGAAAAATCGTCAGATTATGCGATATGTTTTTTAGTGAATCCACTTCAGCACCTCACTTATTTGCACACATTTTCCGCATGTTCAATTCCTCCCATAAAATGCAGCCACTGTATGCACTGGACTTTCTGTTTTGCTCTTCAAATTCCACAAGTGTCTAGTGCCCATAAATGTGTAAACACTGTTCCACCACCATCATCCACCCTTGTCCGCGGACACAGGACGCCCACTGCGCGGCAGATCGGCAGTCGACATTCTGCCCCGTTTGAAGGCCCCTGTCCAGTTCGAGTCTATTTGATAGGATAGGGCACGCGCACCCAGTGATTTTCGTAGCTCTGTGGTATTTTCGTGTATTCTTAGCTCGGAGAAATGCTATTTTCACACGCAAGTTGTTCACTGTTCGTGACTTCCATTCCTGAAAAGCTGCATGGTGAGACACGCAACTCTACTCACATAATCATCTTGTGGTTTTATTCAACAGTATATTCTATGGTATATCTTAGATTTTTCGTGTTGTCCCTTGTTAGCGAGAAAAAAAAATATTGCCATGACTTATGACTTATCCTCATAATTGTGGCATTTTCGATGGTTGTGAAAATTTGACCACTGTATATACTGAAAGATGACATTTTTACAAGAATATAGCAGCATAAAATATAAAATATACATTATTTAATAGTTACATAGTTCTTACATAGAATTTGTATGAACATATGAAGAAATGGAAAACCCAGACTTATACAACAAATCTAAAGGAATTGGACAAAATAATACGAACACTCTGTTAAAAGTACCCCATTTCCTGATTTTTTCCCTGACTGAACTATCATGACTGAATGCGTTTTTATTTTCTCCTTCTATAGCGAGGCATTTTTTTAGTTACAGGCCTCCTGGGCAGTTCTCCCAGTGCGCAGCACCGCTCTACCTGTTATTAACTCAAATGACTTCCATGAATTGACCCCCTGATTTCGGTCGTTCTGCTGAGTTAATAAAGCATTATGTTAGACATTACAGACTTCCGAAGAGGCCAAATAGTTGGTGTCCGACTGGTTAGTGCACCCATAACAACGATTGCTCACTGCATCTCTCGTCATGACAGCATACAGAGTTCAGGGAAATCTGCTAAATATAACAGTAACAGAAAGACAAAACTGACAAAGGAGAGCATTAAGAAGAATATTATTGCCTCTCAAAAGCCGGTCCTGGTGGTGTAGTGGTAATCATACTTGCCTTCTAAACCCAAGATCGCGGGTTTGATCCAAACCAGAACCAATAAAATTTTTCGGGCGTAAAAATCCTAAGTATGGCTTCCTTCGGAAGGGAAGTAAGTACCAAGTACATTTACGGCACAATAAAGAAACTGAAAAAAGAGGCCTCTGGGCAAAATTTGTCAGCCGTTTCTCGTCCTTAATTGAACGGGACGCTGATGACCTGAGATGTTAAAATAAACCAAATGAGCAGCAAAGCCTCTAAGAAGATCACTATAATCAGTATGCTTCTAGAGAAAGCATCGTTGGCGCAATTCCTAATGCCAATTTATGTAATAACATAGGACATTTAAGAATAAACCCTGTATTACTGAAAATATAAAATTAATAATCCACAAATTATTCTTTATGCTATTCCCTACCGCTGTACCTGTTTACATATGAAGAACACTGGAAGAAGCATAAAATCCAGGCTGTCTTCTTCCATTGCATGGTGCTTGGTGGATTCTGTCATGGTTTGGGCGGTCATGTCCTGGTTTTCAATGGGATCTAATGTCACACTGAAAGGAAAGGTAATTGGGAGATCTATGAAATCAATTTGAGTGATCAGGCGCATGGAATGGCCCAGGCATTGATCCTAGTGACCTAATTCATACGGTGCAATTGTCTAATATTGGTATGAGGAGTATCAGGATCAGATCACACACCTTCCCTAACCTGTGTAATTGACAGTCAATATGAACTGTACTGGAAAACTAAGTAAGGGCCCATTACCCGTCTTCAGCAAGTCTCAAGAAATTGTAACCGTTTATTTTTTTAGGAATGGAATAAAAGTCCACTGACTACCTACCAGAATTTGTGTGCATTAGTTCTCAGGAGGATTGAGGCTGTTATCAAAATCAGAGGAGGTCGTTCAGCGTGTTACGTGAATAATCGCATAATTTTGTCCAATGCCTGTATTAACACAACCATAAGCACGTGGGAAGAACCAAACTGCGATGGGAAATGAATTCCTCTAGCAAAGTCGATTCAGTTGGGTTAGCTTAGCAGAAAACTTTTTTTCACTTCATGTAATTCATTCCGATGCTTAGCATGGTAAATATTTTTGGAATAAATAGAAGTTTGGACAGTGAACATCTGATGTAGTAAAAATTATGGATTTAGTGTCATTTTAAACATCAGCTCCTCGTGTGGCTCAGAGGAGAAAAACCAAGTGAGTATATGGAATTGCTAGCTTAATTAAAGTTTCAGAAAACAGCTGCATATTTGGTTTTCGTAATCGCTCTCTGCTCCAGGTAAAACTCAAGTGCCGTCAGCATACACACGAATGACTGGGGACACTAAGGCACGAACTTGTGAGGGACAGGTCTACAACTCGAATCCCCTTTAGGGCTGACTAGGTTTCTTCCAAGTTTACCTCAGTTCTCATTGATGGCAAATGCCAAGGAGGTACTAACCTACGTCTGGAACGCTTTCTTCTCAAAACTAATTTCTCAGCTTATCATTTCATCTCATATATCATCAGTGTCTATCGTCTATTATACCTTAGAGTACAAACTATCGTTCAATACTACTAACACACATGAAACCAGGAAATTGCCAGTAATATCCTTCTAATTGAATTAACGCCCAATTGTCATATTTTCCAATCTAAGTTATGAACTTGTGTTTAACTTAAACCAAATTCAACTCATTATCCTGATCTCTTCTTTGAATTTCGATATACACAACAAACTTTTACAGCAAAATTTTAGGTTTAGGCACTACATCATAGCCACTGCATAAATATAAGTGTTATTCATCCGCTTACTTATTGACTAGCGCTACCATGGAAGTTAATTGGATTATTTACTCTGATACATTACAATTTTTAATAGTGTTTAACGCCCATTTTAACTACTGAGGCAACATAGGCTGTATACATTATAAATGAGTATTGTTTTAATAGCAAATTTTCACTGTTAAAATCGGAAGAAAGGGTAAAAAATGTTCTAATTGCAAAATAAATGCTCAGTGACATAGTCATTACAGTTACTATATCTTCTAGAATGTGGAGGCGATACTAAGAACTTGGCAGTCTAGGAGCGCAACATCCAGGCAAATAAAGGATTGTAGATGCTGCATAATACAGATTTCTGTGCTTAAGAGCCTTACAGAAAAGAGTTCAACTGCTATCACTTAAAGGGCCTTGCAGAATATTATCAGCATAGCCGTTTCTACTCGAACTATTAGTAATTGATAGCTCAGTTCCTGTCGTCCGTTATGATATCAACTGGCTACAGAAACAATGAAAAACTACGTTCTTCTCGTCGACAAATCATGTTTCGGTCTGCATTCAGATTCCAGGGGACAGGCAGGAAATGCAGTCTGAAACATGTAAATACAGAATGTTCACAGATTCAAAGGAGGTATCTTCGTGATTGTACAAATCTCGTTTTGATCTATGGAACGTTGAATGCAATTCAAGATGTTTTGCAGCATGAAGTCTTTCACATACCTAATAATGTCAAAACACATGATCGGTATGTGTCCCCAGATTATTATAAAGACAGACTTCCAGTACTAAGAGAAGCTTGTTCAGTCCACAGATCTGAGTGTGACTGAATTACTGCAGAATAATCTTTAAAAGACAGTTTTAGCTAACAATGAAAAAAATCGAGACCCTGTTTGTACGTCTGAATCACTGGTAGAGTGTCGAGCCTGGTGGTCTAGTGGTAACCAATGTTTGCTTCGTAAACCCAAGATTCCGGGTTTAATCTTGGCCAGGGTCGATGCATTTTTTCGGGCGTTAAAATCCTAAGTATGCATTCCTTGGAAAGCAAAGCAAAGCAAAGACAAGCCGTGGATCCCGTGTTGTTGATTTATGGCACGTAAAATAACCCCAGGGTTGAAAGAAGAGACGTGTGAACAAAATTTATAGACCGTTTCAGCTCTGAACGGAATGGGACCTGAAATGTTACAGAGCGTCGTAAATAAATCAAGTAAATAAAAAAAAGTCACTGGCATAACATCGAACAAGCTTTTCTTCAATACTAAGGAGTGTCGAGCAGTATTAATCCAACAGTTGGAGGTAAAAATTATTAATGACACAAACATTAGAAATCTTGGGAAAAATAGCAAATATATAAATTAATGTTTGTATGTTAGTATCAATTAAATAAGAAAGCAATGTTAATTGGTCTTAGGCAGGATTAAATGAATGTATTGTTTACTAACATGTCATACTAACATCGTCATTCCTAGCCTTTACGACCTTGTATTTTGAGCCCCTCTCTTCTATGAAAGCATTATATATTTTGAAACTGCTTTCGGTAATTTGTATTGGTCGTTCTATTCATCGGATTTGTCAAATGTTGTTGGAATTGTCAAATGTAACTACTGTAGGTTCTAAATGTTTCATTACGATATCTTCATATCTCATGGGATCAAAATTTCTATATCTCGCTGTCCTTATTTCAAAAACTGTTATTCTGCTAATGTTTTATTTTATCAAAGTTTATACTTCTTTATCGAACATGGGTATTTTGTTGATTTGGTTTATTGTGTGTTTTGAACAAATGAAGGATTGAAGACATAATTAATAATATGCATTGTTTCACCTATTTACCAATTTTATGTGCAATATCCCTTTTGCCGTAAATATTAAATGACATCCAAAATAATTACATCTTTCCAAAAAAAATTTTTTTTTTTTAGATATATTATGCATCATATGAATTCATCACGAAATGCCATGATTTGTTTCATGTTGCAATTTACTTTATGAACGTAAATAATGTAAATAAGTATTTACAATAAAATAATTTTACTGTTTCTTAGATATTTTGATATGTATCTTACCCTTTCAGAATTAAGAGCGTCACCAATCATTCATTCCACGTAACACTTAACTTCTAAAATTCATTAACTAAGTATAAAAATAGCCCATTTTTCTTTCTATACAACACCTGTGTTATAGTATACCGCAACTTTTTTTTTTTTTTAACGTTTTATTAACTCAGACTGGAACAGTGGATGAAATGTATATGCTTTGCAACATCAAATAAATATAACTAAGGCACGTTTGGAGAAGCAGATGAGAACAAAAAGGATGTTTTAAAGGACAATTGTATTGTAGCGTCGACATGAAAAACTGAATATTTCCCTATCGTCTCTATATTGCCATAGTATGATTCGATTCTATACTCATGGGACTTAAAACACGAGCGGGTATTGAATATCGTTAGCCTATGACCGTTGTTGTACACAAACACGAAAGGGGTTATCATGGGAAAGAGTTACTAGTTACTACCTGTTTGTTGATAAAAAAAAATAGCCAGTTTTATATCGTGAATTATTAAAATAATCATAATAAATGAAATGCAATTATGATCTGTAATCAACCAGTTTTAAACCTCTGCTTTTAAAAATAATGTCCCACTATCTTGTTGGTAGATACACTATGGAAAGGAATGGGCTGCGAAATTTAAGAGAGGGAAAAAGGAATACAAAGTTTAACTTCATATCTGAAAGCCGGTTCCTGTGACCTTTTTAGAATTTTTCGATATATAATTATGCGATAGTGGAAGATCGAAGATTTTAAAATGTATTGCAAAGACTTTATACATTTCCTGTAAAAATTTGCACAGCATACACCATAATTTTGTTGAATACCCACTGTGACAGTTCTAAACCTTCCAATTTTCTAATAGTTTTTGGGATAAAAATATATTATTTACCTTATGCTAATGACTCAAATGTTCCACACGATGCATAATTTATAATTCTGATCAAATAAAAATATTCAGTTATTTTTTGTTTGAAAAAACTGCCATATAGCTTTTTACGCGCTGCCTTGACTCTGTCAGAAAAAAATCCTGAATTTTCAATAATACGTTTGTAATATTTTAATAAAACTAATCGTTGTATTGTTTGAATAATATAAAAGTGATCTTAAAGTTATATTACAATTTATGTTAATAATTTCTGATTATATGGTGAAAACCAGAAGAAAATTAAATAAAATGTGCATCCTGTGGAACATTTTGAATTGAAAAAATGTACGAAAAATTAATTTTGAAAAACAGGCATTTTAAAACATAACTGGAGTTCTTTTAAAATATTGATAAACTCTCGATTGGAGTTCAAAACCCTCTACTTTGAAAAAGTTCATATATGTTTACATGCATATATATTATAAAATTAGGAAGTTATTATTTTTTTTTTTAATCTTGAAAAGAAAAAATTGCGTCGATCGAAGATGTTCACATTTCACTTGTGGGTACCCATAAGAGAAGCTTAAATGTCTTAATTGTCCTCTTAGGAGACTCTTAAATGTCTTAATTGTCCTCAGAAAAAACTCAAGAGAGGCAATTTTCACGATACATTGCCATTATTTTGAAAAGGATTCTTTTAAATTTTTTTAATTTTTGTATCTATGGACGACCCTCATCATTACGATCCAGAAACAAAATAGGAACAATGAAACTCTCTTGTGCCCTCGCCTAAAGTCCGTTTATATTCAGACATTAACAAGCAATATTGTTTCATTCGCTCTGTTAAATCAAATACCTTTGAGAAACTTTGTTGGACATGTCGTAGTAAAATATTCAACCAATCAAACCCATTGATTGCGTAAACAACATAATTGGCTATGAATTTATTAATTATTCCCCATATTTATACGGTTAGTGAAATAAAACATTTTAAAAAGCTTACATTATATTATAACAGTTGTGGATTCGGGTTCAAATCCCTTTCGATCGGCTATTCTGACTTAAGGTTTCCCCTGAGGACTAAGGAAAACCTGGAAATCGAGTCAGGGAGGACAATCCTGGCGGGATTCGAACCCCAGACCTCCCGCTCACGAGTCCGTGCCTTAACGACCTCGGCCGCCCGTGGCGGTTTTTACGTGGCGGTTTTTACGTGGCGGTTTTTACCTCCCTCCCTTCGCTTCGTATTAGACATGCTGATATCTTGTTTCTGAAGGAATTGTTGCATTTCTAGTAATGAAACAGTGGTATGAATGTATGCAAGACTTGTGAAGGACCTTTGTACCATAGAAATTTCTTTCGTTTCTTGTATTATTTTATTTTTTTATTTATTTTTTTTTTTTTATTTTTTTTAGCTGTAAGGACAATTTAATGCCTTAAATAGAAATGTAATTATTTTTAAGGTTCAAAAATACACAAGTAGTTTCACTAGTTATATTCTGTCTAATTTTCCTTCAGAAAATAATTTTATACTGTAGGCTTAAAAAAGAATCAATATATAGACGTTAAGAAAAAATCTTGAAGACCACCTATCTGTCAAGTATTTCACCCTTCCTTATCCCCCATCATGTTATGCTAGCAGACTGTTTGCTATCAGAAAATAAATATCCGATTCACTAAAAATAATTATGAATGAATATATATTTAATCGTCCATTGCATTGGCTGTCACCACGTTTCGGTCCTGGTGGTGCATTGTTAACCATACTTGCTCCTAAACACAAGATCGCGAGTTGAATTTCGGCCAGGATCGATGAATTTTTTTCGGGCGTAAAAATCCTAAGTTTGGTTTCCTTCGTAGATTTACGGCTTATAAAGAACCTCAAGCCTGAAAGAAGAGGCCTCTGAACAAAAGTTATCGGTTGTTTCGCGCCCTGAATAGAATGGGGCGCTTTTTTTTTTTTTTTTTTTTTTGGGCGATATATCGAGAATTAATTCTGGTTTAGTGCAAATCCTATGGTAGAAACCACAGAATTAATAAACCTAAAAGTATATACATAATATAAGTAGCAGCGAAAACTCTTGTGAAACCAGTGCAAATACATTAACTGTATGTATTCTGCTCACTACAGATGTAAAGTTGTGACTAAGGGCACTAGCAAACGGCTGATGACAGATTTTTTCTTACAGGCATGTTTGTTTACGAAAGCCTGGAGATAAAACTTGAGATACTAGATGATTCAGCTTTCAAAGGTAAGTTCTTTGAAGGAAATATTAGTCATTAATGTTATTTTAAGATAAAAGCAATCTGTTTGAAATGAAAATACGAGGTTTTTACTTCATCTTAAAGAAAGCAAATGCCCTTGAGTCATGTAGATGTTTAATTTTAATGTAACAACTTTACGTGCATAAATGAAAGTCATGCTATTCGGCTTAGATACTGCAAAATATCAGCCAGAGTGAGGTATACGAACGGCTGGTTCATTCGCCAATCTGTAAGGAGGTTATGGAAGTTTCTTTTGTATTAGAATTAAGTTAATTGTTCCAAAAAGTGTGCGCCTCAATTACAAAATAACATAGCAGTTTACAATATATAACAGATAAATAAACAGTAATTGTAATTTATAATATGGAGAAACATTTTATATACTCTTGACGTTACCATAGGGAAGATGTATTGGCCATAATTTAAGTTAGTGCATTGTTCACAAGGTTGAGAAAAACATATTTACTATGTATTCTTAGGACTTTTTTTTACCCCATTCACTAGTTCACTGTTAAGTCAGAAAGTCTACATAATTCATCAGAAGCAAGTTTTACATACACAAGTGATTCTAAATAAAGTACACAGTTTTTCATAAGTAATGAATAGTTCAATTAAAATTAAATGTATACAATTTTTTATGCTAATGCTCATCGGTCAATGCTACCGGGTTTTCAGTTATAACTATGTCATCCTATTTTTTATTTTCTGATAGAAAATGCCTTTCTATGGCAATGTAATTTTGTATTAATAACTTTAATTAGTACTTGCATATACATGTTATAATGACAGTTATTGTTAAAATTGATGTAAAACAAACTAAACTTACTGTTTTTAGACTCATAAAAATCAATATATTTACTGAAAATGTTGTATTTCTAAAAAATAATAACATTATGATTTCTAAACGCCACATGTTGTTGAAGTAGTAAAGCTTTATTTATTCCAAAAAATTGTGGCCTGTGGTGTATCTTGTTTAAAACTACAAAAAATAGCCAAATTCATACATAGAGTAAGAAATTTCATGGACATACCTACATATAAATATATTATTTAAGATTGCATAAAAGAGAATATCATGCCATTAAAAAGTATTATCGATAACGTTATAATTATTAGAGTAATGACTGTAAAAATCTTTCGTAAAATCCTTTTCAAATATAAAAACTACCATGTTCAAAAATTTTCTTAACAACCCTTTTGATAAATTTTATTTGGACATTTATGTTACTTTGGGACCATCCTACATAAGTGTTCCTCTTTGCATAATTTATATCTCACTTATTGCACGTATATGTGAATTTAATAGGTACTTTAGAATTATATATGTATTATAGATGCTGCAGGTTTCAAAGTTCATTCCTACAAATTACTAGGATGTTAGAAGGAACGTAGACAAATATTGGTAATAGGTGTATGTAGAGTTTGAAGTCAGGTTGGATAATGTTTCTGATTCTTCGACCTAAAATTTTAATTTCCATTTCCTTAGTGAGGAAACATTTAGTTAGTAATTATTAAGAACTATTGTCAAAAACATAGGCATTACTGTTTTGGTAATAAATGTCTTCCTACAAGGCCTGCCAATGATAACAAAGTAGCACATTTTTTATTATATAAGCTAATCAGAAGGTAGGTACTCAGTGCGCATTTAACTCATTCAACATGGTAGTGTAGTCTTTACAAACAAAGCAACTACGACTCGAGTCCCATGACCTGCTCTTTGTTCCTTAACATTTTCACGCAGTTCATGTAATTTCAGTTTATGATTTTTAGGCTCAACGATAGAAATTTGTCTTATTGTCCCACCACGTTTTGTGCATGAAAATGAATTACTAATGAATTATCAGAAGTAATATCACAAGAGAGTCTGAGATTGCCGGTAAATTCACGAACGTAGAAAGCTCAGACCCTCGAGTAATATTTATTAGGACTATTTCACGAACGAAATAAGAATTTAAATATAATTAACTTAAACTTGGTTTACACGTTTGTAATAATTGTACATTTGTATTATGAATACGTAACCTATTGAAGCCATCTTGCAACAGACAAAAGTGGATTGTCAGTAATGCCAATAGAGAAGAGCCAAATACGGGTTTAGGACTATTTCATAAATAGAATAAAAATAAAAGTAATATCTTTTTGAAATTCGCACAAAGAATATTAATAATTGCATAACATGTTATACTTGCGAATACCAACCTATTCACAAACCGTGAGATGAAATCGAATATTACAATCACTAGCGTTCAACTTACTATACCAAATGCGTAAAAACAAACCAGATATGATTTTAACATTCTGAATAACGTGTTTATTAACATCTACGTTGCTTAGGCAGTTATTGTTACATAATTTACAAAAGCATTTAGACTGTTTGGCTGAATATGCTAAATCAATTGTTTGAGTGAATGCACATTAAATTATTTGAATGTGCAATACTTAAAAACAGAAAAGTGGTCAATAATGCTTACTCAAGAATTATATAGTGAGGATACAGAGTTCGTGTGATAAAATGGATGTGACAAAACTTTACAATAATTTCATTGTGATAACGAGCTGTGATTGGTCGAAATTCAAAATTGTGTTTCATTTCATTGGTCGAGTTTATGATGACGTCACATAAGTGAAATAGTAGGCCATGTCGATAGATAGTTGAAAATGTTTTCATACAAACCCATTATTCTTTATGAAACATATAGCCTTTCTATAATGTTATATTTTTTCAAATCGTTTAATATTTCTTTCGCTTAGAATTAGAAAATACAATGCTCGCTTACTTTCATTATAATTTCTACAGTTTGTTAAATCTTTTCAAATCAAATTAAAGGGTGAAACATGCCATCCTTTTTCTTTGTGATAAAATTTACATAATGTTGATTCCCTTCAGAAATGGGGAAAATCTTGTTTTTATTAATTACGAGTATGTTAATTATTCTCCTATATTCCCCCCCCCCCCGTTCTCACCTCAAACATTTGAATTTACACTGTGCACTGCAACCTAAAAGAGACAAAATATGTTTCACCGTAATATTTCGTAAAATTGTCTTATTGTTTAAATTTTTCATTATTACTACTATTACTAGCTATTTTTCAATACTTTTTACATATAATTCATTCGCTTTAACGTTCCGGCAAAATTTCACAGAAGTCTAAACATAAAAAAAACGAAAAACTACTTTTGCACCTTAATAGTAATGATAAAAAAATAATGTACTCGTTGAAGTTCAAGCCTTCACTCTCCTTTGCTGAATGCAACTACAGCTTAGTAAATGCCTTGCGATGTTTGTTTGCGTTTGAACAGAAATGGAAGCCACAGTTTACACCACTAAACGGAATTTTGAATCCGCACATTACAAGCCCCTTATCTCCAAATACTTGCGTTTGATCTCTCTGCAATCCTTAAAACTTTTGCTGTTGAATTTTGAAACAACTTGTATATGATGGATCATTCATTATTTCTATAGGATACCACAAAGTAATCTTGTGAATGTTTCTAAAAAGGAAAAGATGAAATGAAATTATTTTGATGCCAAATTGGACAAATCAATTTTTTTTTTTCTTCAGCAAATAGAAACTGAAAATATTTTTGTTTGTATTGCTGTATGCGAGCAAAGTATCTATCACTAAACATGTCCCCCACAAACTAACACAGAGCGGAACTAACAGAGTTAAATATCAGGATCAAAATATCCAGATGCAACAGACGTACAAAGTACAGAGCACCACAGCGGAGTAATCAGATATAACTATAAGTAGATATTGCTACAAAGCAAGCCTGTTATCTAGTAGCAGCTATCAGAATTACATCAACGTTATATCTAACATCTATGATATGAAAGGAGGCATCCCATTAATTATGAATTATCTTTGCCTCTGATACTATTATCATTCTGTACGTTGCATTATTCAGTAACAGTAAATAGCATATCACGTAAATTAGGATTCATGAACAAGGCGGTCCTCACGTAGCCTTCAATAAGTACTTACGCAATTAAAGGAGAGCATTTAATTCGGTAAAAGCATGTGTATGAATTAGCTAACAGATTAAAAAGGGATAAAATTCCTGGCATAAATTTAGAAGTTGAAGAGGAGTAAAACTACACAATTTACAATGAAAAAGCGACGAATTGAGATGAATGAATGGACAAAAAATATAATACAAAAATGTATCTTATGCTTTATTTAAAAGACTGCCTATTTAGTTTTCAAAGTATTCCAGTTTGTTTTCAACTGTTATTACAGCATTTTGGGAAATTTGGAGCAACTTATCTTTGTGTTTTAAGTGTAACTTAAGTGCTTTAGTATAACTTTCTGAATTCACTATTTTTTCAAAAAGTCATGTATCAACAAAGCTCCTGGACAATTTCAAAATGTAATTACCATTAACTTCTTTGTTGAGCTGATATTTCAACTTTTACTTAACGTAAAGCAGACATTGTTACTGCTTTTAAAATCTCATTTAAATTCAGGAATGTCAGCAGGAAAGTATTTTGATAGAAAAATGCTTCTGTGAAGAAAACTATTTGAATTGAAGGCCTTGAGTAAAATTACACTTACCAGCCAGACATTGCAGTTCTGCACACTAGCAACAGAGGGCAGTATATCCCATTTGAAATGCGTGAATCGAAAATCGGTGGACTATAATACGCCGAATGATGAAGGTAAAGATGGAGATGGGGTGATGATGGAGCATTGTCGGAATGATGGGTGGGAGAAGCCAGAGGTTTCGCAAAAATTCGCCTCTTCGTCCGCTACAAATCCAACCTATCACCTCTGGGATCGAACCCAGATCTGTTTGATGAGAGACGAGTAGTCTAACCGCCTTAAATTCTAACTTGTGATTTTCACTTACGTGTAGATGAAAATAACTTCTGGTAAATCTATATTTAAAATGCATGCAAATTCTCTGCAAGTATCCATACCCGATTTTACCCGAATCTTTTCAATCTTATGCTAGAAGCCCTGGATGTGAGAAATAAGGAAATAGAGGAAGTAGGGCATATATGAGTATACGTACTGAAAGGGTTCTGTGGGAGGGCGACAAAGGGGCAGCTATTTTAGCAGTCTTAATATTTTATTTCAGCAGAACACTACCACAGTGAGTTTATTTATATTACGGACCGACAGAACGCCACGTTACACTGAGAGAACCCATCGTCAAGGCTTATATTGAATGTGCAGAGAGCTGGTAGGTATCTTTGGGGAGGCTTTGTCAACATTCGCATATTGCTCAATGCTTTCATTACGTGTAAATTGTTGCTAATTGTTCTTCGTTATTTGTGCCAATACATAAATATAGTTTTGAAGAGAGCCTATTTACGTATAATAGATAAATATGTGAAAACGGAAGAAAATCTATGAAATACGGGAATTTCTGATCCTGATTGAAGCAATCTGTTACCGCCGAGGGGCATCATTTTCAATCTCTCTACAGGTTAGTGTTCATTATTACGAGTTTAAAAATTAAACCCTATCATTTTATTGTTTCAGAAATAACATAAATACTAAAATAAAAGTACTAATTGAACCTGAAAAATATTAACTGTACATGCGGGGGCCCTCTCTCCCTTTTCTTGGTTGCAGCGGCTGCACTTTTCGATTAGGCAGCCGCGGCCCGTAGCTCAAATATCCTCACTGCCTGTTCTACAGTACTTTCAAATAAGTATGCAATTTATTTTGGTTCTTATTGAATTAATTGAACAGTAAATAATTGAGCTAGTGGAGAATAGGAAAATTACTAAAGCTTATTTTGAATAGAAATATCTTAAAAACTAATGCTTACCCCCCGAGAAAAACTATCTATGATCTGTAATCTGTTAGCAAGGAATAAATGTTAAGAAAAGTTTCGTAGATTCAAAGGTTATATATATATATATATATATATATATATATATAATAATAATAATAATAATAATAACAATAAAGAAAAGGGTCCATATGGTCTAGCACAAGGAGTACATCATTGAAACTTTAACCTCTATTTCCCACCTACCTTTAGGTATTAACCTTCCCGTAGTATATTTCCTTAGTTTTTGTCAAAGACAGCAGGTTGCAATTCTTTTTCTTCCGAGGCACTACTTCCTATGGCGTGACAGGTCACCGCCTCGCCCGCCTCCTTCCCAGCATCACGGGTAGGCGGCAGTATTGCGGGGAGCATGTAGTTAGCACACCGACTTCCGCAGGCCACTAATATGCGGCTTTCCAAAGCAGAAGAAATGAATGAAATGTTAAGTTGTAGGTGAAGATAGAATATTGGCGGAATTGAACCGGAGAAGCCGGAGAAAACCTATTCATGTGCCGTTTGTCACAAGTTCCATAACTTCCATTGGAGTCCACCACGATACCTCTGGAAGGAGACGAGTAGTCTAATTACTCCGTCATGATGCCGCTCAGTTATATTTTTTAGCATATTATTCATAATTATAAAAAAGTATTAACAGTAAATAAATGACTTCAATTTTCAATTCTAATAAAGAAAACTTATAAACGTTTTTAAAGTTAGATTTTAAATAACATGAAGGGATTCTTTTCTGGGCTTCATTAATAGGGATGGTACAATTTCCTACGATAACAAGATAACACCACGAGGTGTTATAGAGGTCAGCGCGAGGGAGTTAGATTCTGTGGCTACATGTCTGAAACTTGCTGTTCTTTACATCGGAACGATAGGCAGAGTTTAGGATCAGCTGCATTGTATGATTGTTGCTAAGACAACTTCGCGTCCAGGATAGAAAATATTCCATCCCGTATTTTGGACCAGATAACGAACATGTGTGATTAATTATGTTATTAAAATTTCATTAACATGCAAAATGTGGTTCCTTATAAAAGTCCATTAAGTTAGTAGAATTACAATTTATATGAAGTATAGTATTCTGAATCCCTTAAGTTTGTTGTACATAATGCCACTGGTTATTTCATTTTCTTTTTCAGGTGCTATTTTCAACTTCTCTTTTTAAAAAAATTCTAGAAAATTGTGAGTATTACTGCTGTAATATAATAAACGTGTAATCTTAACTCCGTCCACTTGCTCTTCCCTTCGGCTCCATGATATCGTTTTCTTCGTCAATAAAGTAATGTTAGGCCATCTCCAAATCTTACTCCCTCCACGATTGTAAGTTAGGCCGTTTTGTGTGCATTTCCTTCTTGCCTGAAATCTTCTCCTCTGCCCTTCCTTGTTCTGATTACCTGGCCACGTTAGTATGGCTCGTTAGTTAAGATTGTTTCATTGCCTTTCGAATTTTTAACATCATGCTATGATGTAACCGTTCTGGGAGGCAGATAAACTCTGGTTTTCCTTCTGCTCGGAGTCATCTACAGTAAAGTTTGAGTTACGCTTCTTTTCGTTTTTTTTTCAAATTTGTTAGGCTCAGAAGCTCGAGTACCGTTCATTTTAACGTGTAATTGTAATGTGATAAGTATAAGTGGCTATATTGGCAACTCTGTTTATTGTGTTTTACTGAGTAATATTTTGAGAACTCGTATTTTTTCCAATAAATATTGCTAATTTACACATTGCCTAGCTTTGCAATTTTCACGATCCATGTTATTCAATACCTATATTATATTTACAATTATTATTGTTTAAAAAAACTCTATTGGCTTTCTAAACTACTCTTTTCCCGAGTTGTACAGTTACCTTTCTACGGCTCTATGCTGTGGGATTACCTTACAGGACACTTTCAAGGCTACTGAACTCACATTAACTGTCAAATCTTGGCTATTAAATTTCAATATCGCTATATGTAGCAAAGTATTAAGCACATTTACGTTTTACTAACCAATTGAACACAGAGACACCCGAAAAAGATAAAGATTATTTTTGTAGTGCTGAAAGCGACAATAACGAGAATATTACCTTAGCCATATATCCACACTAACTTCGTCATATGCTCATATTGTTCATTTGTTCCTGTCGTGAATGCGCATACCAATGGAGATACATCACGATGGATGGTAGACAGCTATTTGAAACATGCTATAGACAGTAATAGTATCCGAATATCGTAACGTGTAACAGCATTTATTGTGATTTATCACCTGTAAAGGGAACATTCATCACTTCGCTCAAACTGCATATTAAAAGCGGAATACATAATTCTGTAGCAATGATGAAGAGCACAGCATTAAACCCAACATTGAATTTCTTTGTTATCAGACAGTGGCGTATGCAGGCACATATTAGGGAGATCATAAATTGCGCCGTAAAGTTAAGGCCTTTCATACCATCATCCTCATTTAATGTCTACAATTATGATGATGGTAATAATAATAACAACAATAATAAAAATAATAACAAAAACTTTATCGGCCTATCTGAAATAAAGATCTGGAAGGAATAAGCTTGGTTATATTAAGAAATGTAGTGTAACTATTTAGTTTGTTGAGGTAACACCTAGTGAAAATAAATGTGTTTGGTGCAACAGTACTGTAAATTATGCGTAGTAAAATTAAAATGGATAAAGCAAGTGCTAACAAAATTACACCATTTTGTAAGTTAACCTCAAGTTTAGCAACATTTATAATTTCTTCGAACCCTAAAATAAGCGACATACTAAATTTTCTGAGAAGAAAGAGAAACGCAATGCTATTCACAATAAACGTTGGGGTTTCAGTAATGTTTTTGGAGTATAAAATACTTATAACTATGCCATTTTATAGCTATATGCTCGAATTTTTGTGTGTACAAATGCGATAAGTTTGACGGCCAGATGGCAAAGTTTGCAATATGGAAGTTAAGCAGCGAGAACGTATTTTGGGCCCTTGGTTTTCATCACAATCATATCCGTTTTCTGCTGAACTTCTGTAGAAAATTTAAAAAGGGTATGTCTCCGACAATTGCCGGGGAACTGCCGCTGGTTACCTATCTTATGTAAGTGTTATAACAACAAAATTCGTTTGTAGAAATTCAAGCACACAAAACTTGCAACCATACTGCAAACACTACCATTTGGTGGTGAAATTTGTATCCATAAGAAAGCTGCTGTTATCAAACAAATGTTTGATATTTTCTTTATCAATCAATATGCTTATAAATGCTAAGCATTTAATATACTGTCTGCAAAAAGTATTGAACACGCAACATTTTGGAATGCTCTTATATAATAAACAGAAAATAACAAGTAAGAGTGGGTGGATATAAAGAGTGATAGAAGGGGATGCCTGAAAAGAACTATGAAATATGAACCAAAGGGATAATTAGTAATGAATCATACTCTACCAACGGCGCGTAAATGCCTTAGCATCAGCCATACAGTGTAACTGATCTGTAACTCTGCCTAACGTTCTGATGTAAAAAATAGTAAGTTTTTAGCATTTAGCCACAAACTCTAACCCCGTACATCTCGCACCATTCTTAAGTTGATATATTGTTTCCGAAGAAACTGTTTCATTTCTAGAGATAATATTTATTTAATTTGTTTATTCATTTATTTACTTATTTGAGTGCTAAGAAAATACAAACTACAAGGGACCTCCATCTATCTGGCCAGGACATATTAGATGTTCCCCTCACAATTACAATTTTTACAATAATTAATTATGTATTAATGCCATAATCTAAATTCCAAATAAACAGAATACCAATTATTCCCTTCTATTGCACCAGACATCAGTCCGCGGTTCATCAGCACAACGTACTGGAATTCCAGAGGACTCAACCCCAGGTACCAAAATATCTGTCTTTACTCTGTCTATACCATTACTTTATCGACTATATACTGAGATAATATTAGAAACTCATAATCTGTATGAATACTGCTGAGAAAGAATGCTATAAAAATAAAAATGGAAAAATAAGAATGTCTTAAATATAAAATAGAATTCTAAAGTTTAATGGCTCATTTTGAATTATGAATTTGTAAACATTATTTATGTCCCTGCAAAACCAAAAATAAAAATAGGTTATAAACATATAATATACTATATATGTATATATACTCATTTCGCTACGCAGTCATAGTTTGTATACACTAATGGGAACGGATGCACGATATTCGGTAAAAGTGAAATTAAAGTTCGAATGATATAGGCAATTGAGCCTGCTTAGTCGTGTTTATTACGCCAAATGTTTCAGTTGCATTTTTTAGGTTTTCTATATGTATCAGTGTATTGTGGTGTAAGGCGAAAGGGATGGAATAAATAACATTTATTTATAATTGTTACGTGTAATGAAAACATACCGTACTTTAGGAGAGAATTTCGTGCATCGGAAACTGCGATTTTCCAATTGGTGAACAAAGGTCGAACACAGGCTTTTTCAAGAAGCGAAGGCAAAATAAAGTGTTTTAACAGAAGGAGAACCTTGATAAAATATGCTATAGATAACTTCTCCTAGAAAATATTTCAGCACGATTAGCCCAGCAAGTGATAAATCTATTGGCAGTGCATATACGAGTAAGGCCACTCAGTTGCTGCATTCTTCATCTCTATAAAAGTATTGCTGAACCTGAGACAATACCTGAAATAAAATATCGAGTAGGCAGTTTAAAATATTCGGGAAGATGAATTCCAAAAGTCCAAAATCTTTTCAAGAGGTTTCAGCGATGGGAAGGCAACTCAAGGATCTATTATGATGTATACAATATTAATTACGATTTAGTACTAATAAATAACTAATGAAACAAAAAATGCGCGCTTTGAGTTCCGACCGCTCGATGTGATTTCCCTCGGCTTGTAGGGAGGCCGTTATGAGTAATTTTTCGTCGGCAAAATCAATTTTCGATTGCGTAGCGGAATGAGAACCCTAAATATGTGCGTGCGTGTGTGTATGAGCGAGAGAGACAGAGACAGAGAGTGACAAAAATTACATTTGATAGCTAAAAATACCATACTAAAGAGAAAGCAAATTTGTTATAGAAGTGCAAAATAACTGAAGAAGTACAAAACATTTTTGAGTAACCAAGCTTGATTCCAATAATAGGAAGAATTTTGACTGTATTATAAAATATTAAAATATAAAACAATAATGGAATTACAACTTATTTAGTCGCGGTCCCATATGTAGAGCCTACCGGTTAAATATTGTTCAGTAATTATTCATCGCCGATGAACCGGACAAGAAGCATAGCTGCATTACTACCCAGACAAAACCTGCCCATACCTAACCAAACTTAAATAAACACAAGAGGGTAAAGGAACCAAGACACGAGTATGTTATATAGCTATAAACATTTCTCTAATTTAATCATATCTTTATTACCGTGTATAAAGTTGTAATGAACTCGACAGGTTCATAGTAAAGGTACCGAAGGTGCAATGTCCTCTCTCTTCAAGTTTCCACCCCGACTCTCCAAGAAAAGTCAAAGCACTTTCGTTTCCCCTGGCCGCGCATGCGCAGACTCTAATTTTGCTTAATACTTCCCAACTGTCGTTTTTAATTCCCAACTGCTCAGCGCTACAATGCTTTCCCCCACATATTGTTATTCCCCTATATGCCGCAATGTGATAAAACCAGATTAAGTAAAAACTTATGAAAGGATATGGTTACATCCCAGAAGCTTTTCTAAAGCGCTATATCCTCTGAGTCTACTATATATATATTTACGCTTTTGAAACCTTAGGCATTCTTGCGAATCACCGTTCCCGATACGCTCTCTTAAAAACTAATGTCAGAAACAGCAGCTGCCTAGACAATGAACTGTTCTACTGACATATATTTGAGATAGTAGACATCCAAACAGTGACGCATTGTCCCCCAACTGAACTCGTTCAGTAGAAGATGGATGCTTATGGCTTATATTCCTGCTATATAGTTCACAAACCTGAAAACTCTCGCGAAGGCTTTCCAGCAACATGCCTTCTGAAGCTTCTTGCATTCAGCACACCTGTCATCTTTTCAAAAACCTGAAAAGTGGCAACAACTCAATAGATACATTTCAGCAGTGGTCTATATAGACTGGGGCCGGTTATACACAGAATTCCACTTCCAGTGAGCTAATTTCAAATCTCTATAGAGCATCTGTTGCACAAGCGGCGTCGATCTTGCAGCAATAATCATATCAATTACTGTTTTGTAAACAACAGCTTTAACCCTAGAGGCAGAAACCAGTTGGGGTTATTGCTGGGGACATTCTGCAGATCTCCCAGATCACCATGCAGGAATTCCCTCAAAAGCGCGATATAACGAGAAAAAAATGTATTCCTAACAGACGACGTGTATCCAGGGAATGACAGAGGTGGATTAATTGTTTCATATAACTAGGCATTAGATGACCAGTATCAAAGCTATAATGACCCTTTCCACACACACATTTTTTATTGTATTGATATTCTGTAGTACCCAATTGTAAATATTCGTACGTGGAAAGCTAATTGTGTTTCTCGTATTTATTGTGCCTCACTATCAGAAATGTAAAAACTCCCATTATCACTATAGTTTAAAATTTGTCATTTCAACTTGTTCCTGTTTACAAAATATGCAAATATACCCATTGTGTTCTATATAGGCTTGCAACATCAATTTATTTGCTTTTCAGTGCTTCTGCAGGAGGCATCTTAGGAAAATAACCATATTTTCTGTTTCATTTACTTGCAAATGTAATGACCATTGATGACCATGAGTTTGATTTAAAAAAAATTATTGCTTTATCTGCTTTTAAGTCAATTAGGATTAATTTTTTTCTTATGTTTTTAATGTGTATTATTTTTCTACACTATTAATTAAATAAACAAGTCCGTGTTGTTTACAATATTGCGCTATATAAATAATATTATCTATTGCAAAATTCATTTAGGTAAAAGTCTCAAAAATATCGTTTAATGTCTAAAATATTATATAAAAAGATTTTGTTAAATATTGCAAGTAATGCATGGCTTCACTGTAAAGAAATTGGAAGATTTGTTCATATAAAAGTTTAGTTTCCCAACGGATTGGCTCGGGTGGTAGGGCTTGGATTGGTATTTTGGAGATCTCAGGTTCAAATCTTGCAGCGGGCTAATCTGACCGAGGTTTCCATTAATCCATTTTTAGAAAGGGCAAATGCCGGGTTAGTACTCGTAGCTCTCTGCCACGGATTCACCTTCCATTTCATCATTCATTTTTATTTCATCTCTATATATGTCTATCTTTCTGTGTTTTGTGATTTCTTCGAGGTGACCCTGACATTGGACTGACCACCCATCCAGAGATTCCTTCAGTGCATATGTGTATTCTACGTGTGTTTAGGAGCAATTATCTTCCAGACAGGCGACTGACCCGCAAATTGGCTTATCAGTCTTGGGGCGTAAACAGTTAAAGCAGAATTGAAAAATACCTTATTAAGAAAGCAAACCCTTATCGTAGTGTTATCATCGATAACCCTTCTAAATAACATCCTCTGTAATTTGAAATAGCTTATACTTCAGTATCCTATTTAACAACTCATAGTCGGTCCTGGTGGTGTAGTGGTTACCATACTTGCTTCCTATACCCAAGATCGCGGGTTCGAACCCGGCCAGGACCGATGGATTTTTTCGGGCGTAAAAATCCTAAGTATGGCTTCCTTCGGAAGGGAAGTAAAGCCATGGGTCCCGTGTCGTACATTTACGGCACGAAAAAGAACCTCAAGCCTGAAAAAAGAGGCCTCTGTGCAAAATTTGTCGGCCGTTTCACGCCCTGAGTTGAATGGGACGCTGATGACCTGAGATGTTAAAGAGCGTCCGTAAATAAATCAATCAAAAAAAAAAAAAAAACTCATTTACTTTACACAGCTCAAACTTATAGAAAAACCAAAGTTAAAGAAAGGAGATCTTTCTAACTAAAATAAAATGTATTTCAATAATAGGAGAGAATTAAATTCCATATAAAACATCACAAGTCCTGAGCGATTTCTTGGTTTTTTTTAGTTTAGTTTGTACATTATTTGTAGGAAGCTATATTGTTGAAATTGTAAATTGTCTTTTTAGATAATCAATCTATACAGTATATTTCAGAATGTTGATTCAAAACTATGTTGATGTCTTAATATCATTTGAAATCAAAGATAAACAAGGTGTACCTACACGATCTCTATTAAGAAACATTTAAGATAAATGAACATTTACTGAAATAATAGAATATACAAATGATAATAGTACAGGAAGATTCATATACCATTGATCACTCTGTGTGTATTTCGTATGCGTGAACCCTTCATTGTAAATTGTTGCGGGTTATGGACATTGCAACTGAAGATAAGTATTTCCTCAACGAATTTTGGAATTGAAATCACTTAATTATAGATGAATCCAATCATTATGGAACAGGCGATACTCAAACTGCCAACCAATGTGATTCTCGCAGACATTTTAAGAGGACTTTCCAAGAGATGTTCATTCTCATTTAATGTTTCCTCTTCGCTTCAGACCCCAAACTTATCCCGGAGTTAACTCACTAGATTATATATAATTTGATGATTTGTAAATACAAACTGAATTATCTTTGTCCAAATCGTATTTAAACTATAGAATTGACTATGTCACTATGTGTGAAAAATAGATAAATTCTAGTTTTACAATAGAAAATATGCACTGACTCCCATAAAGATCATCTCGAAACATTAGCTCAAACTTTACAAACACTTAGATATTGATAGGAGATATGGAAGCTGCTCATACATATGAAAAGAATGTGAAAACTTACTTGGAATGTACCAGTTGGAAAGCCTGGCGCGAACTTCGCAACAGCAGTTGAACGGCCTTCTTCTGCGAGCTTTTCAACATTCTCTCCTTCTCCCCAGCTTACATGGCACTGTGAATAAAATGTCGGGTGGGGAGAGGCACACATCTTTGAAGATCTGTATTTAAATTTTAATTTAACCCTTTTTATTTGTATGGATAGATAATAAGAACACTTAGGTATTTCATAGCATTACAAAACACGCTTTTCAATTAATGAACCTTTCCGCTGAGTGGTCTCCCCTAACCAAATGTAAGGTGCTTCAGACTAACGGACAAACCATTGTATAAAGCGAAAAACTGAAATCGAAAATATTTTAACTTTAGTACATATGATTTTATAAGCTTTAACATTTGATTAGTTACAAACAATTGCATCTCTTTTAGAGATTACCGAATACAGAAAACAGTCCGTTGCAAAGTGATAAGACCACTAATCATTAATACCTGTAAATGAACCCTTGTACAAAACAATCTGAATCACGTGATATCTCCCCAAGCTTCTGTAACTCGGAAGTTCAATTTCATTCCATGCAGGTATAATAGAAGTCTTTAATTCCTGCGCACGGCATGTTGCTTCACATCGCGATAAACATTCTCCAGGTCCTGGGATTGGCGGGCCATTCCATGGCACTAGCTATCACTTTTGCAGTGAAACCACTCTCTTGTGGATCTGGCAATGTGAATGTCCTGCTAAAATATCCCTGCAACAGGAAGGTGCTCCTCAAGTAGTGTCTGATAGTGTATGGTTTTTATACGATCTGCTTTTCCTCCATTACCCGAATCCACTCCAGACCATCAGATACTTTCCTCCTTGCTGCCTCTTTGAGAACTCTTCCACTTTATTTCTAAGGTGATGCCAGTAATTGCGCCCAACCATCAGGACCATCCAAGTTGAATTTCTTTTCATTGTTCCATTATTCCCTACAGGTATTGTACCCCTTAGTCCATTTAACCCGTCTCTGTTATGATGGACTGACAAACAGGATGCTTCTTCTTTTCTTGCATTTCAACATGTTTGCTGGATTGACCAACCTGGACAACGTCGATTTGTGAACATTGACAGTGGGTTCACGAGCAAGTTGTCCTAGCAATGATCCACCAGCATTGTGCTTTTTCATTACTTGCTTCTTTTATCGAGGCGTAAGTTTTTTCAGATCTTTCAAGCGACTTTTCATTCCAAAAATATTTCCTATCTTCTGTAAGCTATCTATCACACATGGGAAGCTACCAAACGTCCTTGCTATTTCCCCAGACGAAAATCTTTCTTCGTAGGCTTTAACCTGAGCTTGTCATTCGAAGCCTGGCAATTCTGCCTTTCGACCAGTACTTACTTAATCATGTACTCTTCAGATACACAACAGACACAAGGCTGCAGAACAGTTTTTGCTTACGAAGATCACGAAGTATTTATTCAGCCTGGTCTTATCATTTTGCAACAGCACTATTTTCTGTCTTCCGATCTGTGTGTAATGAATGCATATGCTTGTAACTAGCCCAGCGATAAAGAGTATATAGCTTGATGTAATTAAGTTCACATATATTATATTTCAGTTTTTCTCTATTCATGGCAAGTTTCAACAGTTGTTCTTAACATTTTGCAACATACCTTAACTTCCGTACTTCCGTGACCTTGCTTACTCAGCACTTTAAGATCTTGTCTGTTGACCGTGGAGAGGTTAGTACTCTACTACGACTCACTCAGTAAAAGACAATCTTAGCATACTGTAATATATATCGAAAGGAGTGGGCTTAAAAACAACAATAATGACACAAATTTATCTTTATGTGTTTATTTTAAGAAAAACTAATTTTTGCCATTAGTAATATAATACTAAAATATTCTGTTTTATAGTTTCGTAAGGACGGAAAATAAAATGGCCGCTCATTTACATTTTAATTTTTTTCATTTGTGCAATCTTACATCGGAGGTATTTTGTAAACTCTCAGTAAAAATGTTAAGTATTATAAATTAATAATTATAAAAAGTGTTCTGTAATAATGCATATACTAATGATGAATGAGATCGTTTATAGGGGCGCGAACATCAAGTGCTACAGGAAGGAGAAACTGTAACGCTCTGTATAGGCTTAATTTGTTATAATGCGTATAATTTTCTAGAAAAAGTTTAAGAATTTTAGCAGTTACTTTTTTTGTTAACGGATCACTATTGAATAACCAATAGCAGTTAAATGTTTTAATACATCCTAGACTGTTTCTGGATACCGAAGGAGAAATGAAGTGAAAGAAGAAGATATTAGCCTGCTCGTGATTGGTTTCCACGACCTATAGCGTGTGTAGGAACACAGTGGGCAGACGACACAGGTAGGTAGTTGCGTGTTATATAGTAATCCAACTACCAGCAGATAATATGGCGGCAGGCTTGTAGCTGTTTATTGATGTTATATTGTATCGATCTGATGAGCCGATGCTGTAGAAGGAGGGGGGTCACACGGATTGATTGCCCCGGTCTCTCACTCCCCTAGCCCTCGGTCCGTCATGCACCGCCGGTACACGAGATAAATGGACACAATAATGGGTGAAGGTGTGTAGGCGGGATACGGAGGAAGGGTGGGGAAGGTCGCCGCAAGTCGTGATCATCAGCGGCGGATTCACTATGCCACCCCTCACTTGTAATAAAAACTAAAATACAACTAAACTCCTCCTGCAACTGGGACATCTACGGTTCTTGAATACTTGCCCCACCTATAAAGATATTCAAGATTAGGTGCAGAATATCCCTTATATTAATAATAAAGCATAATTAACGATTTATGATACATTGATGCCTGCTACAGCAGTAATAAATTAACTTAATAGGGGAAGTCCGGGCAAAGTAAATATACTCAGTTTAAGGTGGTATATTTCTGTAATTATTTAAACAGTGGCATTAAATTTACTGTAATTATATTGATATTTTTTCAACTAAACTATTTATGAATAAAATCAAATAAAACCCTTTTAAGTACAATTAAACCTTAATGAACTCTGACAGCATTATTTAAAATATAAAAATCAAATAGACATTGGATACAACATAAAGTTTCATAGAAATATAAGTCATAAATTTTCGACCTATAGTTTTAACATTTCATAATCTTAACAGTTTGTAATAAGCCTGTAAGAACAAAAGGAAGTGACCTTTCATTACGTCATTTGAACTAAACCCGTTTCTTTACATCTATCACAGTAATATTGGCCACGCCCACAATGAGATGTGAAGGATTCATGATCCCAGTTCTTACTCTTGGCGCAATAGATTCAAGCTTTAGTAGGAGATTCTGTGTAATACTCCTCCTGTTTTTTTTTTTTTTTTGTTTACCTCCCCCAGAGCATTCTTCATTTGTTCCGCCCAATTGACCTGATCACTGGTTCTTTAGTAGTTGTAATTCATCTGAATGAAAAATATAATATCCTTATTAAAATAATTTGCTTTAATCGCTAATAGTTACTCACTAGCAATTGTTGGCAAGAGATTGTAATACACAAAATAGTAAAGTATCAGTCCCCCTAATTATACAACAATGTAACTTCCTTTGCCCAGATAAATTCTAATTGAATGCTTGTTTTAAAGCATTGCATCAAAATGCAAACAATATGTGCCTATAATCAAATGAAAAAACATGAAACAGTGCGCAACCCTTTTAAAATCGTATAAATATCATTGAGTAGCGGGGAATTTCTTCCCTAATGGAAATATTCAGAAATTTAACAAATATTTTGAAATATTTTCGCTATTTTTCTGTTTCACACTGCAGTCGTTCTACTTCTGTTTCTAATATCACAATCAAAATGCTCCTAGAAGGAACTAGATAAATAATGTAGATATTTTATATTTGTTCTATTCTATTTGCCCACTCCTACCGTATTATTTCTGTTAAACATTCAAAAATATAGATAAGAACTACTAATAAAATTAGAATATAAAGTTAATGAAATACAAAATACTTTATGTCTAAAATAACCAAACTAAAATAATAAATTGGCACAATATTTATTCATAGAAAATAAATATTGTAAATCACACTTTTCTTCAATAACTTAAGTAATCCTTCCATATCGATGCTTTGCTGCCATTGTGCTGACGATTTTATGCAATTAATTTTTAGTTGAATTAATTTTAAATCTTTCTGTATTAAATTTCCATATCCATAATGTGTGTTAGAACATTCGGGGTTCCCATCATTTATGCCTTCCTGCTTATTATGTTGAAAAATGAAGTTGTGTTGCCATTATGTTTATTTTATCTAAAATTGATCTTCGTTATTAAACATATTCTTTCGTAAACTCATTTTTATGAATGTAATTGAATGGGCGTACATTCTACGGCAGAGGATTCAATAGGTTAAACTCATCAGCCACTTTTGTTTCTATTATTTCAAAAAACTAGAACAAATATACCACCATAGCCTTCAAAGGACTACACATTTTGACTGTTTCGGCTTCAGTTTTAGTTTTTAATCGATCTATCTATATCTCTCTTCTTATTACGTATATATTTTAATTTCTTTTTTTAAATTTCTTCTTCCTTCATTCTTTCAAGACTTCCTATTATTCTACTCTAATGTTAAATTTTAATTTCCGAATTCCATATAAGCATATCTGGTATTCCCCTTTAGTGTTGAAAGGTGTTCCTCAGGCTACCACCTTGGAAAGGTAAATTCTCTTTCAAATGGGACCAAAAAAAGTTTTCTTTATTTTAACAGTTTCAAATAATAACATACAAATATCCGAGAAAAGTCTCTACTGAAACAATGTTTCCCCTCCTCTATAGCGCGATAGCTCGATATTTGGGTCTTTGCCTGTCGCAGTGACCGCTGCGTCATTTATCTCCGTCTTGAGGCCTCGTTGATAGAAGGCAGTATTGCAAGTGGACATGCGATCAGCCGATCGCCTATAACTGGGCTTTCGAGATCGAAGAAGGCCACCTTTCTTTAAGGCAGTTCCGCAGTTTTTTCCACTTAACACTTACAGTCACTTTTTTTTTTTTTTTTTTATTTTAGCTCTAAGCGTTTCTGTTGTCTTCTAGCAATATTTCCAGAATCACTGAAAACTCGCTCATATGGGGCTAAAATAGTTGGAAAGCCAAGGAAATTTGTCTTCAATGCTTGTTAGAAAGTGGATACCGGATAGAATCTATAAACGGCCTATGAAGCCATCCTCTTGTTTCAGTGACGACGACTTGTAGGCTGCAATATCCCCCATAAGTGGTGTCAATTACGAAACCCAAAAGGTAAAACAGTCTTGTTCATCTTCGTCACTTTCTAAAGCCAGCTTCCTCTGTATCCCGTCTCAATTTCTATGCCTTATGGTTTAGTTCTTTTAGTTTTACATCATGCTTAAGTTCAAAATTCGGTAACATTTGAATTTTAAAAATAAAATAAAAATAATAGTTATATTATAAATATGAACAGCACATCGAACAAGGTTGATTCCTGCTCTTTCAACTTCAAAAATATGACACGTGCTTTCACATGGACATTCATCCGTGAGAGCACGGTCTGTGTGGCTGCTGAAAGCACGCGCTGAGACAGATATATTTAACCCCTATACAGATCTCAAATGCAAAATTACACTTTCAATGAGATAGAAAATGTTGAAAGTACCACTGCACCTCTCTTATATCTTTTAAGAAAGGTAGCATTAGTTTTTGTTGTGAAATTGCTGCAATTTTTCTTGTTACAATGTTTTTCAGTTCTTGTGCTGTTTATTCCGATACACTTTCCACATGAATAGAAACCGCACGGCAATATCTGTGATCGCGCTGGCCATAATTCCCCACTAATGATTCTATCCTCAAATATTTCCTCAATTAAAGCTAATGAGAGATCAGCTGTACACGCTGTAGCGGAATTTTGTTGTCAAAATGAATGTTTGCATTCAATGTCTGAAAGGATGATGTGATTACGTTATCTCCGCATATTCATGACTTTTTAATAAATATTAGTCCAATAATTCTAAAAGTGTTCACATCAGCTTTCTGTTCCTGCAATGTTGTTCCTGTTAGTATACGGTTATATAAATAGAGCAATGCTTCGTCCGAAAAAAAAAAAAAGTATGGGTGAGTAGAGCCATTTCTAACATTATTGAAAATCCAATAACTTAACTTAAATTATCACATGCTGCAATTCCTAAACAACAGCTATCTTCTCCCATTTTAATTTTTAAAATTTTGGTGTCATTTCAAGCCTAGGTTTACGAAATTCCTGTTACCTTTGCAAGCCTCCCCAGAGATTTTTTGAACTTCATTCTAATCTTTATCAAATTTCTTGAAGTTTCTCTTCTGTAAGACATGGCAGCTAATTTTGATTTCTTATCGAGGACAGATCCGTTTCCCTAAATCTATTTTCAAAATTTATAAATCGCCCTTTCACTTTTCTGCAAGAGTTTGTTTTGTTAGGGATCTTAATGAAAACGCTCTGTTCTAAAATGTATTGGCTATTTGAGTAATAACACATAAAGCTAAAAACACTTAGTTTCACGGCGTATAAACGACACAAAGACAACGCTCCAACTAATTTAGGTGGCATAATGAAGGTCAGAGGAACCGATTAGCAGTACGTGTTTCTTCACTGTCGCTCTTCTGCTCTAGCGAATTAATGTCCATTTGAGAGCATTGTATTTCTTGCATTGTCGGTATGAAAAGCAGCACTTTGTCATGTTCCTCTGAAATTCTTGTGTTTACGCCTATGATATGCTTAATTTGTAATATTTAGTTACCGTATTTCCAATTTCAGTCAGTTCAATACTCTGTAACTACCAAGTAGCTACGAAGTTAAAAAAAATCGCCTGTTATTACAAATCTTATACTTTTGATTTTTAACATCATACACCATACCACCTGTTTTTTTGTAATCGTATTACTAGAAAGAATTTGGTAAGCGTGAGAATCAAGAACTTATCATTAAGCCGCTTCCAGTGAACTGTCTTCGACAATGTAAACCGGTCCCTGTGCTGAATAATTTACTTCACGAGTTTGTTCGTTATTTTAATTTAATATATACATAAAGACATAACTATAGTTGCTTAAACATTGACTGAGAGAACGAACTGGAAGTGACAAATTGTAGAGGTAGTTTCATCTTGGGAATGTTGAATATTATTAAAACGATATTGCAGATTACTTGTGCTTCCACAATAAATGAAAAAAAATCTCATTTTTAACAAATGCCGTTTTACAGCCGTCAACTTTTCAAATTTTATATCCCAATCACTCAGCATATTTTGCATAGAACTTTTGATAAACTGTATTTCTGAGTAAATTCATATAATCAAATATATTGTTATTAGAATAACACACAGCACACAAGCTGTGAAAGTTAATTTACAACATAGAACCATGAACCAAGTTGAGCTAATCATTAAATGTATAATAATATCAATTCCAAGAAATGCCCTTACCTGAGCATTCACACCTTCCAATTAAGCACTTAGTACAATAGGTAGGTCCGATCCATAGAGTGTGAAAATAAATAATAGCTTAAGTCGCGGTTTCAGAGAGAGAGAGAGAGAGAGAGAGAGAGAAGGGGGGGAATTAAAACGAAATTTGTGCAGGGGTACCTACTTGCAGTATTATGTTTTTAGCTTTCTAAAGCAAGAGTAAAGGAACATGAGATTATATTAATAACCGATCAATCACAGCTGAAGAGTCTATTAAATCAAGCAATACGCAAAGTTTTTGCTTATCGCCTTCAATGACTAGTTTCCCTCGCCACACGAATGGGTTAATCATGTTTTAAAATGAATCTCTTGATCGGGTAAACTAATCGATTAAATTAATATCTATAAAACATTGAAATAATTATCTCTGTTGTGCTTTTCAATATTCCGCTCACGATCTGGTATCTTGACAGAAAGACAGGTTTGATTGGAAGGAACGGAAGAAAAAGTTTATCTGCTTAAATGCTGTAGCTATGCCTAGGCCCCCAGAAGGAAGGAATGAGGTAAGGGAACACCGGGCGGTCAGGATCTACGGACGATAAGGCACGAACATAACAGGATCCCTAACAATGTTTCCAGATATAGCACCCCGACGCTGGTGTAGCCCCCCCCCCCCTTCTATAAGAATTTGGAACTCCTCAGAAGAGATGCTTTCATACAAGACTCCGGGCAGAAAATTTTCAAATGCAAGCCATGGCCACACGCACGCATCTCACCTCGCCTGACACTTTCGACCATGCAGCAGAACCACCCGAATGAAATGATTGATGAAATAGAAGAGCGGAAAACTCGTGGAAAAGAAATGTCCCTCCCAGAGATCCAGATTAGCTTTTGCGTATTTTCTTTATAATTGAACTTGAATCTGCAATCAGTATTAGGCCACTGAGAATAAGAATAGACTGAAGATAGAGCTCGCGTTTTCTTTCATAAACGCTGAAAGAACCGTTCTACTGTTGCAAGATAGGTTTTAAGAAGTAAATGGTTTTTTTGAACGTCCTGGTTAAAACGCCAATGAGGACTCCAGAATCACAAAAGAACGCATTCCCGAAATACTTCACTGCACTTGATTTGTTGTAGATTGGGAAGAGAATCATGTCATATACAACAGGATTGAATGAGAAGTTCTGCTAAAGAAAAAAGCGATACATGACTGAAATTTTCGACATCGGATGGTTTTGTACTGTTTAATGTCTTATATGTTTAAGAAATAATAGGCGTAATCTTTTCATCACCGGATGCCAGCGAGTGAAGTTGTCCATTGCCAAAGAATAATAGTCCAATATAGTACAAATAAGCGCTCTTCTGTGCCCATTTAAAACTTCATTCTATCTATGAAGAGGTATCCAACACGAGTAACTCTTATGTAAGATGGTGTTTCATGTGTAGGCACTTAAGGCAGAATAAACTTTGGCTTAGAAATAAGTTTAAGCCTTATTGAATTAAAAATGCGCAAAGGAGTTGACACTTTAAATAACCGTAACTGTAATATCGAGGATCACAGTTGCAGTGGTCATTTACGTAAAAAGTAAATAAATATATTTTTTATGCCATGAATATGACGAAAGGAGTGTTAAAAAATCAGTACCATTTTGAAAACAAAACTCTGTAGCCCTGGGGAACCGGAATACATAAACTCGCTCTCTGTTAACAGTAAAACTCTGTAGAAATTGTGACGTAGTGGAACGAAAAACTTCTGTCAGCCATCCTTACTATGGGATGACAAAAATAGACTGTAGACATTAACCATTCTAATGAACATTATCTACGCTAACTTAAATAATAATTATAGGTATGTACTAGGTAGAGTATAAACGTCATTGACATTACAACAAGGCATACGAGCAACAACAAGCATCTCATTAACGAGGCTTTGTAAATACTATTACGATAAAATTATATATAGTTTGTTCAAATATAATTTAATGGCGCTGTGTGTTAAATATGTATTTCTGCTGTTAATTAAAAAGTATACTCGTTTGCCGCGCCGTGGAGAGGGCATAAAATCTGCTTGTTTACTTGTTAACCTTGCTGACTGTCGCAATCGTAGCGCAGCTGTTTCCGAGTATGTGTTGGGTTGTTCGTTTCTTAATTCGATAGTATACATAAAGATGCCTGGTATGTTTATAACGGGTCAGCATATCTTTATGTGCCTAAAATTTTATGCGTTAACTCGATGGTAAAAGTATCATAAGACTAACTTTTTGAGCATGCAGTTATTTTGTTACTTACGTGAATGTCATACTAATCTCTTTTTTCAGAGAATTAACCGATAGGAAGTGATCATGCATTTTCTCAAAGGAAATCTGCCACTGCTCACACAGTGAATAATTCCGTGAGAGTAATGCGTTCACAATGTGTTTACACAAGACAGAGTTATTAGTAGGGATTTGTGGCCCTCTCGCTCCCCCAATTTAACAGTCTGCCATTACTCTCTCTGGGGTAAATTAAAAAAAAGCGTGTACAAGACAAATCCGCCCACCATACAAAAGCTCAAAGATAATATTTGTCAGAAAATTATCTGGATCTCAAAATGAACTACTGCAAGTAATAAACAATTTCCTAAAGAGATACCAAATGCGTGGGAAATGAAGAGTGGGAGTTTCTATAACTCATTTGATAATTTGATAAGTAATGAGTCTCTTAAAATGGTTTGTGTATTATTTTATGATTAGTTTGTTTCGTTGTTTTACCCAGCTGGCCGGCTAAGCGGCTAAGGAGCTGCACGCTCGTCTATATGTAAAATACTCCGGGGGAAAACAAAATGATCGCACTGTTGTGACTGCCAACATCAATGAATAATTGTAAATAACATTGTAGTAATACTGTTGCGTTTACAATTATTTTTAATTCTTACTATTAGAAATATAATAATTTGGGCTGAATTTATTATTGTTTTCAAATAAAACGTTCTGGTAAATATAAATATATTTAGCAAAAACTCTATATCACTATCATCACTAATAACGTCGGTTGTTCTACAAACAATGTATGCTAGGGCCTCCATCTACGTTCATATCACACCGCTCGATGTCCCCCTTCACCTCATCCCTTCCTCACTGGAGGCTAGGCACAAAGGGCCAGCCATTGAGCAAGACCGGAGTACTTACTTTTTTTCCTCCGACACTAACAATCCTATCCAATTCAAAAGATCTTGGACAAAATGCATGTCATACCTTATGGCAAGGTAAAAATCGCCCCTGTTCCATTGGATCTTGTGGATTCTGTTATGCAATATAAGTCAACCATTTTTTCCCCCTAGAGATTACCAAAACGATCTCGTTTTCATTTTCTCCTGAGCTATGCAAGACCTGCTGCGTGAAGGCGTAAAGGCCTTATCTATTCAATTCGTTTGTACCTATAACGTTCATATTTTCGAAACATAATTATGCAATCATAATTCAGTTCCTGATATATTTAAAGTTTTGACATTCTTTAACACTTCGGCGCTGATCAAATCTGCGTATGTGTTCTGAATCCTTAATATTCAGATATGTGTGTTCATGTCTTATCATTTCTTGTGCGTTGTTTGTTTATTGTCTTGTGCGTTGTTGTCTATGAATCACCGTCATGATTAGAGTTTAGCTTTTAAAGGGAAAAAATAATGAATATAGTTAATACAAAGTAGATTATAAATTGTCATATATCAATGTGAGAAAACAGCAGGTTGAAAGGAACTTTTAAATTTTAACTATTTATGTTATATGGTAAGAACAGTTTCGTTAACTAAAAATAATCGATGGGGCTTTAGTTACAAACTTTTCCCCTGACGGGGTGTTTTGCGTTCCGTAGTCACCGTTCATAATAACTCCGTCTCTATGCTCTTGTAATATAATTGAACATTGCTTTCTGAGCCTGATCTCTGCCGATCTCGCGGCAGTGTACATTTATTTGTGAAGATACAGTTGCTTCTACAGCAATGCATTTTTGTTTGTAACAATATTTTAAATATTAATCAACTTGTAGCGTGTGCGAAATACATTCACAACTTTGATGATCAATTACTTCTTTCCAGAACCACAATTCATAATAGTGTGCTCCAATTTGAATCTACTGATTCAGTGTAAAACAAAAATCCACTAGCAAAAACTGATATTTTGCCCTAATATCGCTTGCTCGTCAACAAAAGCACTCCCAAAATTAGCACAAGTGAGAGTTTTGGATTTTAAATTAACAATGAAGCCAGAAACGTTACGATAGTTGAATTTTAATATTGTTAATCAGAATGCTTTTCCCCTCACAAAGTTGTTTAGCTGAGGAAGGACGATAAGGCATATCTTATAAGATTAGATTTTATACATGTGGGGTGGAAATACTCTGACACCCTTAGCAGCCGAGACTTAAATCAGCGCAAGAGCAACCCAGGTTTGTTACAAAAGAAGAATCTATAGACATTAAATAATTAAATAGTTTAAAAAGTTTATTATTCTTGCAAAGATAGAGTAGGAGTGTATAAATTATTACAATACACTTTAAGAATAGCAAAAATTTGAGCCTAAGATAATATCTGAGTTCAAAATAACTAAGACGAGCTAATAATATACCTATGAAGTACACAGTAAATGGCAAAAAATGATTAAAATGTCTAATATTTGCTATTTATGATGAAGATGAAAAAGTCATTATGATAAAAAGTTTTTGGTCTGATAGGAATAGGGATATGGATAGTTTAAAGGGTGGATTAAAATATTATTTTAAATTTTGGAAGAATAATTATTCCATTTTATTTGCATTTTTCTTAGCACAATAATTCACACAAACTATCACATACAAATAGTCTGTCTGAATTGCAATTGCATTTGTTAAATCTTGTTAATCATTAAAAGTGCATCGCTAAACAACTAACAGCGGATTTTATTCAATTTTCTGGGCACTTGAAAACGCTATTACTATGCTATGTTATGTACAATAGTAATGGACTAATGCTATATGAACCTTATAGAGATCAAAGAAAAAGAACATTAAATCTCACAACAAATATGTATGAATATTTCCGTTTCAATTGGATGGTAATACAAATGTTTACAATTGCATACTGATGTAAAATAGTTTGTAGGTTCTAGGTGTACATTAGATATGCTGGCAGACTGCTGAAATAATATGAAACACTTGACTGCTATTGTACACAGTAGAGAGATCAGAGTGGTGGCTATTTTACCAGAAGCATCATTGACAAAGTTAGAATGTCCAGGGCGTTTTTTTGTGCTAGTACCAAAAATGATGAAATGTTTGAATGCCTCAAGTCAAGGGCATAACTGACTAGAAAAACAATTACTGGAAAGAAAGAATCAGACTCGGGATTCGTATCACGGATCTTCAGTCTTCTGTACTGAAGCTCTAATTAATTGAAATACCGGGTGCTCCTTCAAGCACAAATCTCTCTCATGTGGTTATATAAAAATAAACTATATATGAACCCCATATAGCATTGGTTAAATTAGAGCCTTGGTTAAAAGCACTCGTAGCATTATGAGGAATAAATCTCTTATAGTAAACATACTTTAGGGAGATTTCCAAGGACGTCATGGAGTTGTTTAGAGCGTCAGCACGAAAGGCTGAAGATCCGTAGTTCGAATCCTGCCCATGAATAATGATTTTTCCCTTTCAACTAAATATCCTACACAGCTAGTGCGAAGAAACAATTTAAGATGTATATAGAAACATGTATGTTAGGAAATATTGCTGTTTGTCTTTATTTCTAAATTCGTACTCAGCGTCTTGATGTGCACGAGGCAGATATGAAGATAAGTTAACCTAACAACCCCACACTTCATCTGAAAAGTTTGCTAGTGCTAGTTTCTGTCAATGGGTATAAACAGGTGTCATAAATTCCTGTTATCTAGATTCAGAAGAACGTTACAAGTTTTGGGATCTATTCTTGTGGGTTTTCACACAGTTTTTACGTGAATGGGAAAATGATTGATTTGCCTTTGATAATGGACTACAAAGGGATTTATTTTATTCAGATTAAGAGTTAAAGCTTTTAGTTTTAAAAAAAATTAAAAAATCACCGTTTGCAGATCATGCCTCTCCAAAAAGTGCACTCATTTGTCTGGATATAGAAGAGTGCAGAAATCAAGCAAACAGGACTTTTTTATCCTGGATATGACAGAACATTTCCTCAAAAATCCTTTTGGGTTTTATTTCTAGACAAATTGCTCCTGAACTAAGAAGATAAAGGAATCTATAATGTTTTTCTCTTAGATAAGGGGAAAATATTGAGGCATAAACTAAAGAATCGTGAATAGAATGCATCCATTAAGGGTGTGGGGAAGAGCGTAATTTTATATTAGTATTTTATGTTGAAATTTAATGGAATTGGAACACAACAGAAATGCTAAAGTAATATTGAAGGCGGAATTGAAAATCCTGCAGAAGAGTGAACCTTAGCACACCTTGCGGAATGCATTAAAGTTTCTAAAGATACCAAGAAAACATGAATAAGTTTCCTGGAAGGTAGTTCAAAAGATGTGCATGAACACACCTTTCCTAGAACGTGGCCTATTCATTCATCTATTTGCTTGGCCGTCAATTTGAAATGACAAAAGAATTATCGATCGAGCTCACCTGCAGGAGGCCGACAAAAGCTTTTTTAAACATTAATAAAGGTAATGCGCTTTCCAATATCGTTGAGAGCAAATAGCTTTTCTGTCAGTCCCGATGAAAAGCATAGAAATGAAAGGGAGTCTGAAATTTTGAAGAACGCCTCTCGTTAATGTTAAGAGTCTATCACTTTAAAAATATGGTCTTATCTTGAAGCACAATGCAAAGATATTATAAGAGGATGTAAACAAAAAAGATTAACATTTTAGCTAAGTATGTGTATGAAAGGAAACCGATACACGGAATAACGGTACTTGGCAAAATAAATTATTTAAAAATGTCATTACCTGGTCATTATTTCTGCATTTATTTATTTGTTTGATACTTTTCAATTCCCATAGGGGCTCATTTTGTCATTAGTAAATATATATTTAAATGAATACCAGATCGCTAGTAGTGTCATACTTTAAATAAAGGCTGATGCGTTAAGACCGTCTCCTTAGTTTAGTGTTAGCTTTGCTGACTGCTGGCCATGAGGACCGGGTTCGATTTCCGGTACCTGCTAAGCTAAGAAGGTTTGAAACGAGGTCCATCCAGTCTCTTGAGGATAATTGAGGAGCTGCCCGATGGAGAGGTGACGATTTTCGATCTAGAAAGTCGCGTAATAGGCTACCGGTCGGGTGCTAATCAAAAGCCCCCTTGAAATATTGCTCTCTATCATTGAAGTCGTAAGACTGAAGCAGAAGTGGCTGCGGTAGGCCGTGGCCGATCTCGGGTTGTAACGCCAGAGAAGAGGAAGAAGATTATATTTAAACCAATTCATGTTATCTCCTTAGATGTCACATTAACTCTCCCTTGAAAACCCTTGTACTGTAGATGGGTATGCCTTCATATAAAATAACGTGCAGACCGCCACCTGATATTAAGTTCACATCACGAACCATTCGGTTATTGCATTGACTTACCGCTGAAGATTTTGTACCTCAATACTATGCTTCTTTACCTCGATTGGTCACGTTACAATTCCTCCAAGATTGTTATAGGCAAAACATAAATCTAGTAACAGTGCTAGGAAAAGAAAAAGACAAGAAAGGCAGCTGAAGAATACTCATAGAATGAACATGTTTGTTTATTTTAAGTTGTAAAGATGTATTGCTTGTATACTATTTATTCTAAAATACCCCTATTCATAAAATAAGAGCATACTGTGACGTTACCTATAAAATATAATATGAAAGCCTTTTACTTGTCTCCTTGAAATAATATATGCTATGATTATGGAGAACATTTTGAATCTGAATTGATAACAAAGTTTTATTACGCTTTTTCGCAAGGCTTTTCCTTACTTGGAAGATTTGATATGTCTAACCGTGGAACTGTATAAAAGTTACTTTGTAATTCTTCTTTATAACCACATATTGTTCTGAATATCTGAATCTATACCTTGCTTAGACTGGAAGTAAATAAATATTCTATGATTACAAAAGTAATAGACTATACAGAAACAACTTAAAATTGTTTTGCATTAAAGTTTCTACATTGGCAGGACTGTTAACTTCAAACAGAATTAAACCCAAGTTGATAGGCGATTCAAACAACAGATAGCAGCACGTCTAATCGTTTACTTGTGCTGAGTGGTGATAGGTATTTCTGCTATCAATAAACTTTCATTTGATGCTAGCTCATAAGTATTTTATAAGCTTGTAAATACAACAGCGATGCCAAAAATTAATGAATATTTTGTTGATTTTAAACAGGTTGTCTTAATGAGGACAAAAACAGTATATGTTGCAGGGGAACAGCGCCAGAAGAAACAAGAGACTGCAGATAAAAGTTCTCGATGTATTAATACTCGGACAACTATAACAAATTCATCCGAGGTAGTTGGTTACTGATACTAAAATAGCAGCATACGGGATTACTTAGAAGAAAACCTCTTTACTTTACTTTCTACAGTAATGGCGATAGATCTAAATAGTAGGTGATCTTCTCAAAAATCGCCGAGAAAAATAAGGAAATCAGACTTAAATTTGCCAAGAAGCATCCAGCTTGGAGCATTAATGATTATTCCAAAGTTGTGGAATGGTGAAATTAAGAACTATTTCTCATTTGGTGGGAAGAACCAACAACAGAAACGACAAAAATATCAAAATGTCCACCATGACACATTTTGGACGGTTTAGTATAGGATGGTGTTGTTTCTTGTAGTAAATTGATTTTATGGTCGAGATTGTTAGGATAATGGAATGATTTACGTACAGTGCTATTCCAAAAGGGTATAAGAGTTTCATGCAAGAAGAAATATTTTATATAAGTGGCTCGTTAATGAACAAAAAAATCCAAGAATATCCTGAAGAAAGTAACGTGTTTTGAACAGGTTTGTGCACGTTTTACCTACCTAGAGTACTAAAAATGGGGGCAAAATACCTTTTGGCCAAACTCATTGACTTCATGACATTGAGCTGTGCTGCAATAGTCAACAAAGGGCTGTGTGAAAAAGTATTAAGTCCTGAAGAGCAGAGGCAGTCATATTTTTATTACTTCTATTATTACCATTATTTTCTTTCAATTTACAAAATACTTTTATCCTGAATAATTACATTAAACTGTATTTTATTTGTGATGAAACATTTAAAACTGAATGTGATATGAAAATATATAAAATAAAATAAATAACTTCAATTGCTAATAAATGTGAACTGTCACTTTTCATATTCAGGTTGCCTTGTTCCTCCAATAAACTTTTGAGCGATAACATATTATAGTCGCGGTGAAGCACTTAGCCGGAGGGTGAGGGAGGGAATAACATGCCCAGTTTAGTTCATTCTGATCCTAAACCTTGAACGTGGATCCATGTGATAATTTATTCATTCCCTTGGAATAAAGGAAAGAAAGAATGTTTCAGTATTGAGTATAATGCAGTGCTGCAGTTCCGTAAGTGCTTCCCGGCCTTCTCTTCGGTCGCCTGTAGTATGAGTATAGATGAACGGAAATGCTTGGGGGCTGACCAATATAGGTAACACTTAAACTTTTAACTGCGATCGTGGTTTCTCAATCTGCATCTTTGTTTATTTTTACCTCATATGGGGCAACATTATTACATTATAGAGACTTTGAACTTCAAATAAATCGAGCTGAAAAAAATTTGTGATAGATCTGAAAGTTTTATTAAATAAAGAACTATAGCAGTGCTGAAGACATATTATCACCTACAGTTTCTAGGCTAAAACGAGCTTAATGAATTGCTTAAATAGAACTGTAGGTCTGTCCCTTTGGTTTATTGTTTGCTTTTATTTTTATTTTTGTGTCATTCTCTGTGTTTTATAGATTAGATTTGTTTACCAATAGCTTTCATTAATTATATGATTTTATAAGCTTCTTCGATCCTTAAAATGTAGTGCTCATTTTGCCAGATATTTTGTGCAGGATATCTTAAGAGATCTTTATGCACAATGCGTCCCAGTCATTCATCTGCCAGCCTACCGAACAAATCACGGGTGTTATCGACCCATATCATCCATACTTAAGGTCATATTTCAGGCGCCAAGACAGCTATGTAAAGAAGTAAGTCGATGCTTTACTTGCAATGTGGTAACTATTGCTCTTAATATATAAATCACTCTATTGCTTCTGAATTAAATTTAGTGTATTGAAAAGACACCCCCAATTTAACACTAGAACAGAAAATATTTGCATATTACACTTAAGTGGAATAATTTATGGAGCAGTATGTATATAATTTGCAGAAAAATATCCGTGTTCCATTTCCACATACGTACTGTAAGAAAAGTGTTTTGTGAAACAGGATGGGTAAACAATAGAATTCCTAAGGGAAAAAGACGTGCTCTTACGAAAGGAACCCTTGACAATAGAAAAATAGAGCGTTCTTTAAGCAGCCCATAGAGTTGCTAACTAAATTGAGGAAGTTGAAACTTCTTCTGGTTGTAATCCAAAATTAGAATCGCTTGATATTATAAGTCATGTGAATTTCTATAGTTGGTTTTAGCAGAATATTGCTGATCCGCTTTATTTCTTGTTTCCAATGAGAGTTAATTTCATGTAAATGATCATATTTGTTTGCCAAACTTTAGCAGTACTGATAAACTCGATTAATTCACTAAGTTCCCATGCATGAAAAAATAAGGTGTGTTGAAACTGCAGAACGAATAATGAATCCGTATTTGTTTAAATTTGCTCTAAATTCAGAAAGATATTCCATGTAAATTTTCGTACAGTTTAGCAATATTGCAAGATAGATATTTTCAACGACACAATTTACACTGTACATAATCTTTGGAGATTCCAAGCGAAGTTTTCAATGGCAGAATCATTACTAGAGGGTTATGAATCTAACGTTTCCTATATCTTACCTCATGTGTCCATTATTTATGGCGAACCCCTAAAAATGTATTGTTATATTATAGTGGAGCTGAAAGACAATAAATGCAAGTAAATGCTCATTTTTATTAAAAGATGTCATGAATCTTGATTGCAGACGAGACACTTTGAACCCGTCTTATATAACACATATTAGTGTTTATTATACGATAAAAAAGCCTAAGAGAGTTTATTTGTTAACCTGTGTTTTACGAGCGTTTAAATAGATAGCTAACTGTAAAGCATGACACTTGCGTACATTGGCTAATTTAACTATCTTTTACCTATAGTCTATAGCCGTTTGACATTTCATAGTACTATTGGGTGTAATATATCTAAGTGGTACTCCAGGTAGAGACTTTGATAAAACTGCTTATACTTTTTTAATTGTTTAATGCTAAAAGTTTAGACACAATGTTTCTGTAAACTCCACAGTAGGACACTGCTTTGCATAGGCTCCATCTGGAAATAAACGCCCTTATTTAATTAAAAAACACAATTATTGCAAACGGCAATAATTAAGTAATGCATTTTTATAGGTATCTCGTAAATAATCCGAAATTTGCTGTATTTATTATTTTCAAAATTAGAGGAATAACGATGATAATATCTATCATTAGATGAAACTACAAATATTCAGAGTTTCTGGGCTGAGTGTCATTTTGAAGACGAGCATTATCGTGTGATACACATTTAAGGTAAATCATCCCGTTTGTGAATCGTTTATAAATATTAGTTTGTTTTTAAATATTCTAATAACTGTTTGCAGATAACAATGAGGAAGTATAAATTATAATTTCAATAAAACTTATTGCTCTGATTCCTAACAATGTTTCAAAAAAAATTTCTCTCAAGTGCCATATTATATGATTTTAGAACTTCTAAACGCTGCCTGTGGTTTTTTTTTTTTCGTTTTTTTTTTTCCTTTCTCATAATTCATATTGATGAACAATCAATATATGTAAAGTAAAGAGTTTTCGTACTCACTATATAAACTCTTGTTATTGGCTTTAATTTGAACGTTATTTAAACTTCATGCTGCACTTTCATGGTTATTTCTGACTAAATAAAAGTTATAGATACCGTTAAACTATCGCTCAGAAGTAATGTTTTGTTTTTATTTTTTTAAGCATACTTTCTCAATTTCGTACATTTTACTATATTTTCACAATTTAATTGGAAATAAAAAAATAAATAAATAATAATCATAATAATAATAATAATAATAATAATAATAATAAGTTGCGAGAAGTATGACAACCGGGTATTAAATTCCGATTTTAGTGACAAAATACATATAATTATATATACTAAACACCAACAGAACGGGCCGCCACTGAAGCACCTGTGAGTTAACACAAGGGCGAGTGATAGCCAACCAGGATGATGTAATTTTAATTGTGGCATTCAAGCTTTAACATCTGTGTTCTTTAAGCGTGATTGCGAGAGAGTCGTGAGCCCGTCACGTTTTATATTTTCCTTTGTCTAACACCGTTTTCTTTTTCATAGCTTCTTGATCACGACGTATTGTTAAAGGATGTGATTGATAGGGCTTACTCAAAAAAAACAAAATAAGAGTCGTAACTGTGAGAAATGTGATATGCTTTGTTCAGCCGTGGAGGTAGAAATCAGTCTGTATACTGAACGTTTTCTACATTTTGTACTAACTTCACTGTGCGTTGTAAGGCCAGTGTTTTATATGTGGCCGTAAAATAAAACAAAGAAAGACGTTCGGTTTTACACTTAATGAAAGGCTAGTGGTCTATTCACTACCATTAGGATACAGTTATCTTCTGTTAGCACATCTTAATGTTTTTTATAATTTATTACCCAATAGATATGCAATATTAAACGTTTCTCTATGCATTAAATATATTGCATATTTTGTTTTTCTTCTCTTCCAATCCTGATAAATTTCTTATAACCGATCTTTGTTTGCTGTAATCTAACGTCATGCATTTAGGTTCGCCGTTATTTCTTTTACCAGATAGAATCCATTCTGAATTATTTATTGGATATTTTGTTCTTAGGTTTTCTTTATCATTTGGTCTAAGTTTTACAGTGGTTTTAATCATTTCTTTTTGGACCCTATTTAATTTCTTATTCTGTATTATATTACATACCCATCGAGAGCTTCGTAAAAAACTATTGATAATAATTTTAGTGTTATGTTTTGATAATTTTAGTTTTTTTACTTGTTTATCCTCTCAAAAAGGTTTAGGAATTTAGACCTGTTCCGAAAAATTAAATTGGTCTTTCCATCTTCAGCATTGTCGTCTAATGCTTCTCCTCCCTGGATATCTTGAAAAATTTGTTATTAAAATATGACTTTTCCATTGTATTTGATATCTTTGTATTCTTTACTATTTTTATTTCTTCACTTCCCTTATTTCGTTCGTCTGAATTTCTAATTGCTTTTATTGTGCCAAGTGACGATCCGAGAAAGAACTGCTTACAGCGTTTCTTTACAAGCAGCACCTATTTTCCACAAACACACTTTAATGCTAGTTTTGATATGACATTGTTGTTTTATATTCTCCTTTTATTAATACGCTGATGACCTGTGATGTTAAAGAGCGTCCTTAAATAAGCAAGCAATCCTTTTATTTAGGCAGCTTTATTTACTTATAATCTTAAATAGTTCCTTGAGATGTGGTTCTATAAACTCATGTGTTCCCGTATTTGTGCTATATATATATGCATACACAGATCTTCAACAATGCAAAACAGCATGAAAACCAACGCAATATAATGAATTCGTCCAGTGATCATTTGTCTAGGTTCCGCGTCACCTCATTTTGGCACCTGTAATTCGACAGTCGCATAATTGACAATGTACTATTGCACAGCCCGTATTCCTCATTCATAAATACTGGCGCAAGTGTTGCATTCAGAAATTGTTTAAAAGGCTAGGGACAACAGAAAGCCTTCACGCTCAACATACAGAAGAGTCTGTAGAAGAGTCTAAAGAAACACATTTTCTCCGTGTTTTTTTTTTTTTTTTTTTTTTTTTTTTTGCAATCAAGAGTTTACATACTGAATACCCGCTTCTACCCACATGACATCGACTCCTTTGGAAATTAAAATTATAAAATATAGTTTTGCATGTAGAGATGCATAAATATTACAAAATTTAAGCTACAGAGTAAAGTTATTATATTATAGGATATGAGGTAGATTATAAATTTTAGTTTTCATCCTATGTATCTCTTAGAGAAGTATGGTGAAAGCCTCGTTTAGTTAGAACCAAGCATAGTGTAAAACACTGCAATGAATCACTTACGGAGAAACAGTGTAAAGAATTGGGGTTCGAAGAAAAGTGTTGGTGATATTTAATATCTGACCTAACTCTTATATAAGAGCTGCTTGGATGTGTTTGGCTAGAGATGCAAGAAGAGTTCTACATGAAACATAAAAATGAACGTGAATATCAGAAGTAAGATCTAATTACGTTTGTTGACCACTTAGTAGAAGGTGTGATGGCTGATTCTCGGCTAAATTACTTGCATTTTTTTGGCTGAAGAAAATGTGATCCCTGAACTACCTCCGCTACCATTATAACCTGCCGCACTCCGTGGCTTGAAACTTCAAAATAACACTATATTAAATTTTCTGAATTGAAAATAAAGATGATGGAACGAATGTTTTTCTGAGAATTCTCCAGAGAGTTGAGGATCCCTTGTATAACAACTTGAATGAACAGTCATTAGCGAGTATAACATACTATAAATTTGGAATATTATATAGACGGTTTCAGATATGAGTACTTATTTCTCCAGTCAAATTCTCGACGTTGCTGGTTTCCGATCTAACAAATTGTGCAACTCTATGAATGAAGGGCATTTTGCTAGAGACTTTTGAAAATAGGTAAAGGTGCTCTATAATACTTATACAGTGTTTACAAGTGTTCCACCTGAACGTGCCTTTAAAAGATACATGTATTGATTTATTTTGTGAAAGAGAGCTTTTCTACTGTGTCTTTTTGAACAAAAGCAATCAATGACGTTTCCATTCTGAAGTCAACTGGCAATGAGAGTTGCAACAGTTCCTGCTTATAGCACAGCGGTGAAGAGAAATTTCTTGACCCTATGTGCATTTGGACCTTCTACGTATTCCTTAAAGCCTGGCGAAATCCGTCGGAATTGCGGATCTACGACCGGGCAATGTGAGCCAATGGCGTCCACAATCCCCCATTAGTACTTTCTCTAGTCTCACCTCACAATTTGAGGGATATGTGTTGTCCGGTCTCACCTGAAGTAAATTATTTAATCTACACTGCTGGCCATTAGAATTACTACGCCCATAAGAAACGCGTTAAACTGTTACCACATTTTCTCAGTAGGGAACGAGTACGACTCGTCAAAAATTCGACAGCAACACCAGCAGATGTCTGGATTTGATCAATGGAAAACTGTGGCATACCGAGAGTATTGGTGCTGGGGTTGCACGAAATGCGTCCATATCCAAAGTAATATAAGTTCAGTGGATGGAGATAGGACGAACACACACCATGAAGCATGCCAAAGACCCCGTCAAATAACCGAATGAGAAGGCATACACCATTTCCGCATTACTATTATAAACACGCACAATGTATTGAAATTTTAATGGCAGCAGCGTAATTTCTGTTTCCTACTAATCTCCATGACCTAAATTAGATCAATGCTAATGTCAATTCAAGAACATAATTTGCTTTTAACTAAATGTAGCTACTATATAATAATGCCTCCCCCATATTATTATAAACCGTAAATCAATAAATATAATGCCAGAAACACACTTAAACATTTTCCTGGAATATTATATTTCATGCTATAAATTCACATTTAGTAACAGAACAAAAGATCACCCCCTCAGTCTAGTGGTTAGCGTTGCTGACTGCTGGGCAGAGGGTCTCGGTATCCGCTTAGTAATTTTCTAAGTTAGGGAGTTGGAATGGGGTCCATTCAGCTTCTTGAAGACAACTGCGGAGTTTCCTGATAGAAAGCTGGTGTCCTTTGATCTCGAAAGCCGCGTGATATGCGACTGTCGGGATGCAGGCATGATCACGTGTTCCCTACAATATTGCCCTCTATCAGTAATGTCACAAGACGGATGTATATGTCGCAGCGGTCCCTGCGACATGATATAGATCATTTGAAAATTAGGAATCCTAACGTACTTGCCGGAAGTAGGGCAAATATTACATGTGTTCTAAGCGACATCTATAGTATAAATATCTAAAGTTACAGTTTCTTAAAATAAAACAGAGAAATACATCTTAATTAACAAAATTAATAACGCAAGTTATTACTTTAGTTAATTAAATTTAAACGATCGTACAAGCTATGAAAATGATCTAGTAATGGAATACGAAAACATTAACGATTATTAACAATGCACGAAATTGTTGTTCAGGGTTGTCGATTGAAATCATCCGAAATTACAGACTATTGCTTCATTAGATCGGATGATTTAGTTTTGGATTTTTGTCACCAAACAAGATAAATGCAATTCTTACCGTAGAAAAAGCATTGGTTTAGTCTAATCATATGTCAAGAGAATATTCCAAACGTTTATTATCAGCGTTGCGACGAATTGGAAAAATATATTAAGCTGAAGGAGATTACATTAAAAGTAAATTTTCGAAGTTCATTTGAAAAGTTCTCAGAATGAGGTACGAAGAAAGGAACCAACTCTTTAAAATGATTCTTATTCTTCAATATATTTTCTTTAGGATGAACCCAATTTGTTTAATAATGTTCCAAACATCATTAACGAAAGTCAGATTCCTTCAAGGCGGCAAACATTCCTCTAGGGCTGATTTAAGCACCTTGTCAGTCGAACAATTCTTTCAGTCAGTAAATTTTTCAGCTTTCAGAACAGGGGAAATCCTGATGGAGCCAATTCAAGTGAGTAAAGATTGATGGTACAGAAAACCATATTTTAATTCATTCATTCTTGTTTTTACAGTAATACGTGTGGGGATCGCATTGTATTAATGGAAAACTACTTTTTTTGACAAGCAAATCTTCACTTAGAACATTTCTATTCAGTTAGAAAAGAAAATGAAGGAGTTATAGGTGGTGGGAGGAATTGTGATGGGAGTTTGATTATATGCAGATACGCTCACTATTAAATAACTCTTGTCAATCTACAGGGATATGCTGGTTTTTTTTTTTTTTTTTTTTTTTTTTTTGGAACTTGATAGTGCCAGGTTGAGTGAGAGGAATTGAAGATGATGTGTTGAAGAGAAAGAACACCTTATTATCTGCGAGTTGACGTCGTTTATTCGACCAACAATTGCGTACCAGGGCGTTTCTCGTTGTACCGCAATGATGAGACCGTTGGCAGACGCGTGGGCCTCGTAGTGTTGAAGTTGCAGTTCCAATCGTCGAAGGAGAAGTGGTAGTAGTAGTACTCGAAGAAGTAGAAGTGGTAGTCCTAGTGTCCCTTTCATGTGGGCGGCCGGTCTTTACATTCCTTATAAGGTATGTTTGACCACGTGATAAAGGGAAGCTCTATTTTCCCGCCACTATGGATTTAGACATCCTTACAGGCTATCGGTGGCATCATGCAGCTCTCATGCAGCTCTCTGGTAGTCAGATTGTCTGAACGTAACAACTTGGCGATTCGTCCACCGTTCAATTTCAATTTCTACCGTACGTTAGAATTCAATGTCCTTTAACGGTAGCACAGGTGTTAACAGCGTTCGTCTTTGCCAACATACCTGCCGCGGGAAAAGTAGCCTCGTACCAATGAACGAAAGAAAGAATTTACTCTATTGTCTGCCAGAACGGTCCCTCTTCTGTCCGAGCGAGAATTCCTGCTTTTCTTGACATTTTTACACACTTACAGAACCCTTCACTTACAGCTAGCTGAAGTAAAATGTTACATATATTATAATTAATTTTTTACAATAGATCGGGGTACCAAGGACGGTATCAAAGATTAGCTTAGTATTTTCCAGTGCACCTGTGGAAAGATAGCGTTCCAGAAAACTGAAACATAAACTTTCCATCTGATTTCACGAACTTGGCTTTCTTTGGCGGTGAAGCATGTCGATGTATCCATGATTTTTACTTTAGTGTTGTTATTAATGTATAGTAGGTATCCATCCTGTAAACATTTGCTTTTGATTTAGCAATATAGCCACTCAACTTGGGGATAATTTTTCATGTATAATTGCTCTATCAAACTGTGATATATGGTATAGACATGCATCCGCATTAGTTTGTCCATGAGCTCATTGGCTAAAGCATGTTGAGGCTAGGCAGGGACGGTGTGTAGCGAGTGGTAGGGAGGCATTAAAGGAAAAACGCAAGGAGATAGAGACCAAGGGAGGGCACTCTCCTCCAGAGCCTTAGAGTAAGGAGCAATACTGGGGTGTTCAGGGTGTATTTATTTATTAGAAATTTTGTTAATCTTTCATTATAATGTATTTTAATTAGTACATTTTAATTATGGGCCTGTAATGTTTTAATTAACTTTTCGATCTTTGTTAATATTGTTTTGTTGCCCACAAACTAACCTTGCGTGATATTCCTCAAGAAGAATGGCAGAATTTCATATCACAACAAGCTTGGAACTACCATGGCCATCAGTAGGTCAAGTGTTCTCTTGTCTTACAGTTAATTTTGTACTCTTTCGATGCAGACTGGTGAGTTTCAAACACTCTCGTCATTTGTCTTAAGTTGCACTAAAAAAGTAAACTTTTATGATGAAAAGTTCTTGAAATTTGTGAAAAGTTACAACTGAAGTTTGTTCTGGTATTAAATAAAGTAAAAGTTTCACCTTAAACCTCCACATTAACTTAAATACTACATTAAATGAGTATCTATAAAAAGACCATGGTCTTCTTGAACTCTTTAGTTACAAATGCACTTATTGTTGTTAACCTTGACATTTACATTCAAAAGATTCAGTGAAGCATTACAGACAAACAATTTGCTCTTGCCTTCGCTTGAAAAACTGGATCTAGTTATTTTCTTGTTCATAATAAATCAATATCATTCCGAACCCAGATACTGCACGTGGATAAACTTAATAACGCGTTTATCATCAATAACATGTAGCTGAAATCGGCTCTTTAGAAAGTAACATGGATCAAACAAGAACAAAAGAAGTTGTGTAATAAAAATAAGCGAAGAAAACCAGTTGTTGTATAACAATGCTTGAGGCATGAAGGCATGTTATAGAAAGATGAATACCATGGTAAACATCAGTGGTTCAGGGGACAGAGCTGATGGTGGAGACATATTAACTTTTATTTGTTCTTGCAAATGACACATTTTTAACAAAAAGTACATCGTTCTACAAAATAATTACTTCATATATTAAGTTTGACATCTGATTAATTAGTTCCTGCAAAATTATAAAAACAAATTTCTGAATTTAAATGTTTATATCTAAACGATAAACAGACAAACAAATGCATTTTAGAAAAGTTAGATAAATTGGAATATCTAAAAAAAATCCAGAAATTCTGATACATAACTGGAGAAACAAACTATGTTGTAAATACAAAAAAAAAAAATTATTGGAAATTTAATCTTCCTCTACTCGTTGGCGTGATAAGTTTTGGTTTGCCGCAGCAAGTTCTGCATCCACTACTTCCTCCTTCTTATTGACAGAGGTCCTTTCCCAGTTTATTATTTCATCTCATGTATCTTTGGGTCCACCGCCTGTGATGTCTCAGTAGTAAAAACGGGCTTTAAACACTTTTAAAAAAATGAAAGAGGAACCACCACGGTGGCCGAAATCGTTAAGGCGCGTATTCGTGAGCGGGAGGTCTGGGGTTCGATTTCCTCCAGGATCGCCCTCCCTGACTGAGGTATTTTTCCAAGTTTTCCTTAGTTCTCATAAATGGAAAATGCTAAGGAGGTACCTTAAACGTAGACTTGGGATGATATTTCCTTTACAAAAATCCTTTCCCAATATATAAATTCATCTCAAATATCATTAGCGTCCAGTCTATGATGCTTCAGTAGTAAAAACGGCGTTAAACACTATTAAAAAAATTAAAAGAGGACAGTGTTGCAGGAGGGCATGTTATCAGCAAGCCGGCACCCGGCCAATCGTCTATCACACGGATCGAAGAATGCCAGCTCTCCATCAGGCAGATCCCCAATTATCCTCACGAGGCTGAGTAGACCCCGTTCCAAGCCTCCCTAACTTAGAAAAATTCTTCGGCAGGTACCGGGAATCGAACCCGAGCATCCCGACCAACAAAACCAACCACTAGACCAAGGAGGCGGCCTTATAAATCCAAATCCATAACTAAATTGAGCTACGCTAAAACTTTAAACTACTTAAAAGTTTACTTCAAAATACAGTTCAACAGTAAAAAGAGCACTTGGAAAATCTACTTAAAGGCTCTATCGTCAGCAAAACTTTGAAAATGAAAATGAATTACACTTTCATATGCAGAAGAGCAGTATTAAGAAACTTCCATTAATGACATTCAAAATAATATCGAAAAAAACACGGTAAAAAACAAAAATAAAAAAGAGCTAAGAGAGAGCAATAATAAATGACACTCTGGTCCCTGAAAGGATATTATATCCTATGTCAGAGGTAGTGAATCATTTACTTGATCTCTAGACTAATTACGGTGAGTCTGCTAATATTTTTCTGAGCGTTTAAAAGCCTTGTTAAGTTAAACAAATGGTGAAATGTTTTCCGTGACAAAGCGGTGTATGTTTCCTTCCCATTTAACTGGTTTGTTTGCCAGTCTCGTGATGAAAGCTCTGACCAAACATACTCCCTCTCGTGATCAGCCTGCATTAGTTTCCTAATTGCTTTCTGGCATTAAACTTTTTGTTCATGATTAGCGAGATGCCCCATTAAGCTTTACATCGTTATTTTTCAGGACTCATCAAAGAAATATTATTAGTAGTTCAAACAGAGATGTTGCAAGCTGTGAATAGAAGTGGAGTAGGCTTTGTAAATAAAACACTGTTGAACTCCTTTCAAATTCTAATGCTATATTAAGTCAGACTTGGAAAATTTGGGTTACGGTCGGGATTTCATACATGGATTTTAGCCTTCCTTGCTGACACTATAACCAATTAAGCCTTTGATATTTTGCAAATATAATAATGTTCAGTATACACATGATAATATAACTTCAAATTTCAAAAATACTTGTTTGAATAGTAATTGATTGATTTGGTTTATTTACGGGTTATCGGTGTCCCATTCAAATCAGGGCGTGAAACGGCCGTCAAATTTTACTCAGAGGCGTCTTCTTTCAGGCTTGAGGTTCTTCTTTTTCGTGCCGTAAATGTACGACACGGGACCCACGGCTTTACTTCTCTTCCAAAGCAAGGATTTTTACGCCTGAAAAAATCCATCGATCCTGGCCGAGTTTGGACACGCGATCTTGGGTTTAGAAGGCAAGCACGGTTACCACTACACCACCAGGACCGACTTTGAACAATAAGACATTTATGCTCAGATACAGAGAGGGAAAAAAACCCAAACATTCTTTTTTGATAAATAAATGGGATATTACTAATTATTTTTCAATTAAATAAATAATATTAATATTTCATTTTTAGTTTTTCACTTTAGAATATTTATTACTGTGGCATTCATTTTGAAAACAAGGATGATTAATTTTCTTTTATGTATTTTATCATAAATTACTTCAAAGTCAATTATATACTGTCCATTAATATATACACATACGTATATACATGTAGAGTGATCCGTTTGGGTACGGATAATATTAAATATTGCTATAACAACTAATATTGTAATAGGAGACATTTCTTGCTGGTGATATTTTGCTTAAAATATGGGAGTTTTCATACGTGACAAGAATGAATATCAATAATGTATAATAACAAATGAAAATCGTAGATGATTGAAATCAACAGAAAGATCAGTGCGCTCTTGGATATGCTAAATTTGAGAATGTTAAACATTTCGATGTGAGTATGGTGTGTTAAGAGTCCACTCACCATACGTGTGGTATGGAACATTTGTAGAAACAGTTTTTGTGAGAATGCAGAAGGTCGCAGGCGAAACCCAGTAAAGAAGCAGCTATCTCTGCAGTCATGACAAGAAGCCCTACGAAAAGTTAAAGACGACTGTCAGTACAAATGAATGTACCATACACGTCCTGTCAGCGTATTGTTCAAAAGTACCTGAAACTGTGCCCATATCCCTTCTAAAAGCCTTGCGCTATATTGAAATGGTGCTAAGTATACAAAAATTGCAATATGGTCTGGTTCTAATCCTTATTCTATTACAGGGCTATATTTTAACTCACTCCAACTACAACTTTAACTCACCCCCTCCCCCCGCTGCCTTCTTCTAAATGAAGAAACACCATAATATACCAAAATATTTTCTACAATTTAATAATCACACTAGATCGTCAATGAATATTTTCTAACTTATAAACACCTTCCCTTAACTAATTTACACCCACACATATTTAAACTTCTGATTTAATACACATTTAATCACAATACATCGCCAGCCAATTTTCCAAAGCAAACACATTCCAACTCACAGATCCTCTCTCCAATTTGGTTCTTAACCCTGTACAGATATTCTCCAACATTTTTAATTTGTCTTTGGCTATCGAGCATTTCACATGCTGCAATTTGCTTATTTAGTTTCAGTCATTTGCCATATATTGCTTGTTATCTTCATTCGCTACAAGCCTTATGCGATGAGGATCAAAAGGTCGTTTCAATTTTGCATCCATAAGTGCCAACGGATTGAGGATGACGACAGCTTCTTAAACAAATAATGATTTACAGACATGTAAGCGGGAGAGTAAACATCGCAACTGCATTATTTCGGCAAGGGAAAATCCACATATCTCTTACAAGTTCTTTGGATTTGAAAGATCGTCCAAAAGTTAACGTGTGGAGTGAGCAGCAATAAAGTGCGTGGTGTATTCTTTGCGTGGGCTGAATTGCATCACCGTTGTGAGTTTTGTAGAGTGCTCAGTGGGGACCTTGTAGCATTCTGAGAATTCTTCCATCTTTCAATGTTGTATACACCAAGTTTGAAAATATAAGATCAGTAGTAAATGTTTTACAGTGTTTTCATTTTATCCATACCCAAACGGATCACTCTGTATTTTTGGTCGTATATTAAAATTACTTTTACTTCCAAAATCTAAGAAACAAAAAGTTAAAGCAAAAGAGTTCTTGTTACTAGACATGTACTTTTGTTTGCTCAGTTTACGCATATATGAACTAATGTAAAATACAAAATACAATAGAATGAGAATTCAGTGACGAAGCGTGGCTACTTATATAGTGTAGGCTGAAACTTGGGATGTCGAAATTAATTAAATATGTAATTTTTTTCTAAATACACCACAAAAATAGCTCTGTGATGTTAACATAAACACTTTTCATGTTAAAAATTATGGCATTTCGACTGTAAACATATACTCGTGCGTGCTAATTAAATTAAACTATATGCAATACTAAAAAATAGTTCATGCTCATCTTTTTAAATATGTTTATATCCAAGCATAATAACAAAATATCTATTGAGAATCTTGTTATACATTTATTTCTTTTCAAGCAGTCAAACTTTCTCCTTAACCCATTTACTTAAACTCTTTAACTAACAATGCATTTATTACTGACAGGAACGCACGGCTACCTCGGGCATACGAAAACCAGGATGAGAGAAGTACTGTATTTTAACAGTTCTGGTGAATGACCTTGTATCGAATCCCGCCAGACAATTTTAGGAAAATTTTGGTGGGAGTAACTTCTCAACTTCATAAACAACAAACAATTGCAAGCGAGAATGATGAGAGTGTACATCTCTGCAATAAACCAGCCCTTCAAAGTGTTCAGTACGGAAGTAAGGGAGACACTAACCCGATTCCCCTTAAACGCATAAACAGAAAATGAACTCGACAAGAAATCACTGTGCATCTTTTGCTTATTCGTCCGGGCTATGCAAAAACTACTTTACTTTGTCTTAATCAACATTTCCAAGATGTCCTTCCATGATGTCTGACAGGTGAATATTCTTTTGTAACTGGTATGGGTCCTTCCGAAATAGCATGTGTAAAATATACTCAAATTACTTCAATGGAAGTAGAATGTTCTCTTTTTAATGATGATAAATGTTCTCTGCGATAAGCGGCTGATTATGAGAATTGATACCTTGAAAAAACCTCATCTTGTTGCTAGCAACAACAAAAGTAAACTTTAATACTTTAATTATGTGATAAACGAATTAAATATCTTAAATTCCATTAATAATGATTGATATTAATCTATGTTTTCACTTTTAATAAATGCATATTTTAATTATATTAGTACTTATTTTCAGCATTTAAGTGCATTTTGTCCGCCTATTTTAACTAAAATAAATATTTCAACTTTCGAGCTTTTCTAATAAGATAGTGTACCGTTCTGTTGCAGTTGACAATTATGTAGAAATAGCGATAAAATAATTATGCACGAAGAGTTACCCACCTATCAATTGGCCTGAAGTTTCACATAATCTAAAATATCATTTATGGAATTTAAGAATGCGTTGTTAATATTCCAAGTCAAAGTAAATTGTATTTACTGTTTAAAGTTATTACATTATTCCACAGCATCATAATATGAACAAAATATCTGAATATTAAATTTTAAATTAACACCGTCTGCATCCTGGTCTTTCTGCTGTGCTTCAGGTTTTACATAATTCCAGAAGAGGGCACACATACTCTTTTGAGTTTAATCTAAGGCTGGCCTATTGACAGTAACGAGCACTCCATGTAAGGTCTCTTCACCTATTCTGACAGCGACAGTTATTTAGTCACAGGCTTAGCACTGGTTTAATTAAGGAAATGTTTCAATTCGCAATAAAAATTAACATGTAGAACCAACATACTAATTTTGGGTGGGTTGAGCCTTACAGCCTTGATGGACGCTTTGCCCTTGTCAGAATTTGAATGAGACAGATGATGAATTGTTGGCTACAGTTGTCAATGCTATTATTTTCATACCAAATGAAAATTCAGAAAATAATTCAATTGAAAAAAAGTATTTAGTATAGTCAGGAGCAACATGAGAAGCAGTGAATTATTCGGATGCTACCTGGTTCTATTAAAGTTGGAGGATAATCTCAGATAATGGAGTTGCTATTTGATGATTTTATTTTCACAGAAACTGTGGAGTTGCTATTTGATGATTTTATTTTCACAGAAACTCTATTTGATGATTTTATTTTCACAGAAACTGTTCAGCAGACTAATGAAAAACTGGCGTTGACCAGAGAAAACTACAAAATTACTAAGTTTTCTAATTATCTTTCCCGATTACCTAGAAGTCACGACTTACATTGGTATGTTTTTTAGAATGAATGTACAAATTGTGTATTATAAGAAAGTGGACTCTTTAGGTACATTTGTGCTCATATTTGTAAGAAAAATGTTTTCAGTGTATTAGGAAATATCTTAAACTTGCTACAATTAGTTTAGTATATTCTTATAGTTCTCGTCGTTCTATCGTCACAGCAATCATCTACTCAGAAGGCTTAGGCCTAAGGCTTGTACCGAACCTTAAGAGCTATTTGAATTTAGTAACACTTAGTACCTAAAGATGTCAGAAGGATAGGTGAGCAGTGTCATCTACTGATATATTAAGGTATCACTAGGACGTGATATGACTGGCAATTTTGTCCAGAAACCTCATTTCTCAGATATGGAGTTCTTTAATGTGCCGTAAAATGTTCCTCATGACACCCACGCCTTTAAGTGCCTCCTGGAGAACTTTGTTTTACATCCGGAAGAATCTATCTACCTCGACAGGGTTTAAACCCATGAACCTTTGGGCTAGAGAAGAGAGTGTTACCTGTAGATCACCGAGGCCGACCAGCAATTATGAATTATGTTAAAACGTATTAATAATCAAACACTGATGAACGAGAATGTATCCTTAAAAAAGTAATAAATTATAATTTTAAAATGAATCCGGTCTCACAAACCGATCTTGCTGTTGTAACGGCGACAGAGAGTGAACATTTTCCAGTTCCAAAATTTATGTAAGTAAACATTCTGAAATGTATATAACACCGTATCTATACCTAGTATAAGTAATTTTCGCACCTTTGAAGAAATGGAAAATTAATATTATTCGTCAAATAATTTTTACAACATATATCAAAAATGGCCGGAGAAAGAAAATTTTCTTGCTTGGAAAATATTTTTTATAATGTAAACGATAACGAAAGCAGTAACTAAGGTATTTGTGATATTGCCAACTTAAATAATTATGAATAATTAATAAAAAGAATTTTAATTTTTAAATGAAAATATTAAAAAAACGAACGATATATATATCTCCATGATATAATTATTAATGATAATTTATTAAAACATAAAAACGATAGCTAATTTTAATCTTATTTTGTTTTGTGCTATACATGCATACAGTGCCCCACATTAGAATAAAACAATACATGTTTATAACTTCTATTAGCTGTATTAAATAAAATATTTTACAACAGCTTTACTTCTGTTTCATGAGCCTATTCTATAAAGTGCTTCATTAGAACATCTTTGAAGAGATCATTGAGGTGGAGTTGGATTACAGAGAGCTGGCCAACTTTTATTGACTAGCAGCTTACTGCTCGTGTATATAAATCTACTTGCCACAAAGGTAAACTTTAGTGGCAAGACCTCCAGGCAACTTTGTGGTTGCCTTTATTGTTAAGTTTGAGATATATTGTATTGCTGGCTGACGACCTAACTCAGCGTTTTAGATTGCGTGAGTTTACAACCAAGTTCAGAATCTCCTTGCATTAGTTATAACCCGGAGGAGAATGTGCTCTGCCCATTGCAATATCCAACTGAAGATAAGAGTAAATACATCCGGGAGATGAGAGAGGAAGTCTTGGGATCAGAACGCATCGCGTGCTCACTTACCCAATCGTTACTCGTGGGTTATTCATTAATATAATTGCTGCAAAGTTCGATAACGCGCCGCAGAAACTCATGGGAGAAACCAACCAGGTACATTCCCAGCAGTTTGATTTAAAATATGAGATCGTAAATGAAACCCACTGGAGTGAGTTATAACTTGCTTCAGTTAATGAAGCAGATTACTATTTTGTTTCTTGGCAAACCTTGTGCATCGCCAGCATTTATGCAGGAGTAAATTTAGATTTTCATCAGCAAATTCCATAGTTCAGTTTATTAAGTGACCCATCTCACAAAACATTTTAAGCTGTTATTTTCCGTTTTTCCTCAATAAATATTTCTAATAGATGAATTTAAATTATTTTATTTACTTTATTTATTTATTGAAGTGCATCCATGAAAAAAGCTACAATAAGAGAGTTGAAAATCTCGAAAAGCAAATTCTCGGGTGCAAATTCAGTTCTTTATATATTTATCACATTGAAAGTTAGACATGTAAATAAATAATGTAGACACGAAATTGTGGGAGTTTAAAACATAAGACAGTTATACAAAGATACAATTAAAATGCAACTTTTTCCCAAGCAGATGGCAATTCTCCGACATATTGAATGAAATTAATAAAAGTGCAAATAAGTCCGTCGGAACCTTTCGCACTTTTTGGAGTATAGCTTTCACTTAGATAGGATTTAATCCTGTGCACTCACTTTTGTAGCTGGTTGTGAACGATTCCCTTTCAACAGTGCTATAGAAATAAGGTTTGATTGTTGAACATACTCCAGATGGCCACCGTCTTAAACGAGTTAAGAAAGAGATTGTGGAATATAAGGAGAGACCATGGGATTCTATTGTTTTACACCAATGTACTGAGGGATATTCTATAATCAGTTAAAATTAGTTTAAATTATAAACATTCGCTAGTTACGTCATAGCGAGTATTCAGTGCAGAGTTCAAAGTTCGTTATGCAAGTGTGCATACTTGATAGGGAACTTCAATACCCAATGTAGATGTGCTGACCCCTTTGTTCATCACTATCTACAACAGCTAAGAGATGCGTGGAAGAACATTTTACAATAGAAATATTATTTTTATTACCAGCGCAATGATTATAACATATTCAATATTGGATGTATTTATTGCTGAAGCAGTTATGTTTATTGATTCTTTCTGTGTTTAGTACTATCTAAACATGCCTCATTGCTTTGTCTAAATTATATGCACTTACATATATTTTTATTGTGTTAACGTACTCGAAAGTACAAAATTATCGCGACTACAAAATTTTCTTCTAAATAATTAGCCTGCGAAACAGGAAAACGTAACATACAAAGAATAACATAATATTTTTAATTTTTAATGGAATATAATAAAGTGCATGCTTAAAATACATCACACAGTCTTAAATCTAAATGTTCCCCCTATATGGTTATATACATTTTGAAGGCCTTAGAGAGTGTTGAGTTTATATAAGGCGCTAATCAACCCGATTTATTAATTATGACTTGTTTAATAGTTTTTTGCTAATGTAATGATATCAGAGTGCATAGTTAAATAAGAACAGAAACCAAAAAGTAATTATTTATGTAGAAACCGATAGGAATAATAAAAATTACCAGTTGCAGTTAAAAGGATATTATTTCTTATTACCAAACAATAAATGGGCTTGTAATGCAAATTTTGGGCATTAAAACTAATTCCAATAATTAAAATTGTTCTAGTTACATCCAAATTATACACTCCTCTTCATTTTAGAACTGTACGTCGTGATTCTTCTCAGACATGCTATTTTCTTCTGGTTTCTTCTAATTCTAAATTCTTCTTTGATATTGCTCATTTCTTAGAGTTCAAGCATGGTAGCTTTCCATATTTAAAATGCTTGACAATTGCTTGAATTAGTATAACACAGTAAACTCGTATGCATATGAATACAGTGTTTCACAACTGAAGCCGAATTATAATTTTTTTGTAGGCCTGGTGATTAAATAAACCTAATGTTGAATACATTTTAAATTATGTTATTAGCATGCTGTTCGTTTATTTTCGGAAATTTTTCTCAAGTTCCTACTTCATTATTGATGTAAAAACTTCAATTATAAGAACAATTGAACACAAATGTTCAGTTATTTCTGAAAAAAAAAATATACTCCAGAAATGAGGGCAATTTTATGAAAGATAAATAAATATTTAGGTATTTCAAACCGCATTATATCTAAGTTAAGATATAAAGTTCATTTTAATCTCATCGATCAGGTTTGCACTTGCTCCGATTACACAAATCCAAAGCTTTTGTTTAAATATAATAATTTTATTTGTTTTTCTCTTGCATAACTTTATATTTCCTTTACAATATTTCTGTAATTTTATTGCGAAAAAAGTATTAATATATTTTAATATCTTAATTTTCAAGCAATACTTTATAGTACAACTTATAACATTCACAAGATGTATAACTTTAGAAGCCGCGGTGTTCCTAATTATTCTTTTTTCTGTAACAAGTTGCACGTAATATTGGAAATTCGGTTGTTGAAATCCAATAATATATAACTGTTTATTTATTATTGTGCTCAAGGGTGTATAAATGGTGATTAATAGGCTATGGATGTAATTGGCAGTTATAAGACGCCTTGAGCGTTAATGTCGCTTTAGTGCTCGTAGGTATATGACGCGATGCATAATAATTGCCGCGTTTTGACACCCTGGTAGGTTGAAAAGGTTGACAATGCTCAACAAGCATATTTACATATGTTTCTTGGTCTTAGAAGTTTTATTTGATATCCTGGTAGGTCAAAAAGGTTGACAAAGCTCAACAAACATATTTATATTTTTTCTTGATCTTCTTAGACGGTGTGTTGCTTCAAGTCTAGACGTGTGTAATAGATAACAAAGTTTGGAAATGTTTGGAAAGTCGCTAGCCTCTGGTTCCTGGAGACATTATTATATTAGAAACAAAAGTTGCTTCAAGGTCCATATTTTTGCAATGTTAGAGGTTGTAGGGTTGATTCTCGAAGGCCCCTACGGAAGAATGCAAAAAGTACTTCTTCCCTGTATAATTAGGCTTCATCCTAGTCCAGTCGTAATCTATATTTTCCAAGGTCGTTCTGATCACGTGATCTTACCTACTGTGTGATTTGTAGGATTTAAAACATAAATTACCTCCAAGAGTTTCTGAATGATTTAATTTATGATACAGTTTATTCTAATATGCTCATACTTTATAAAATTCTACTCGTCTTTCTTTATTGGCTGCCATTTTAACGAATTTATTTTTGTGCTAATTATCCCCTAAAGACTTTTGATAATTTTTTTCATATCTTTATAATCGTTTGTAACCGTGACTCACTTAAACAGAACACCGAACCATATAAACATTTCAGAATGCAACTTTCAATTCTGGCTACATTTTTTTATTAGTCGTTTAACCATAGACCACAGTTGAGTTTGTGTAACACTATTGAACGCCGTATTCATATCGGTTACAAATCATTGCATTCTGATTTATCAATAATACATAGTTCTGAAATGTTACATAATGAACATAGAACGTTGTGGGTTATAATAACATTTCATTCTGAGTTCAGATAAATTATTACTTTTCCTATAATTTAGTCATTTAATAATTGAAAACCTTATGTGTATATATACACATATATATTAATTTAATATATATGTGTATATATTTTAATATATTTTAATATATATTATATATATTAAATATATTTAATATATTTTATGGATGTTCAGGAGAAGCATAAAAGCTAATTAAGAAGTAGGTTATTCTATAACATTTAGGCTGAAGAGTAAATAAAAAATAATAAATTAATTTAACATGAATATATGCTATTTAATTAAAAATAAAAATATACGCATTGTGTTCTTTCGATCATAATGATAAATTTAATAGGAAATTTGATTAGCGATTCGAAAATAAAATGTGTGAAACTGTAGAAACACAAAATAATTAAAATACTGGGGTGAGTTACTGAAGTTTGAACACTCCACATTAAAACCACTTGCTGTTAAAGGGATAGAAGACATGCAGTTAAAAATTAAAGCCATACACTACAGTACAACAGTATTGTCTGCATATGCCATACAGCATTACAGACAAATTTGCCTTTCATTATATTCAATGAGGCAATTTAGATTATGTCAAATGACTGATTTCCTGCTAAAGACTACAATCAGTTTTCTTCCCACTTGCTCCAACAAATCATTTATCTCCTATTGTTAAAGAGTTAATCTTTTATTCTGGCATTATGATGGAATAAATTACATCATGTCCATTGTAACAAACGATACATGACATCATACACCTAGCCTCTGTGATAGCGGTTGATTTCCAAGGGAAACTGATCACAAGGGTGTTGCAAAAAGGAGAGGGGATAAAAATATTGAACAAAACTAAACTATCATGATTTTACATTTCTGCATTCTTGGCTCATTATCTAGTATTATCAATTTAACACAAATAATTATTATCTTTCTATATTGCTTTAAAATTTTGAATACATCTAAAACAACCTTGCCCACTTTAACTAATATTGTATTTACAAGAACTTTCGATTTTAATCGTATTTTATTCCCAAATTTTATCGATACAGTTAGATTATAGGAGATTTTGGGAATAGTCTTAATATCTTTACGTCATAATGTAAACAGTAGTAATTTGTAATGCAGAAAGGTCGTGGATGTGAAACTGCCATCTTCTATCTCCTACTTTATTTATATTTAAAACACTATGCTTCTTATTCAAGCCTTTAAGGAATACAAGCTATTCAAAATATTGTGTTATTTGTGTGACTATTTCAGTGTTTTATTCATTTCTGCTAATACTAGTTATTCAAATTTAGATTTTTAACGTGTATTGTTCCCGTTCTGGCAAAAATCACTAAGTCCAAATTTGTGTATTTGAGATATAACGATTTCAGTGATTTCTCCCTGTCTGAAAGAGGTATACATCTATAATTAATGAGAATACAATATCTTTTACACAAAAACATATTGCTTTATGAGTTCTGATATCTCTAAAAAGCCAATTTTGTACTTAGTCACTTCGGTCAGAATGACATCGATATGTGCACACTCACTAAAATGGGGGTAAAGAAAAGAAAGAAATAAACTCGTGATGAAAAATATACATACAGTAATAATATCTAGAGAAGCAGAAATGAGTAAACACTAAAACAGTTTCACAAATAGCGCAATATTTCGAACCTCTTGCATTCTTCTTTAGTGCAGAAGATAAGTGAAGATGGTTTAAGAAAATATCAACTTTCGTATTTAAAATAATAGAGTAAACGTGAGGGAAATAAAATAAGTAAGAGTGTAGTATTAATAATTGAAAAAATCTAAGGAAAATTAGGGTGGCTTATTTAGTCTGCTTCGATACATCACGTAAACTTATACATGCACCGTGTTACGGCAGCACAATAGCTCTGCATGCACTACACGCCACTTAACATTGCGCTCTCTGCTTGAAGTTTTTTGTCTTTTAAAGAGAGGATATTTACACACAGGACTAGATTATATTTGAGGGTTTATTTTTTTCAATACTAAGTGTTTAGATACAATTCATTGTGAGTACTCTTGATGACACAACAAATATTTAGGCGATATTCCACCTTCTACACAATAATTAACATATATGGCAGCCGTAGCACAGGGTCTGACTAATGGGCGACAGTTCCAGCATCCGCCGTTAAAAGTGCTCCTTACAACGTCGGAAGCACAAATGGATTATTAATCTTATCTTGGAGTAGATATTGAAAGTACCTCCTTCCGCTTGTAAACAAACTCCATATTGCGTTTGCTAAACTTGCACAACAGACAAATAGTCTTTGGGAAACTCTCTTCATCTCAAACTCACTAATATTTGCAGAGCATTTTTTGAGGGGAGCACTGCATTGAGAAAATGTTCAACCACTACCAATAGAACTATTTTTAATGTAATTGTTACAAAGAAAGTTTCGTTCTTTCACAGTCAAATGCAATACCACTTTAAACACACGTCACTACCAGAACAACCCTACTACGACTAGTATGTAATGTGCATGCATCTCCATTTCATGCACCCTGAGTAGCTTGTTCTTGTCGATAAATAACTTCAATGTCAAGTGTATGAAAGAATCATAACGCCAGTGCAATGGCGTTCCTCCATACATGCGGCAGACGTTTAACGACCCTATGTGTTATTTTAACTATCCCTGGCATAGTTAAAACCTATTTGTTGAGCACCTTCTGCAAAAGACCTTCTCAGAACTGATCAGAAAAAGTTTAAGTAACGCTAAACTTGTTCAAGGAGCTAAAGAAATAAGCCACATCATTCCACCTTTAGGGTATTTAGTGCACAAGAGATATCTTAGCAATATAACTGAAAGTGAGTGGTGTCTTGTCTTGTTAGAAGAAAGGCTGAGGTAATAAATGGGGTAGGCTACATGGCTCCTGTTTATGTTCACAGTTTTATTCAATACGAAGAGAGGTCTAGTTTGCAGATACTTAGTTTTCAAGAAAGTTACAAACGCAACAGTCCCCCATAACAAAGTAGAATTTTTTTCCTTATTGGAGTTGATAAACTCCATACTCTTTTAAAACACCACACTAATGTTCAATGCATACAACGTTTTTCTATGACGTTTGAGCAAATAAACAAACTTTTAATCTAAGTCATTGTCCCTATACTTTTCTACCTAGCGTTATCGCCAAAGCTATTTTTAACAATTCAACCTATACATAATTTTATCTAAAACTAATTTGACCCAAGTAATTATCACGTTTAAAATACAACAAAAAATAGAATCACTACATGTTGATTATTTAGAGTCTCCGTATGAAAATGAACTGCATCATTGCTGAAGGAGATAAAACTATATCAGAAAATATGCGAAAATTTAAAGATAATATACATAAAATATTATGTTTTTCCAAGATAAAATGGCAAAATATATATTTTCATTACTTATTTAACGTTCCTTTTCAATACCAGAATATTTTTGCGCGTATATTACACGTTAACTTAGTGCAAATTTCGCGATAAATAAAATTAAATTAGTTATTAAGCTTTACTTGCGAGTGTCTATACTAATATTTGTCATTCCATAGCAGCAAATTGTCAGATGCTCGATGAAACGTTGATACATTGTTTAGTGAGGGTAGACTTTGTGCTCCCCTGTCGGGCTGGACACACGCGCATGTAAAGAACCAATATCACTAATTAGGTGCCGCTGCTGTTGTAGCAGAGAATTAATTGAAAATTGTCTAAACGCAACTAACCGGGACAGTACCAGTCCTGATGCAATATTGCAGATTAAACCGAGCAATTTTCATTACACACTCACACAGCAACCTGCTTTGCCAGTGTCGTAGTTATTTTGTATGCGTCCCTCTGCCACTGAGCGTCTTAATGGCTAACTGCATGCAATTAATGACAGCGCCATCTATTAGCAAGAGCGGTTAACCACAGTGAAACAAGATTAGCGCACTGGACCGAGGTTCCCAGCCTTATTGGTCAATAGTAAAAACCCGAATTAATTGCTGCTGCTATTTTGAACTGCATTATATCGGAATTAAGAATTCAAAATGCGAGATTAATCTACTGAGCGATCAATTTCAATCTCAGCGGCTTTAAATGGAATTTATGGCGGACAAAATGGCGTCTAGGCAGATTTCCTCCGGATTTCTTCTCTGAAATTCATTTCGATGTCACTTTTTCCCTCATTCCCAGGAATGTATTTCTAAAAAATAAAGTTACCCTACGGCTTATTTGCTAACACCTAACGTTTATCAAAACTAATTTTTAGACATCCGGAATATACAGTATTAGTTTGCTAGTCACAAAAACTAAGACATGGAACGAAATCTATTTGATTGAATTACACCTAAAAATATTAAAATCAAAATTAATAAAACATTTTGCAAAAATATGCCTCCAATTTGCCATTTCAGGAATTTCATTTTATCTCGCATTATCAAAAGACTGTAGGGAAATATTAAGTAAATATGATTGCCCAAGTAAGCACATCAGATGGTCATTTATTGCTAAAGTAATAGATACCCTGGTTACAGGGAGAATAAAAAGAAAACACTAGACCTGGAATATTCACATCCTCTTCTGTTTGAGATAAACAACAAAATATATTGTTAATTGAGTGAACGTTTCTAAATATAAATTGATTTCATGTATATTTTTACTTTCACTTGAGCAAAATATTTCATTTAAATTCACAAAATAAAACTAAAATATCTATTTACAAAAAGAATTTCTTTGGGCAGCCAGAACAAGGGAAAAAGTGTCCTGGTGCTGGAATACATCACTTTCAATTATTATTCTCAGTATATGGCCTGCTGGGAACATTTCGATAGGCCAGTGCTTAGAGCGAGGTTTACACGAATGCTCCTATCCATCAGAGTGCTGAATAAAGTGCTTTCTTAAACAGCATCTGACTGCAATTGTTATTTCCGCTCCATTGTTTTGTATATAAAATTTTGTATAATATATACTAATTTTTAAATAAATGTATTGTTTAATACTTTAAACTCCTGCGATAAAATGCTTTGGTTAATTTATCTTTATGCAAATAGCAGTTTTAAGATAAATTAACCAAAGTCTCTTATCATAGGAGTTTAAAGTATAAAGCAATAAATATATTTAAAATGAATATATCTTTTATTCCCATTTTTGATGTAGAAGCTGAAAAAATAAAATCTTCATCTTTCTTCCAGTTATCATTTGGAAGTCGAATTATTTCAATACGCACTAATATATGCCATGGTAAAAAGGAGAAGCAAAGAAAAAATAAAACTAGGAACCAATCTTCTGATTAGCAATTTTCATGCAGAGTCAAAAGGAGTAAGCAATATGTGTAGTTTTAGCCTTAGTTCGCTGCATATGTATTCCTTGAAATACCTCTAAAAGAGCCTCCGCGACAACTTAAACAACTTAAACCACAATTGTGATTATTAAGCATCACTAATAACCAGAATTAGGGGCAATGAATTTATGTTGGTATTGACTGTAGACAAGAGATGGGAGGGGTACAATAGGCCTTAGCTTCAAACCACTCTCTTTCCTTACGCCTGCCACTTATCAGTTCTTGTTTACCTGCCGGGTGATGCAAGTTTGGGTGTATATAACTTGATTCTTAGTGATTATCCGCGCTTCATACTGTAGGAACAAAGAATGTCTTATCATTAACCAACGAAAACGCATAAGCAAACGCAGCATCAAGTTACCTCGCTGAATCATGGTAGTGTGCCGTGTCATTTGGACACATTTCGTCATTGCAGTGTGATGAAGCCAGAGGAATGTTCTTATCTTGGGTAATGGTCCTTACATGGCTAAAATACTGGCCCCTTCAGGTCGTGATCGTCCAGCGGTATGTCGCACAACTGGATTGCAGAAGAGGGTACTGGTATACTCGTGGAGGACAATGCTTTGAACACGCGCCAGATTGCTTCAGCTGCATAAGTCTCGGCTATTATATTTTGTGGAAAGATGATCTATAATACCCTTTTGGAGGATGATGTCCACATCGCACTTCATTTGTAATTAGTACACGTACAGAAGAGGTCCTCCTAACAAGAATATTGTGGTTCGAGGCCGTATTCACAAAGGTAAACAGGTTTAGCACCCATAACAGCCATAGATGGGCTCATGTAAACCCGCATCTGTGTTGGAAAGGAAGGAGTGCCCTGTAGAATAAATGTGTGGTTAGGGTTCCTGGGACCTTACCATCTACCTGACCATCTGGATGGCAGAAACTATGCCCTGTTTCTTAGGGAAAATCTGCCCGTTCCTTATATGGTATGAAGGAGTTTATGGTTTCATCATGACGGTGTACAATCTCACTAATATTACCAGTCCAGCTGGGATTAAACAGTACTATCCAACGACAGAAAATCGCAAAGGGCCTACACTTGGCACATAAGATCACCAGAACTGAATTCTTCTAGGCATTAAACCATGAGGTCATCCCCAGGACTGGTTCCGGAGGACGAGAGGATCTTGTCGCTCGCCTGCTGGCAACCGTAGTCCTTTAGGGCAACTCAAGATGTGCTACCATTGAGACAAAACCCGGTTATCCATCATCATACGTATCATAGAGTATGTAACAAGAAAGACAAAATATTTGTAAATAAAACCATTATTATGTATATTTAATTGATTTAGTTAGTTTTGATAAAGCTTCTCATTTTATCCGACACATTTGTTAAAAATCTTCATCATTATGGTTCTGAAATGTTACTTTCTATATTTAAATTTATGCCCTCTCTCTTAAAGCGATGTTACTGGAAAGTGTTTCTCTATATCTTACTCCTCTTCACACAAGATCCGAGGGTGCAAACCTGCCGGGATCGATAGATTTTTTTTCGGGCGTAAAAATCTCAAGCGAAAGTTCTCAGGAAGGGATATCAAGCAGTGGGTTTCATGTAGCAGATTTACGGTACGTTAAAGAAAGCCATATCTGAGAAAAGAGATGGTTGGATAAAATTACTGTCCATTTCGCCCTCAAGAAATACCTTATTTCTCTGTCAGATGGCATTGGAGGCGATAGGCTTACCACCTGTTCCTCTGCCCTCTATCGGGAAATAAACATACTTAAAATTCCCCTTAAAATTTGAAACCTTCTTGATAGTATCGTTCCTGGTGGTAACGATGGACACTAATTAAGTATATAGTTAAGTACTTATCAGAAAAGAGAGTGGGTGGTGAAAATGGAGTGCATTGTGCTGTGTTTGGAAGCAGGAACCTAGGAAAAACGATGCGCGGCATCGAAGGCTTTCAGTGCCTACGGTATGGTAGAGTGGTATATCATGGCGGAGAGAATGGACTGAGAAGTTAAAAAATGCCTTCTCACTACAAAAAAAAAAAAAAAAAAAAAAAAAGCGGATTGCTTTAAGATTTGCTGCTCTTCTTTAATCCAGACGAAGAAAAACTCGACCTGTTGACCGTGCAAAAGCAACAAACGAAAGTAGGATTCACGTGCAAATAGCAGTAAATTCACGGTACCTATTAAATCCGCATTTGAAAATTTAGTATTCGGTTCTAAAAAAGTCTGCTAATATTTTTTAAAAAAATCGTATTTACATTTTACTATTTAACAGTATTTTTACGCTGGATTAGCAAATTTGAATTTGAATAACTTTTTCTAGAGGGTCATACTTTGCAGTTAAAGTTCTGACAACCAAAGGAGTCACTTCCAAGAAGTATTCGGGGGAGGGCGGAACTGGCAGGGGCATTAAACGAGATGCAGCTATTAGGAGCACCAAAAATTGAAATTATGGATTGTGACATTATGGTAGGGGAAGTAATTAAAGCAACAAAAAGCTTAAATAACAACAAAGCACCTGGGTTCGACGGGTTGTCGTCAGAACTATTTAAGGAGGGTTTTATTTATTTGGTTTATTTACGGACGCTCTTTAACATCTCAGGTCAACAGCGTCCCTTTCTATTCAGAGCGCGAAACGGCCGACAAATTTTGCTCAGAAGCCTCATCTTTCAGGCTTGAGGTTCATTTTCGTACATAAATGTACCACACTGGACCCACGGCTTTGCTCCCTTCCGAAGGAAGCCATATTTAGGATTTTTACGCCTGAAAAAATCCATCGCTCCTGGCCGGGATGGAACCCGCGATCTTGGATTTAGGAAGCAAGTATGGTAACCACTACACCACCAGGATCGACAAAGGAGGGTTAAAGATGTTTGAAATTTATAGATATGATGACAAGATAATGGATGACGTTTTCAATGGGGGGGGGGCATATCCAGAGGAATGAACATCGTCAATTATGTGTCCAATATTTAAAAAAGGGAGCCCAAAAGTACCGGATAATTATAGAAGAATGGCATTTCTTGCGGTAATGGAAAAAATTACTGTAGAATTTTATATGATACAATTAGACAATGGGTAATTACATAACCAAAGTATGTGGTATTAAGTATTTTCTCAACGGTTGTTTGTAATTATTCAATCCAGAATTTTATCACTTTTCTTCTTTTTCCCCCAAGACAAAATGCCTTAGTGACTTTCGGTATTCGGTATTCGGTATTCGGTATTCTGTGTCGTATTTTCTGTCAAATGGTGCCAATTCGCCTTTCTGTTGCACTGTCTCGCTGATATTGCTTCTAGTTGTAAAACGAAGTTTTCGAAACTCATGATAATTAAAAGCGCTGCTTTGTGTTTGCTTCAACAACAGAGAAAAACAATCATAAACCCCAGTCAGACAAAACTCGCAGAAAACTGGTTGTCTACAGGGAGGAAAGACATTTTCACATTTTATTTACACTGTCTGATTACGTCTAATGCTTCGTGCTCAAGCTGTATACTTGTATTTTGTTGCGTTTTGAGGTTAAGCTTCTTTGTTTTATTTGTTTATTTATTTTTGCTGTTTTGTAAATCAAATTTTAAATAAATTTAACTTTGGTTACATTTGTTACATTTAAATTCTATAAAGGGAAACATTTCAATGCTGTTGCGCACTATAATCATCATTTATCGTTCTGTAATTAATTCTTGAAGAGTGAATTTATTAAAGGTTTCATGTGTTGAAACTTGTTAAAACAGCTAAGAGCATTATATCAGGACTTGGTTATTCTTCTCCCGTGATATTTGGTACATTAACGTTTCCACCGTCAAATCCTAGGTATTTATTTTTTCAGTACATTTCTCAAAGTTGAAAAATTAATGCTGCATGACACTAGCGGGAGAGTGCCAATTAGTAATGCGAAGTTATTGCGGAAATATTTAGTGTTAGACGTAACACTTCAATATATCCATTACAGTATTGTTATAAATGCAAATGTTGTGGTGTTTTGTATGGATGTGGCTGGGCAACACTCACTAATAAATTAAAATAATTTGGCTGATACCTCGAATTCCATTGCTGCTTTAGGTACAAGTGTGTACTGTCATTTCTAGCTTTTGGTGCTGTTTATGTTTTCAGGCGAAAACACAGACAATACCCTTCATGGGATCACTAAAGTTTTGAGATGCCCAATAACAAAGGACTGTCGTCTCCTCTTAATTTGCGCCACAAGGACGCGCTCAGGCGACTGTCTGATTGAGCAACTTTAAAAATCATCAAAATCTTGGCTCAATTTTTTTTCATTTTCGCCTATTCTGAATAGTGGCATCTTACAAACTTCAGACCAATTAAGTACTGACAATAATTATTAGAAAAGTGCAAAAATTGCAATGTTTGCTGCTTATAGGTGTCAAAGTCATCATGTTTCAAAAACTTATTTGGTGACACTTATGGTACTACCTAACGTAAATCATTAACTCAGTAGAACAAGCATAGCGTTTCCGCTCCATGTTATGCAGACTTTAACTAGTTGTTGCAATTACTGAAAGCTAGGAATTAAAAAAATGCACGCCACTGCATTTCCATGCCTTGCTTTAGTTATGTCTAGTCTCTAACTGTGAGTTTCCTCTTCCCTTTGGAAAGTTCTGCAGCTATTTCCAAGTTTCTTGCTACAGTAACATGTTTCCCTCTATGGCCTCTCGAACAATAAGGTAATGGAAATTAATACAAGTGTTGAAATCTACAGCGCGGCATCTTCCCAACGGAGCCATTAGAGGAAGTACCGTTAGATGTGACTGGATATTTAGTTGGATAGCACAACAGCGTACTGGATACTGCATTTGGAAAAGAGAATGTTTCCTGCAAGTTGAGGTGCTCGTGAATCTACTTTCTATTATCATTCTTGTCGCAGTTGTAGAAGTTCTAATTTCCCTTGAGTTGTTCATTATCTTCAGCTTTTTCTTTTAACTTATGTACTTTCCCATCGCATGGATTTTTGCAATATAATGACTTTCTTCCGTCACTTAATCGCAAAACCCGGCCAGGACCGATGGATTTTTTCCGGGCGTAAAAATCCTAAGTATGGCTTCCTTCGGAAGAGAAGTAAAGCCGTGGGTCCTGTGTCGTACATTTACGGCACGGAAAAGAACCTCAAGCCTAAAGAGAGGCCTCTGAGCAAAATTAGTCGGCCGTTTCACGCCCTGAGTTGAATGGGACGGCTGATGACCTGAGATGTTAAAGAGCGTCCATAAATAAATCAATCAAAAAAAAAAAAAAAAAAAAAACCAACGTAGCCGTAATCGAAGTCGGCGCAACAATTTAGTTGCGAAATATGTCAATTTTATACATTATTCTTTACCTTTCAACAAGATATTTCAAGGCTCTTTGTTCAAGTTTTCTAAAAATTTCAAACACAATTGTATTGCTTGAAGCTACTGGAAACTTTCACGGGAAGCCTTCTGAGCACTTGGGCTGTCAATGAGTATTCATTGAAAATGGAATGATAACTACAGTGTGAAGGTGTAATTTAAAATGAATTGAATAAATATTTTTGGCAAGGAAATGCTATTCATACAATCAGTACACAATTTATGTCACATGGGATAATTTTCTGTACTTTCTGCTGATGTTATGCCCGATTATTCTTCAATCAACTTTGTCATTTAAATCAAAAGTAGTTCCATTAATGCCTTCCTGTTTCGCTTAACATTTTATAACTTTGTACTTTAGAGAATATACTTGAAAGTATATTCTCTAACTAAATTCTTTATGCCGTAGTTTACATATGTGATTTACTTCCATGAAGAGCAGTACCACTTCTTGTGTCTTTTCGTGCGCATTCAATATTTCAAGGTATGTCTCTTCTCCTTACTCTCCTATCTTTGTTTCTCATCTATTACATTTTGGAGATTATTCGCCTATATGCTTAAGCACAATGCTTAGTAACACGATTAGGAGTGGACGGTTATGCTACGAAGTTAGTTCCTCATGCCCCTTTCTCCTTCTCTTTGCTTCAGATGCAGTCAAGAAGCTCCTTTGGTTCGGGAATCTTTCGGCTCAGTTAGAACTGCTGATTAGAGCTTCTGCATTGTGTGTACCTAGTGACCCAGGTAATTTTGGATGAAAAAAATGTTTTAATTGTAAATTTTAAATTATAAAAATACTTTAAATGGTAAAAATGTGGCATGTTGCTTTTGTAATGTACTATCATTGAATGTGTATTAATAGGAGAATTGCAAAGTGCTGTTATTCCTGAAAAGTTTTAAAATCTTGTTTATTTTCTAATGAAATACTCTATCTATGTTTGGGTCATGATAGTAGCCTAACAAGGAGACATGGAATCGAGTAAGTAGATATTCTGTTCCTCACCATAACATAAAAGTACAAATGTTTGTGGTTATTTATTATTTCCTTAACTCCATTTGTCAATTAGTTACTCATGCCTTATTAGTATTCTTCGCTTTCACTTAGTTGCACATTTATGTTCCTTTACTATCTGCTTTCGTAATTTCATCTTAAGTTGCGCAATGCTTTCCTTTACAATCACTTTCGTTACCACATTTTTTTCTGTAAGAGTTCCAAATATTGCCTTTACGACTCTTAGAAAGTACTTCGCTGGGTGAGTAATTTTATAAATAACAAAAATAAACACAAAATATTTAAACTTATTAAAATGCACAGTGCACCATAAACATTTGGTGTCTGCAAACATATTAATCTTATCATTCGTTCGTCCTAGAGCTGATATAACTTGTTAGTTAAATGGGCCAAATCTTGTGCCATCTATTATGTCAGCCTTTGCTTTAAACGTTTATTTTTTTGAAAATATTTATCTTATTGTGAATTTAATATGCTTTATTGCTGCTGTTTTTTTAATGTTATACTAAAAGGTTAATATACTGCATTTTACATTTTATAATGTCAATGTTAAAGTAATTTTATATGCTATGTGCGTGACATGATGTCATGAATTTGGTGAACATTTTGTTATAGACAAGTAAATGTGTTGAAAAGAAATCTTGGGTCACATTTTGAGTATCGTGTGTGATGTGCTGATGGGAGAGAATGCACTTCTCCTTAAAGAAATGATGCTAGAATTTAGCTTTCACTTTTTACTTCGATATCCATGAAAATAGATTTTTCCTCTTATTAAATTGTTCTATCTGACAAAAGAAAAGTTATAAACAATCATTATTACCTATTGCAATGCTAATTATGAATACTGGGTTATAGTAAGTACATTATTAAAGAAATTGATTTAATTATAATGTTCACACTTATGTATGCCCAATAAAACCTAATTAACTGTATTTTTACAGTCACTGCAGTTTTAGTAAATCTTTCAAATTGTGTTAAACGCCTATTTTTATTGCTGAGACATCGTAGGCGATGGGCACTGTGTTACATGAGATGAAATGATAAATTGGAAAGTATTTTTTTGAGGAAGGAAACAATCCAGGCGTAAGTTTAGGGTACCTTCCCGGCATTTGCCATTTATGAGGACTGAAGAAAACCTGGTAAAACCTCAGCCCAGGCCTCCCGCTCATGAGCCCGCGCCTTAACGGCCTCGGCCACCCGTGGCAGTGATACATGAAATGATAAGATAAATTGGGAAAGGTTTTTTTAAGGAAGGAACCGTTCCAGGCCTAAGTTTATGGTATCTCCCCACATATGCCATTTATAAGGACTGAGGAAAACCTGGAAAAAACCTTAGCCAGGGAGAACGGTCCTGGTTGGAATCGAATCCCAGACCTCCCGCTGACGAGTCCGCGTCTTAACAACCTCGGTGCAGTAGATGAAAGTATATATTATGAATTCTCATTACATAAAATGCTATTTTTTGTTGCTTGAAACTATATTCTTAGATGTCTAAAAACTTATTTTTCTACTTATTTAGATAATTTGAAAGTATTTTAGGCCTCTAAATTTTGATTTTTAATAACCTAAAAATCAAGTTACTATAGAAACTTGATGCGACAATGTTATTAATTATTTCAGAGTATTAGTGAAGTACATTTTACTATAGTGTTATGTATTACAATTTTTCTACTAGGAAAGGAAAAAATAAGTCTGTAGGCATTACCTCCCTATTGTAGATGAATGTAAAGAAAATATTAGGGAAGAATTGGAAGAACTACTGTAGCAGAGTGAATGATAATTTCATTAATCTGATTCATTATCAGAAATGTGTGATTGCAAATGAACAGCAATTCGAACGACTCCTGTAACACGATGATGAATTAAACTACACTGTGCACTGTGCACTGCTACTATTAATGAAAGTTGAACGTGTAGAAATGCAATTGAGTTCTGAAAAAAGTGTGCAGTATGCTGTGTTAGACTTGGCAATAGCACATTTTGTCATTAACAGGCATCAAGTGGCCACTTTCCTTTTACTTATGGGGAAAAAAGGCAGTGCATATTCCTGGAACTATGGACTTTAAAGCATGTCCGCAACAGTGCTTCTTACCTAGTATATTCTGTAAGTAAAACCACTGATAGTGTCCCCTTATCTAACTGTTGGTAGCCTTCGAAGATATATAGATTAATTAGAAAATATGTATGTGAGAACACTTTTACAATAAGTTTAAATTCCAAAAATAAACAAACTCGTTCGTCTTATTTGCTTGTTAACTATTTTTTAAAATATTATATTTTATTAATTTCTACCTTGTACACTTTACATAATCCTTGCCAGCACTTTATGATTATAGAGAGCATTAATTTCGAAACTTGTCAGTCTGAATAATTATATATTTAAAATATAATTTAAATAAAAATAAGACACATTAAATATTAAGCAGTGAGTATGAAACCAATTTTGATTACATTTTAGGTTTCAGTTTCTCATCACCAGGCACCCCACTTTGAAATTTCAAATGCCCTCCCCCCATATTATGGTGCCCAAATTTCAAACATGATTAATTTATCATATATTTTTATCTAAAGCTACCTCTCAACCGGGGGTATTGCTATTTTTTTTTTTTTTTTTTTTGAATTTGAACAAATTTAAAAACTAGACAGTTAGTTGCAAAATGAAATCACAATTTATTTTGTCTAATTCTTGAATTACAATTATTATTAATATTAAAGAAATACAACTACTTCGGAACTCCTTTACATTTTGTTCTTTGTTGTAGAGTATACATTTTGAAACAATGCATTACCAAAACATATTTGTTGTATTAAATATTCAAAATTTTTTTTAGTTTTACTCTCTAGAAATTGAAACAACAATAACAAAATTTCAGCTGCTAGGCAACGATAGAAAAAACATGTGACGGTAATTGAATCATTGTTAACATTTAAGTGTCTATCAGAAGGAAGGGGTACCATTTGAAATGCCAAATTGGATAGTGGTTGAGATGGGGTAATGAAACCTTAAACATTATCTACGTTGATTTCAAACTTCTTATTCAGTTTGTAAATATTGCATAATTTTATTTTATAGCATTCATTTTAAACAGGTAGTTTTCCAAACTAAAGAATTTTAAATAAAAGCACTGTATGATCATTTAGTATAGTTAACATTCGTGAAAAGTTTTATTCAATTGATTGTGACCGATATTTTGTGCTCTATGTGTGTTTATGCAGTATAAGTACCTTTAAGATAATTTCTATCTCTAGATAAAGACCGTGTATTATAATATTTAGACATAAAAATAATATTTTCATAGGTGTTTTTTTCTTTTTTGAACTGAAGAATTGCCATTAAATTTCGTTAAATTTGTTTTGCCTTATGATTCTCAGTTTCAGGTGCATAGCTAATTGATTTTAAAAGATTTAATATTTCTACATGTTTTTAGTTAAGTACTAAAAATTAAACTATTCGCATTTTAGCTCTTAGCACCTTAAATTCTACTCAACTGTATACTGTCTACGAGGTCTGCAGTTACTACATCATTGTTTGAACTTTATTACCATGCTCTTTCTTTGGGTGACTATACCCATTACAAACACGCTGTGTGGTGGTTTTCCCCTATAATCTAAGCCAGGACAGTGTTAAACCCTGAGAACAAGGGATGGAGTTAGCCAAGGCTATGTATTTCCGACAGAGTGGGAACGTTCCTTAACTCCATTAAGTTGCCCCCACAGTTTGGTCATTATACAGCAGATGTGGTGATTAAATGGAGCTTTGGAGAATCCGGGAATTTCTGGTAGCAAGCGCTTTGTCCATTCTGTCACCCTTATATACTTGATAGACATTATGTGCATCCTTCTTCTTTGTTTTGCTCCTTAGAAATAATCAGTGTGCACTATATGAGTTAAATCTAATGTTTTAATAAATATTTTATTCTATATTTAAGTATCCGGTTCCTTCTATCTTAAAGTACATACAGTGCGTCTGTTTAATTACCATACCGATTGCCCAGCTTTTTCACTATACATAAATGTGTAAATGGCTACCGTTTTGCTGCTTTAACAAGTAGGTGTAGCTATTAATCGCAACGAGTTCATATAAAGAACAGCATTCATGGATAATGAGGTCATGAAGTGAAGGTAATTAAGAGAAATATTAAAGGGAAGGGGGGTTCATAAATTATATTTTTATTTGTGTAGCATTTTAATATTTGGAATTTTCTGTTTTTTTTGATATGCTTTTCAATAATGTTCCTTGGTAATGTGTATTTTAACAAAAATGTAATTATGTTACTGAAGAAACCATTTTTTTAGTTGCTCAGTTAAAATTCTTTATTTCTGGAACTATTTGCCCTAGAAAACTGTGGTCTATCTTGAACGATTGAAAAAGCTATATTTCATAAATTGGCACACCATTTTTTTTCATGAAATCATCCTTGTAGTTTTACAATGTTGGAGTGTTTTAGCAGGTGTTTCCCTCAAAAGTTAGTTTTTCTGTAAAATATTTTGGTTGCAATTGTTGAAAAACTACATTTTTACATAATAATACATAATAGTATTTATATAAGCTATCACTTTGAAACTTTTACCATTTATTCATAATACTATCATGATGATATGGGTTTATTATGGTATAAGTAGGATAAAATGTGACAACGTAAAAAAATGTTGGGGAAAAATTGAAAAAAGCAAACAATTGAACATAATTTGCTTCAGATTCATGGTACAACAGTAAACTTTCAATAATGTTCATCTGTATGCTTTGAAAGTTTCATTTCATTAGCTTTAATATCCCTTGAGAAAATTTAAACTGACATAGGTAAATTTAACATTACAAAACTAGGCATTTCATGCTCTCCTTAAAATTCTTGCTATTTGCAGTTTTAATGTCGATTTGTATATTATTAAATATAATAGGGAATAAATAAAAGTAACTGATTCATAGAGTGAAACATTTAACAAGTAACACAGAACATTACATAAACTATTTTGAGAAAAGAATATTGGTAAAATATGATGAAAACATTGTCCAATTAAAAATGTAAAATATAAAACACTGCCAGTTAAAAATTGGAAAATTTCGAATATAAAATTATGAGAGAAACATCAGTTTAGAGACCTATAATTCTGAAACCATCTATTCTAAAAACATAATTTTAGTACAAAATATAGGTCCAAGCTTATATTTGTGGAATTACTATCAATTATTTGATATTTTGTTAAAATGACTTAATATTAAGCCGAAAGTAACATACTTCAATACTTCAATATGACGTGTATATCAAATTTAATTTTAATTTTGATAATCAATCAATTATTTACATCACTAAGGACGTAACATGCATTAACATGCATTAATAACTTCGTGTACGACACTTGTATAAACATATAAACACATAGACAAACTATGTGAAGTAATTGAAGGTGCCTGGTCTTTTTAGAGTTGCAAGACAGAATTAGGAGCATCACATGCCAATGTTATATGTTATGTTTTAATTCAAGAAACAGGCAGATTATTAATTAAAAAGTTAAAAATAATTTTTCGTTTATTGTAAAATATTGCCTATTTTGAGAAATGCGGTTTAATTAACAACTTTATACTGAGATATTGTACTTGACATAAAGCAGGATTTTTCGATAAAGATGCTAAATAAGAAATTATATTTATAGCAGATTATAAGATAAATGAACTAAAATCTAAATTAATATTTTAAGTTATTTTGTATGTATAAAATACTTTGCAAAATTGTTATTCATAAAGCAGTTTTTATATTTTTACTTGACTATGTAGTTTTCAGGTAAGCAATTTGTTTAATGCGCAATTTATTGATTTTTAATTACCATAATAAAATTATGTATATCCATAACAGCATGTAATATTACTAATATATCAGTAACATGATAAAAGACATGAAAATATCTCATAGCTACTGGTTTTTGCTTCTTTGCCATTCAGAAGTATGTTTCACGAGAAAACAATTTATACTTAAATCAACTGTCGCACCCCGATTCGATTCCTGGTCAGAACATTTTGCTTGGATAAGAGTTGTTCTAGAGTTTTCTCTTACGTTTCATCCCATTTATTGTTTCGAAAGATCTTGGCAGTTTCTAGCTCTTAAACCCCCACTAAAGAATTTCGTAAACGCCGTTCAGAAACCTAAAGAAATAAGGTAATTTTCTAGAAGAGACTATTGTTTGGTTAATATATGAGCTATTGTGAGTTTAAATTTATCTTTAAAGCATCACAAATATTTGTATTTTTAAAGTTTATACTTTTTTCTACATAATGTTTTTTCTTCTTCTTTCTAGATCCGAATTTCAATATTATTTTAAATTCTTTGGCATTCGACGTACGCGATCTAATCTGTGTTTGTCTATAATTATTTATTCTTTTGTTTGCGCTATATACCTTCATTTATCACTTACTTCTTCGATGTTTTTTCACAAATAAATGTTTTCATTTCGTGATTTCTTCCTGTGTATGCTTGAAATGTTGTATAAAATAAGCAGGTTGATTTTTCCTGCTTTACTTGCTTTTATTCATGATTTCTTCTCACACATAAGAAATTTAATTATTTTTATTTTATATATAAGTGCATTGTTAACCTTTGTTTATTTTATTGTTTACATTTTAACTTCTAAAAACAGTTTTGTATTTGTCTTTATTTTATATCATTTTTCTTCGCAAGTAGAAATATATCACTTTCTTAAATTTGATTGTAACAGATCTCCTTTAATTCTAAGAATTAAACTTTGCTGCTTTCATTTAAATTTTAGGTAGGGATGTAAATAATATCTAATTTAATATAAAAAGTTATAGAGATTCTCATAAATAATACAATTTGCCGCGCGCGCGCACACACACACACACACACACACACACACACACACATATATATATATATATATATATATATATATATATATAAATGAAAAATAAAAATAAAGTAACACTATTAACAATGTAATAAATTAACAGTAATAATAAAAGTATATAAGGATAAAACACTGAGAAAAAATCACACTTGAAATTGGTATATTTCGAACTACTGCGAGTTCTTCAATGACCATATATAATATATATATATATTATATATAATATACACAGTAATAAATAATTACTCCCTTTCCCACGACGGATGCGACATATATGCCAGATATAAGGGAATAAAAACATAACGTTTAAATTTTAATCTATGTATTTCTTTTTCTAATGTTTTATTTGCTTTATACCTTAATAGTAGTATCAGGAAATAGCTGTAGAATTTAATTTCTGGGGAATGCTTATCAGCATGCCACTTACATATATGTAACGTTTTTATAAAAGCGCATTCAATTCAACTGCTCGTATTAATAGCGTTAGTGCTTCGTAGAATAGTTAAATAAAGTGCCCTATTTTAATTAAGCACCACTTTACTGTACCTTTTCGTAGACTTTAAAGATTTAACTGTATTATTTCCTCCCTTTATTATTATTATTATTATTTGTATTATTTCGGTACTTATACATAAAAATATCATTAGACTGCCGCAATAAGCACACACATGGAGATATTTTTGATTAATAATGAGAAAGCAGCTTCTAATTTTTATTGAAATTGCATTATTATAATTGCAGCCTAAAGCTAGTGCTGTGAATATTTTATCAAAAAAAGTCATAACCTCCTCGATAGTTCGATCAGTTTCTGCTTTGAAGTCAATTGCAAAGCGGAGCATGTAATGGGCGAATGTTTTTACGTTATGCTGCCTTGCAGACGAATTATATTTTTCTACAGTCAACAGGACGAGTGTCAGGTTGCTCCTCTGGCCCCTGGTTAATTTGTCCTAAAAATCATTCATTCTTAATCGTTACCGAAATCGTTTTCCTACCAATCTTGACATTAAATACAAGTGTGTTAGACAGCTGATAATACGTGCACATTATTACATACTGTAGAGTTTTTTTTTTTTTTTAGAATGAATCAGATAACAGTATTAAATTTGCTCTGAAATGTTTTGCTTACACTACTTAATGATTAACAGTCTAATTTAAGAAATCATACTGCAGATTATGAAAAAATGTATGTAGTATTGTTTATTGCCATTCATCAAATGCAGCTTTCTGAGCATGATGATATATTTACGAAATATTAAATATTTTATGTATATATTACAAATTATCCATTATTATATTACGGCTCTAATGGATATCTTACATTAAGCATTAGGCATTTTGGGTTCCAGTCTTTTTCTCTGCTCTGTTCTGTCATATGATGGACAGATTACTTTAAGTAGTGAATGTTATAGTGAAGAGAAAATAATGTTGAATAGACATATATCCAGAAACAACTGTTATAGGTCATAATCAACATTATAAATTAACTTCAATAATTCAATTGTTAGGTTTTATTTCAAGTTGATGTATTATACTAACAGAGACGCGTTACTCAATTATTAAAAACGCCGAATGCAAACAAGTTTCAGCTCAATTAACTCACCATTCACTATGCTCAAAATAATTCCATTTTTTCAATACATACGCGGACATACAGGATTATATATTGCCGCACTTTTTAAATATAGTATGAATGTGCCGAAAGGTTTTTCAGGCATCTAATATGCATTTATGAAACATCTTTTTGCTTTCACTACAACTACATAAACTAGATCTTATAATGCCCACAAAAATATAAATCTACTGGACTAAGATCAGGCTACCGTGAGGTTTGTGGGATTAATGCCGCTGTTATCTTCCCATCGTTATCATAGACACTATAGAGTGCACTAAGAACAATTCGAATAAAACGTTTTCTAGAATTCCTGAACATTTATATAGACATTCTTGTAAGAGTTATGATAGAGCATGCGGACTTTCCAGATAATCTAAACTAAGAGCAACAGAACAATTTAGCCAGGAATATCTAAACGGATATTCTAGAAACTCACGGTCTTGTGTAATATGCAATTACAGTGAGCTGTATTATTTGTAAATGTAGTTTAATGGTCTAAGAAATTGTAGCATTATATTTTTCTGCATTATTTCTCATAAATGAGGTATATGCGTTTTATAGTATTTTCCTGTTCTATCTATGCGTAGCCTATTGCTAAAGTGAATAAGAGTTGCAGCTATATTCTGCATATCTCGAAGAAAAATAAATAAAAAGCTTTTTAGTTTAGAGATTCAAAAACCGTGAATATCAGAAACGCACTTCATATATTATTAGATCGATATTAATATTTATATTTGTAAAATATCGGGTATACATTTGGTATTTTACAAACGGTTTTACTTCCAAATTTAGTTTATTATATTATAATGAGATAGGTATGGTATTTCAGGGTAAACATCGTGAGCGGGAGGTCTGCGGTTCGAATCCCGCCAGGACCGTCCTCCCTGACTGGGGTTTTTTCCAGGTTTTCCTCAGTCTTCATAACTGGCAAATGCCGGGGAGTTACCTAAACTTAGGCCTGGAACGCTTCCTTCCTTAAAAAAAATATCCTTTCCCAATTTATCATTTCATGTATTATCAGTGTCCACCGCCTGTGGTGCCTCAGTTGTAAAAACGAACGTTAAACACTACTGAAAAGAGAAGGGTAAACATTCATTTTGGGAGTCAAGTATCTATTTATTGTATTTTATAGGGAAACAAGTATTTAAATAACTTTTCTGTGAGGCCAAATCGGATGTGCTCTATACCACTAGCAGAATGATATTAAGAGAGCAGAAACTTAATAACACATTAAAATACTTCAGGCATTATACCAACATGTTGCCTTATTAAATGCGCTAATATAGCATTATATAAATCTAAATTTTGCAACATTCCATACTAAATATTCAGCGGCCAGGAACATCAATATATGTTTTGCGCTAAAATAAAGTTTCTAATATTAATATGTTCACAGTTACACACTTCTACTGAAGAAACGACTTTTTGGGCTGCTGTATGTAAAATAATATGAGATTTTCTTCGGATTTACGTCATTTGGAGAACACGCACGGTGTATAACATTGAATACGCCACATGAAAAACCCTAGAACATCAAAAGCAACCTTTGAAAGTAAATATAACATTAAATCCCTCAAGTGCGAGTTAGGCATTTAAAAGCCAGTATTTTCCAACAAGCGCCTAAGAGTCTGCAACCCTTCTGGCATATGTGCTGGGTGGGGTTCCCATTCCCTAGGCAAACTTCAGTAACGGTAATTGCACAACCATAACATCAATGTATCATTTTCAGCAATACACTGGAGAGCGCATGTAGTTACCAGTGGTTTGCACACCTTGTGTTCGTCCGCTGATGAGCAGTCAGAATGGAATAGTGCCTGCCGGAATGCAATAGCAATCCCATCATAGAAGATGGGTTGCCTAAACCCCTGACATTAAAGCGCTACCATTAAAGGCTTATGTCATCAAATGGAAACGTTTGCTGACCTGGGTTCCTTATGCAGTTTACCGTTCGCGATCCCTTTTGTTATCTCTATCTAGAACATACTGTCACTAATTGCCGCATTGTTTCTGGAGCATTCCTTCTCTTCCAAGCTTCTCGGATACAAATTAGACTAATTTTATTAAATGTGTTGCATTCAAGTAAAATGAACATATTCATTTTAAAGATGTCGCTACAGAAAAGGCGCTTTGAACCTACGGATTTATTTAGAAATGGAAGATGTGTTTCTCTATGATACCGTATTTATACGTAATGATTACATCATTCTCAGATTATCGAAATTACTTCAAAAAATTGCTCTGTTCAATAATAGTGGACAAAGCTACTTCAATAAATTGCTCTGTTCAATAAAAGTAGTTGAAGTTACTTCAATAAATTTCTCTGCTCAATTAAAGTGGTCAAAGTCACTTCAATAAACTGCTCTGTTCAATAATAGTGGACAAAGTTACTGCAATAAATTTCTCTATTCTATAAAATTGGTTGAAGTTACTTCAATAAATTGCACTGTTCAATAAAAGTGGTCAAAATCACTTCAATAAATTGCTCTGTTCCACAATAGTGGGCAAAGTTACTTCAATAAATTGCTCTGTTCAATTAAAGTGATCAAAGTCGCTACAATAAGTTGCTCTGTTCAATTAAAGTGGCTGAAGTTACTTCAATAAATTGCTCTGTTCTATAAAAGCTATCAGCTAGATCATTTGAATGGATTTCTGGTACAAAAGTTAACTTCCCGATAACTGCTTATTTAATATGGTATTCAGATTTCTACCACAGATGGCGACGTGCTTTTCATCAGATAGCATAGTGCCCGCAAGTAGCGTTTTTTCAAAATATGTCAATATAGCATATGCTATGTCCATTAAATTTTCCCGACTCAAACTGAGCACGCAGGCAAGAATTATAAAAAAGTGTAATATCGTAGCCAATGGGCTACAACGTTACATGTTTCCAATTTTTCATGACATACTTCTTGAGCATTCAATGAAAAACAATCTTTCCTGTTTCTATAAAGTTCTGCATTTTCTCCATCAGGAAGGGTGTACGCACGAGAGCCGTCTACACAAGGAAGACCTGCTTTGTTAAAAACAAATAATAAATCTATCAAGCTTGTCATCTCTCTCTTTGATTTTCTTTATTTTATATAATTCTATCTTAAAAGGGCCATTTAATGAGTAAAGTAACTAATAGTTCTGCATGCAGAAAATTTATACTCATTAAAATTGTTACCCATCACAATTTGAAAAACCTTAAACACATTAACATGGTTTCAATCTGAGATAGCCGTGTTTATGATTGTATTTGGTTTTAAACGTTCTCCCATTTTATCCATAGTCTCATGACTAGTACTTTTGATAACCTAAACATATTTTCTTAAACTCATAATCGATTAATTGGTAATTGTTTGCACTAAATATACGCCTTGACCGCTAAATAAGCCCAATTATTTCCTTATCAACACAGAATGATGATGACATCAAAATAACGCAGTGTCAATTCTATACAAAAGAAGAAGTTTTAAACTATTTGAAGAAATTATAAAGAGTTTTCTATTATTTATAGCTCATAATTCTTTGCCAAATTTTAACCTCCAAATTACAGGATGTAACACAACATTTATAGAAGCAGAACTTTTCACAGGGACTAGCCCTATGTTACTGTAACTTTTACAGTGAAAAAATACGCGAACAAAATTTTTCTATCTAATTGTACGTAAATCCTAGATTATACAAAAAATAATACCATGGAGCAGTTCATAAACATATGGTGAGCGTTTAAGAAAGCTATCATGTACCTGGGATTGATTAAATTCTTTTAAAAGTCAAGTATAAGGGAACAAAATTTAAAAATGGTGAAAATAACCGCAGAGTATTATTCATATATATTAGACGTGAAAATGGATTTACTATCTTCGTTTGTAAATAAAAAGTATACGTATATTAATTAAAATGATTTAAATGCCTATGTGATTGTGCACTAATTTTCAGTGCTTTAATTTTTATTGGCTTTTACTAGTAGAGTCAAATGTAAATGAAATTTCCCTGACTTTGCAGTGCTATTTATGAAATTTCTCTGCCTAGTTTTGTGGAGCTCAGATTGCTCTCAGGTGTATATGACAGACTGCGGAAATGCAATTGTAGTAGTTGATTGATTGTGGCTAGTATAGCATACTTCGAATTCATTCCTGAAGGGCAAACTGTCAATAAGGAGACTATGTTGCCATTCTTAGTCGTCTTCCTGACGCAGTGCGATGAAAAAGACCTCATTTGTGGCAAGGAAAGAACTGGGTTCTCCACCACACCACGCCGCAGCACCTCCGTTACTCCAGGTAAACGAATTTCTCGCAAAGCATAACAATACGAGATGTCCTTCCTTATCCTTTCTGTATTCCCCACATCTTACTGCATCTGAGACTACCTGTTTCCAAAAGTCAAAAACTTGCTCAAGGAACGGAGGTTTGCTTCGGCTGAAGAGATGAGGAATATGCTACACGCGCTCATCTGGAAGCGACCAAAACTGGACCGCAGAACAGTTTTTAAAAAATAATACTCACACTGGCCTGAGTGTGTCACTACCTGATAGGTTTACTTTGATTATATTGTTGTGTCAACCTAATATGCAAAAAATGTTTTTACATATATTTGGTTTCTTGTTCACTCTATTAGTGCATGTGAATATATGAAGAAACTTGTAATAGTAGGAAGCTACAATTGAATTTTTATTTTCATAAACATGAAAATTTGAAAATATATGCACATGAGGGGCGTTTAAATTCAAACACATTTAATGGATATGGGAATAATAAAACTTATAATAGGCTTAACTCGCCCCTTTTCTCAAAAGATCTCTTCTTTTACACTAACTAGCATCATGTGCCCAGCAACGTCTTGATTCTCAATAATATATAGTTTCACTTTAAGTACTCCCATATAAATTGAAATGGCAGTATTGAAATTCAGACTTAAAGGAGGTTACAGTAAACATAATTTTATTTCAAATTTCATTAATTTCACTTGCCCTTCTATGATTTTTTTCACCTTTTATGAAATACCTACGTATTATTATTATTATTATTATTATTATTATTATTATTATTATTATTATTATTATTATTATTATTATTATTACCGTCATCATCATTTACATAAAATTAAGTTGGGATGGGATATATCTAACATGTAAAACAGAATGCCAAAAACAATATAAAAAGTCTACATTCTTAAGTCTTTCTTGCCTAATTATGTACTTTGTGACGTTTACTTAGCACTGTTTCACTCTGTTTCTGTATGGGATATAAGGTTGCGGAGAAGCCGTTAAATCAATGCTCTCTCCGGTATTGTGACCGAGGTGTATTATTAAAATTTGTTTACGCAAGCCTATGGATTATCTAAAGAATCACATTTTCATAGAGTTTAACGCTCTAATTATTGAGCAAACATATAAACTTTCTGTGCTTACCTATTTTCATAAATACCCGGAGAATTTCAAAGCTGAACATCATGATTATCCCGCAAGACAAAACAGCCTTCCCTAATTACTGAACTAATATAACTGAATTATACTGAACTATGCAGGATCTTTGCATAGTAGATGTTTTGGGCATAGAATATACAACGCGCTAATTAAAACTCATCCAGTTTTGGGTGAACTTAACTCAAATAGATTAAAAAGAAGAATTAAATCATTTATATATTATTAATCGTTTTTTGTAATAAAGTTTCAAGATAATCTCCTACACATTTTTTGCCACTCTTTCCACACACACACACACACACACACACACACACACACACACACACAAATTCAGCTTCAAGTTAATTAGGTATATATATATATATATATATATATATATATATTCCTGTAGATGTCTCATTAAACCGTACATTAAATACCTGTAAAATAAAAATAGTCATTCTGCTGATCTGATTTGTATGTTTAACTTTCACTCCAAATTTTTAAATTTATATTCTTATCACATGATACATAGCTTATTGTTTTATGCACGTGTATTTCACATAATTGTTTTAAATTTTTCAGTGTGTACATTATTAATTTAAATGTACAAAATTTCAACGTATAAGTATAAAAAGAACTGAACTTGTACCCAAGCACGAAATGTTACTCTTTCGGGTTTGTAGCTCTCTTACTGTAATCTTTTGTTATGTATGCACTTAAATAAACAACAAAAAAAAATAAAAAACCTCTCTCTGCATTGTTCGAGCATTAGTATGAGTTTTTTCTTTTACACATGGCCCTCAGGGACACTTACTGACTCTGTACTCACTATTAGTTCTTATGTAAGGATATTTAGGTGGAAAAAATCCGCGAATTTCTTCCTTTAAAAACAAACCATTATATCCCCTGAATAATAAAACAAGTCTTTGTTTTCTTTAGTTTCAAGAATGATACACGGCGCTAGCATTGAAGAAGTATTGAATGTGAAGTTGTAAACTCAGATCTCAACTGTGGTAACAATGGGCTATAAAATATAACTGCCTTGTTACTTATAACGTGCCAACGAGTGAATGGTATTCGATAGTTTGTTTTGTTCTGGTTCGTTTGCAGTCGTGAAATCCAACGTGTATACACCTTCTGATATAGTATCTGATATTTAATGTAAGTGTCCACAGAACAAATACTTCTTGTACTTCATGGATTAGATCTTTGACCTTTTCCTACTTCAGAATGAAGTGTCTTTCCATCTAGCAATAAGTCGACCCAAATCTCTGTAGCTTGTAGGTGTGTAGTTTAATTCATATCTTCACTCTTATTACACTCGAAACAAGCTATTTTCTAGGTTAAATTTATTATATCTAATTTCTCTCTGTGAGTGAAAAATCAGCTAATGATCTAAGAAACTTCATATCTCTGATTCTTTCTCTTCTTCTTCTTCTTCTTCTTCTTCTTCTTCTTCTTTTTCTACTTCCTCTTCTTCTTCTTCATTTTTTTTTTAAATTCTCTGTTCCATATGCTAAAACTGGTAACACTGTTGTTTTTTTTTTTTTTAGTTGGGTACTATGTATTGTTTTATACTGTGGCGTTCTTATTCTTCTTCTTCTTCTTCTACTTCTGATGGATGGATGGATGGATGGATGGATGGATGGATGGATGGATGGATGGATGGATGGATGGATGGATGGATGGATGGATGGATGGAATGAAAAATGTAGGACTTCAAATGTACTGGAATAAAAAAGCATTAGGACTAATAGATAACCGTTTTAGTGCTGATTTCTCGCCTAAAGTTCTCTTTGAGGATATTTTTAATTTTTAACAATTATTAATGTGTTACCGGCTCATAGCTCTGAAAGTTTACTCAGAGACAAAGAGAAGGCAGCTGTATTTTTGCATAAAGCGCGTACACCACCGGGTTTAGATTTTACGTGTTAATATATTTATATTCTTTCTCCCCTCCCTCTCTCTTTCTCACCCGTATTTCTTGTTTAATCTGTTTCCGTATATTACGATACCTTCAAGATTCAATATTTATTTTAACCACCTTCATTTATCTTCGTGCCTTTTAAGAATACTGATTGTTAAGATATAACGAGCGATAATTCTACGAATACTAAAATGTTTTATCTATTTCTGCTTCTTTAGTTATTGATATTTTAGTTATATTATTAAGTGTTACTTTGTTTTCATTTATATTATATATAAATAAAAACCCAACCCAACCCAAATAGTTTAAGTCTGAAACGTGTTCCATTATTACTCCATATTGTTATTTTCTTTTTAAGGACATTATTTTTGTTTTAGCTGTGGGTATTTTGGAATTATATGTTTGTATTCTAATGCTTAATTCCCTTATTATCATTTATAAATTGTTTTCGAATCTGCCAGGACAACTTGATCTTCTGTAAATGAGTTAACATCTGTCTAAAACAAAATATATATTAAAATGTTTTTTTGTAATTTCAACTCCATTTATAATAACAACAATTAACAAAAAGAGACGGAGGAAATTTATGTCCTACTCTGGTTTATAATTAGAAAGTTTCACTTATTTTGTTATAGGTGCCTATCAATAGTTAAAAGCTAAGCAATTGTCGGGGGTATTAAATTTTAGTAATAGAATATTTTATAATTCAGCACTAGTATTAGCATTTTCCTTTTTGAAATAAATAAAATGTTACTAATACAAAGTATATCTGGTATCTGCTTATTTGCACGACCTACTCTATTAATTTTTTTTTAAAATAAAACAAGTTGCAATATACGTGAACTCAATTGCAGTGAACCTCTTTTGTTTCCTTTTACATTTTCTGTTTCAACACTTCAAGCGAAAGTGAATATAAGGAAGATCGTTAAAATGAAGAAAGTCATTAACTATAATTTATATTTTGCTGAGAATATAAAAATAATTTTAACAAGCCACAATTACCTAAAAACACTGACAAAGAAAAAGCGTTCTTAAACATATTAGGTCATTATTAACCAACACATAGTAAAGTAATAACACCCAAAGAACATCGGGAAAAATAAATTATATAAAAAATGAAATCAGAGGAGAAACAGAACTGGAAATGCTACATGCAACTGAACAGAAGAGTTCATAATTATAGATGCTCGCAATTGCTTTTCAGAATTCTATTGTTATGATATTGAGAGATACAATAGCCAGTTTATTGATGGTAATTTTCAGCTTGCGATTGATATATTTATAATAATTGTGTAAGTTTCAAGATATGTACCTGTGTACTGCTCCATTTGCTCAAGTAAATTTATATTTCTGTACGCCTCAGAACTTTTAGTGTTTATTTTATTGATAGTCACCGGAAACTTTGTGCTAATATGTACTTGTTTCATAACTTTTAGAACACCGGGTACTGGTTTCCAGAGGTAAACTCCCCAACCCAACTAGATACAATGTGGTTTGATAAGTAGCTTGGTTGATATTAAAGATAAGTTCAGACTTGCAACGTACTTTGTTTTTCAACATGTCCTCTCGAAGTTCAATGTACCTGCTTCAACATTTCTTCAGTTAGTGAGTTTCTTCCATGCCCCCAAATACTAATTTACTTCCTGTATGACCTCTGTACCCAGTCAGGAAAGTTCTGAATTTCGAAACAGACGGTAATCCTAGGGAGCGATATTACGGGAGGAAGCATTCAAATCGGTTAATGATTTATACTGAATGGCGTGTTTGAATTCACCTGCTCATTGTCAAGGTGAAACATCACCTTTTTAGTCATTCTCCGATGTTTTTCCACAATCGCTGCCTTCATTTTCTCTTAAAGTGATGCAAAGTATTTTCCAGTAATAGATTTCCTCTTTTCCAAGTAGTTAATCAAGAGAATTCCTTTTGCGTTCCCTCCCCTCCCACCAAAATAAAAACTCAAGCAAACACTTTTTCTTTCGCCTCGTGCGGTCCTCTATTTAGACCATTGTTTCATCAACCGAGGACGACTGAAAAATCTTTACCCAGACTACTGATATTATGGGATTTGAACCCAGAACCTTCGGATTTTCAGAAAGACAACGCTGACCACAAAACCAACCAACCATACTTATTTCTCGACAATCATTTCTACTTTCATTTTAAACGATTACACAAGCTTTTTCAGGCTATTGGGTCCAACCCTTGTAAATATGATTTCTATCTCACTTCGATTTGTTCAGAGTTATAATATCCATACAACAATTAATGTACGGTTTATGACATGAAGTTCGTCTAATTGCTGATAAAAAGTTGTAACCAACTTTGTCATCTTTTCACTCTTTTAGCACCTTCCTTCCAGTTGTATCTATATAATTATATTTATCTAATAATTTATAGCCATATAATTCTTCCCTAATTTCTGAATTTAGTTTTTTTTATCTAAAATATTACATCCTGCTATACTCTTTAAGAATTTCATTTGAACTACCTGTAACATTTCCCTGTTTTTCTGTTAAAGTACATAAGTTACATCCATACAACAGCAGCAAAACAAACATAACCTTAAAAGTTTTCATTTTAGTTTCTCTTTTAGTGTTTTTCAATGATTTATTTATTATATCCAGCATATAATTACATTTTATAGTTTATATAGATATGCATATTTTTAAAATAGGAAATATTACTTAAGTACTGAACTTATCTAATAATCTTATCTTCTAATATAATTTTGCCTATAATAAAATTTGTTTTTTTCTTCAACCATGGTCAAACCACATAATAATATGGTTGAATAATATTTTTAGTTTAAAGAAAGCCTTTTGTAATTTATCCTCTGAGCTATATATTAAAACTTTATATTCCACAAAGAGTAACAAATCTACATATTTGTGAGAAGCATTTGATTTATAGTGCTCATGTTTGTGAAGAAAGACATTGGTTTTAGTAATCCTTCTTGCTTCAACGTGCTCACTATAGCTTTTATAGATGTCATTTCGTGCACATTTAAGACTTTTATACAAGGACCTAATGAAAAAAGAATTACAACATGTAAAATGCAAAGTTTAATCCTAGGTAATTAATGTCCACATAGACAATTCCATATTCCAATGTATAATCCCAGGGGAAAGAAGTGGGTATTAACTAGTGTGTTTGTATTCAGACCAACTCTTGTGATGCTCGTCCAACTGGCAGCAGCATTTATTTAGGCAGCCAGTATGATTGGATTGATTTGGAGTTAATTACTGGCCGCCCCTGAAATTAGCGAGAGGCAGAATCAGAGCTTTGCAAGTGACTCATCAACGAATTCCAAATTTCGATATCGTTCTATACAGTCCGTACTTCAGCAGAATATTTACGTGCATAGCTTTGCTTTATAATTCGTCTCTTTGAATTAGATATTATTTGCGATTTTGATATGTATGTTATGTATTAAGCCATCTGATGCTAGTACATTTTGATCTCTTTTATAATTACAATCCCAACTATTAATTAGATAATACTGACTTTGGTTTTAGGCGCTAAGCTTTTGTTTGTTATAGTAAAATCTTGGCTGGCGGGGGAAAGCATATCAGGTCAAAATAATAAACTTTTCAGGAAAAGCACTTTTTAAATTTTCTTCACCAGATTTAAAATACAGTGATAAACATGTTTCGTTTACCATATATAAGGGTAATTGTTAAGCAGAAATATTCATTTTACACAAAATTATATAGTAGGAAGAAATGTTTAAGTTGTTTTATACATACAACCCTTGATTTATGTTATTTTGTACAATTTCTATATTGTTATAAATAGCTATTATTAGACTCCACAAACATCAGAATAACACAAATTGTGCTACTATTAAACAACATTTATTATTTGTTGTGGAGATTGATTTGTGAATATATAATCTCCAACACGTTCTTTCACATTTAGATCGATATCACAAATATATATATATATAACATTTTAAACAATGCCCGTACTAGTGAAAGTAAAGATAACGGATCGTTTTTGTTTTTGTTTTTCTTTTCTTTTTTACATTTAAGGGGACAGGCTTTTCAGTGTAAGGTTTCAGTGAGAAATTCCTGCACTAGCTCTGAAATGGGGCATTTTCTTTCAGGGTGACTTTGCATTTGATTTTTCCAAACGATTGTGAATAGCATAGCCACTGACATCGTGGCACTTGAACTCACTGTCATTTTCGTCCTCTTTTCTTTAAAAGAATGGACATTTCAATAATGCAGAAAAAATCTCTAAGAGGTCTTCTTGTTTCTTTCCCAGTTCTATAAACTGCATTCTACTAGTTCTTACTTATTGGTACCAGAGTTGCCAACTGTTTACAGACGAAAGTGCAGACTTAGCCATCAAAGTAGCCTGAAATGCAGACATGTTTAATGAGATCAGTTTTAAGAGTTCTAAGATTAGTGCGACATGCTTTACATATCGCATGCATCACACTCTGACCTAGTACCTCTAACCATCCTCTAGCAAAAAAGAGAATGTTAAAAAAATGCGAGATGCTGTATAATAAAATATACTGACACATTTCACAGATAAATCATTAAGAGAACTATTGAAACATCAAACATTTTAATGAGAATATTACAAATCTGCGGTTGTAGACGATGAGCTGTGCTTCAAACTCTGGGAACTTCTTCTAGTTCAGAGGTTTCCAAAACTTCTTGCCTTCACAGCCCACTTTTCGAGAATGAAATTATTGGCGACCCCTCCAATCACTTCGCTGATTAATAATAATTAATTTGCAAATTTGCGCGCACGCTTCAACAATGGGATATCTATTCTATCACATGGCTATTGCTGGATTGCTGTAAAACTGGTCAAAATAATCATAATGCAGTTCGTTAAGCATTCTTAATAAGAACGGACTAATTCCTAAATAAAAGTACTTTCCCCATATCCAGCGGGTCCCGACCCACAGTTTGGGAACCGCTGTTTTAGAGGAATGTGCCATGGATTGTTTGCACATAGACATGGCGACGAGACTTGCTGCTAAGTGGTATTTCAAACATTCTATTGCTGGTATTATTCTAATTATTTTTATTATGTTTTAATGTTATTATTACTATGTATTGATTTTTATTATTATTAATATGTTTTTCCGATTGAATAATATTGCAAATTTTGATTTATAGAACATTGTCATGCTTATAAAATATAGCATGTTAATAAGGCACTGTAAAATTAAAAGTTACTTACTAAACTTCTTGTTTATTTTTTGGTATTTCCTGTTTTCCCATAATGAATTAATTACGACAGCTTTAGTTACAACCGTTTCACAATGATAATGAAATCGGCAAAGAACGATTGTCCTATCGAAAGGAACAAATAACAGCATTTAAATACTTACAACTTTTAGGGAAGAAGAGAGCGTTACTCAGTGTATCTCATGTTTTCTTTGTTGTACTGTTCATAACAATCTAAACAAATGACTTCGCTTTAGAAGCATAGAAGTTCTGGAACGAAATTATGATAAATAACCTCAACATTTGGCAATTGCTCGAGCGCAAATGAAAACGAGAGACTTTATATTGCCCTTCGCACGTATATGAATAAAATATCACATGTTTAACTTGAGGTGCTAAATAATTTAAAGAGCTACAAAGATATATGTGATCTGATTAGTTACTCGACCACTAATGACCTCGTTACATTTAAGTCATTGTTCTAAGTAGGTAACTGTGTATTTGCCATTAAAAAGGCACTGCAGCCAGTTGACATATGTACTTAGGCACAAAGAGCAAAGGGGAAAGTATCCCAAGTTGGACCGTTGCCCAATTTGGACCATATTTGTTTTCATTATGTAGGAACATTTTAAAGAGTCCAGTTCGTACTATATATGTTGGCAACCCTGTGGTGTGCTTGTGGCTCCTTACTTCACTAGAATATAGCTTTTGGTGTTTTTTTTTTTTTTCATTTAGTTTATTTACAGATACTCTTTAACATCTCAGGTCATCAGCGTCCCATTCAATTCAGGGCGTGAAGCGACCGAAAAAGTTTGCTCAGAGGCCTCTCCTTTCAGGCTTGAGGTTCTTTTACATGCCGTAAAGGTACGACATGGTGCCCACTATTTTACTTCCCTTCCGAAGGAAGTCATACTTAGGATTTTTATGCCCGAAAAAACCCATCGATCTGGTTGGGATTGAGCCCGCTATCTTGGGTTTAGAAGGCAAGTATGGTTAACACTACACCTCCAGGACCGACACATACAGCGTTTGAGAAAGTAGCATCGTGTTACTATGTTTTCATTGTTTTGAGTTATAACTTTTGTGCAACAGATCCTAAGTTACTGTATGGAATAGCAGTAAGTAATAAAACATTCTGCAATATATTTTAGAATTGTATTTTATGGTTACTGAGTGCATATTATGCAACCAGTTTTTAATTTCGTGGGTTCGTGCTGTGCCATTTTTTAATTAATAAAGTTCCAGTTGCCTAACAAGGAAACCAAAGTTCTCCTAAGTTGGACCGCTCCATTTTCATTAAATTTTATATTTATCTATATATCTGCGCGGGCGAAGTCTTACTCACAAGCAGTCCACTCAAATTGAAATTAGAACAACCGAAAGGCCAATTAAAGAAAGGAAAACCAAAAATGATAAGCTTATTTTCCAAAGAGGAGGACGAAAATCAGGATGAAGATGATCAAATTGTTTCTGTATTCTGTGTGGACAGGCAAAGGAAGAAGACATGATTCAATGTAGATCGTGGGTTCTTACCCGGCGTGCCAAAGTGAAGTCCAGCATAAAGAAATATTTATTTACAAATTGCATATAGAATATTTAATTATTTGTATACTTTATTATTTTGATTTTTTAATGTTATGCACAACTTTAATAAGGTCCAGCTTGGGCAATCGGGAGTTCAAATTAGATAACCGGTTTTCTATTTTGGACTATTTACTAATTTTAATTTATCTATTTTTAGATACAAGAAGAAATATATTTTAATGTGTACTATTACCTAATTGAAGTGTTTGCAATGAGAAATCTTTTAAAGAAAAAATGTGTTAATTGTATACTTAATAAAGGCTTAATTTAAGAACATATAAAACCGGTCCAACTAGGTAACTAAAAGAATATGATAAAAAATTGAGTTTTTGTACTTATGTGCTCTTTTCCGTTGACCAATATCAATATGAATAAAAAATATAAAAGCTCTAAACAGCATTGTATGACCAAGAAAGCTTGATGTGGAATATATCTACAATTATCGGTCTAGACTTAAAAAGAATTTTTTTTGTTATTGCCCGAGAAATACTTTCTGTCTAAATCTTTAATGGAAGTGAATTATTCAGTAAATGTTTAATATGAACTACAACTAAAATTACTAAATAAAATAATAACTAAATGAACAAATGAAAGTAAGGTAGAATAGCGGTTTGAGATATTTACAAATATGATGAATCATTAGCAGAGTCTTTTATGAATGATGCCTAGCATTGCTCTTGATTAGCGATAAAAAGCCCACGATCGAAACTAATGCGAAGATGAATGGCAAAAGCTAGTGGAAGTTTAACCTCGCGATGAAGCAATTCTTGGGAACGAAAAGGAGAACAAGGTCAGCCATATGAGATGGCTATCACAAACAGCATCGACTAACATTTTGTGATTCATTACTCAGCGTTAGATGATTGTTTATAAAAGACATTGTGTGGATTGAATAAATTTATTCTCGAGTAATCTATGGCGTCTAGTACATAATACTTTTCTCGACCTTGTGATAGAAATGGATTCTTCGAAACAATACAAAACAGAAAATTTCTATCTAGAAAGAAATCACAGAGGAAGGTTTTTTAAAATATTTCAGAAAGTATCATCGATAATAGATTTCTACCACCAAGAGCAACTGTGGCTACATAGAAATTTCAAACCAGCTAAACCGAATCAACGAAATCATCTTCAGAAAAAAAAAATTGTGTTAGTCATTCGTAAACAATATTCCATTATGCATTATCTCTTTTTCTTTTCCTACAGAAATACCTTACCATCCCATTTTAGACCGTTCATCGCATTCGAAGACCGAAAATAGCACTTTCTAGTTGGTTTCACGACCGCCTCCTTAATCTAGTGGTTAGAGTTGGTGACTGCTAGTCGGGAGGCCCGGGTTTGATTTCCGGTACTTGCTTAGGAGGGTTTCTAAATTAAGGAGATATGGAACGGAGTCCATCCAGTCTCGTGAGGATAATTGGGGAGCTGCCTGATGGAGAGGTGGCATTCTTCGATCTAGAAAGCCGCGTGATAAGCTATCGGCGGGGTGCCGGCATGCTATTCACGTGCCCTCCTGCTCTCTATCAATAAAATCGTAAGACGGAAGTAGAGGAAGTAGAAGTCGCTGCGGCAGACTATGGTCCGATTTCCGGTTGTAGTGCCACAGAAGAAGAAGTTGATTTTACTTTTGAAGAAGTGCATTGATTATAGGTAATGGAAACTATTTACCTAACTAAAGTTAACTTTTTAAAGTTCTAAAATGTTGTTTAAAAAGCAAAATTAAGCACTTACTTGTCCAACTAACATTAATGAATGAATGAATGAATGAATGAATGAATGAATGAATGAATGAATGAATGGTGTTTAACGCCCGTTTTTGCTACAGAGGCACCACAGGCGATGGACACTGATGATACATGAGATGAAATGATATATTGGGAAAGGATTTGTTTTTAAGGAAGGAATCGTTCCAGGCCTAAGTTTAGGGTACCTTCCCGACATTTTCCATTTATGAGGACTGAGGAAAACCCGGAAAAAACCTCAGTCAGGAAGGATGGTCCTGGCGGTATTCGAACCCAGACCTCCCGCTCACGAGTCCGAGAATTAACGACCTCGGCCACCCGTGGCGGTGAACTAACATTAAAATTGTCAAAATAGCCTGTATATTATTTATCTCTGAAGGCGTTCTTGGTCGGAAGAAGTGCAAATAAGTATCTTTTTTTGGCTAACAAATGGCTATAAACGGTCATATTTTCATTCGTTGCTTTGTGGAAAGCAATTTTTGTTTAGATACATTTGGTTTTCAATCGCCATTAATTTACCGCTGCAATGTATTGAAATAAATTAAAGTTTACAATTTTGTAATGTTGGAACTACTTACAAGTATAACATTTTAGAGGTAATTCTTCTTAAAACAAAATTTCAAGCACATACCTGGGATTCTGTAATAGTCGCACAACTGTGGTTATAGTTCTTCAAAGACAGAATACCGGTCTATACTATCTATAGATGTTTTCCTAGTTTTTCTCAGTCCTCGTCAATGATAAATGCCGTGAAATACCTTGAGCTTAGGTCTAGAACTCTTAACTTCCCTACCCATTATTGTGGATTTTTTGATATTCAAGAGAAACTGAGAACTATTACATCTGCACATACTCTCAGTACTTTTACTTTGTTAATGTAACAATTATTAAATAATACTGCCACAAGTAGCAAATTTCAATGTGGTCGTAAGAAATAGCGGGTAGCAGGTACCAAGAAACAGCGTACGCTTCTGCCGATCCTATAATAAATATACTCCCCTGACCTGAATATTCTATGCTGAATTACAATTTGAAGTAGATATTTTTTCATGTGCTATTACATTAATTTCTAGCACGTTTTTCACTTTCCGTGAATATGGGGAACCACGCTCCGCCTACAAAATAATTTCACTTCTGATCCTGATTAATGAAACAGAGTTTTTGTAAATATATCATGTGATCCTTGAAGACATTTAATTATACACAATTAATTGTAAGAATATTGTACTTCAGTTTCTTGAGCACAAAAGCTGAATGTATATTACTACCTGGCAGTTATTTGCAAGCCAGTTGTTATTTTGAAGAGACAGAAGATAGCCCATTTTGCACCCCATCTTTTTCGGATAAAATTATTGAAGTTTGCAACTATTTTCAATTGATCCTACGACTGATAACCGCACCTTTTGCAACATTTTTAAAATGAGTCCATTATCTTAATTCCAATTTCTCTGTTGTAAGAGTGCTCCATATCTTCAAAAGTGATTATTCTCTCAATAATCTAGTTTCTTTATACTATACCACATATTGCTCTTTTTTCCATACATTGATGTATCTCTTTGGCGAACTTTCCATCTACTCCTTTAAACTTTACAATTACAGTTCTGACTCATTCAAATCCTTCTCTGACATCCTTATTAAAATATTCAGTATATTTTTCCCTCCCCTAGGTATTACATGATGAGTGCGGAAATTTAAATCTACATTAATACTCTTAAAAATATAAAAAGAGAAATTTGTGCTTTATTTGATAAAAGATGTGAAATTTTCGAATATCGATTCTTGTGTATATATGGAGTATCGAAAAAAATTATATCGGCCCATCTCTAAAAAAGTCATTTCCCAATGTATCGTTTCATCTCATGTATGATCAACGCTTTTGATACCTCAATAGTAAAACCGGTGTTAAACACTCACTTTTTTTTCTAAAGTCGAAGAATGATATTGTCTCAGCTCTTTAAACATACCATAATTAGTCCCTATGATTTCCATTTAAAAACCCTAGTGGCATTTTAAACTTATTTTTCAAGAAAGGTTCACTAAAACCGACGTAGTAACATGTGCAGTAAGTTAGCATCAAACACAGAATATATATTTTAATATAGCGTTATATTTCTTTATTTTCAGTGATCTAAACTTCTGTGTATACTTTTATCTATATGCTCAATAGAAAAGATTCAAAGATTTGAATTATATAGTCCCCCTAAAATTGTGCTTTTTGTTCCTTTGGTAAATACACGCATACGAGAAAATATTATCTACTAAGATGTATGATTATACTGAGAGATCGAATTTATTCGAATTTCACAGGCAGTCATTTGAAGAACGAGGTGTACCAGTATAATCAGCCACCGGTTGATTTAGTTCTGAGAATTCATTGTAGAGGGCGGGAGTGCGCCATATACGACGAGCAGTATCTTTGTAGTTAAGTCAGATTATTTACAAAATGCGATCATATTAGTACTCTAACCGCTCGCTAGGCTGCACAGTATTATGCTCTTAAAGCTGGTATCCTCTCCCTCCCCCTTTCAAGTCAGATATTTCCTGGAATGTTATGTTTTTAGCCGAGTGTCAATTACAAAAATGTTCATAATGCAAATGCTTTGTTTCAGACTAATTAGAGTTGACAATTCCTGCATGTCATGTCTGCTATTTCTGTATTAGCACATTCCAATTAAAGTCAACTTAAGCCTGGAATTTATATTGAATAAAATAAATTAAAAAGACAAAAATTGGAGCAACTCGAAAAGTAAATGAAATACACCATGTATTTATTGCACTTTTTCGTTCCTCTATTAAAAGAGAATTAAAAAAAAAAACAATACAACTCATAATGTTTTGAATTATACTGATTTGTTTTCAGTTCTATTCTCGTTATACATAATTTATTCCGGTCATTTTTCAATATCTTAAGTGATAACTACTAAAAATTTGGCATTCATGTGTGACAAACTGATGCACTTAATTTAAAGCAAATTAAATGACACTTAGAGTTGTAAAGCAGTTTTATTATTTACAAAGATCTATAATCCCGTTCACCCCTTAATGATTCGCATCTATTTGCTAATTTTTTTCTTATAATTTTCTCAGAACTTTTGAGAAAAACTGGAAATATGAAGGACAAAGGGATAAGGAAGCCATAGAGAATGTCATAAAAACTCTCCAGAGTATTAAAATGCTTCAGAACGTGGAAACGTGAAGTTCCTCCATACTGATCCTTTCAAAATATAATTTTAATAAATGAATTTGAAGTTCGTTTTCTTCACATTAGACATTTTGTTTTATTCTTTTTCTAAATAGCCTGTATTTTAATTCCTAAAATATAATACCTACAGGTGCTCAAAGAAGCCAGGAGTCAACACTCTTAATATATTCTGTAATTACGCAAGTACTGCTATCATAAATAAATTAAAAGTGTCCATTTTTTGTTTTCTATATTTTTAGATTCTTTTGTGATTGCGCGGCCCCTAATTAAGTATAATTACGTCAAATACAAGAAGAGCTAAGATAAAAAAAATATATATATAAAAAAAACCTCCAGTGCTTCTTATACGCAACATTTAAAAGGAAGTATGTTTCTATTTAAGCTAAAGGATTTTAAATGGAATGTGTGCATAGATGCAGATTATTTTCGAGAAGACTTCCACTAGCATGGCAACCAATTCTGTTTCTGTTAACCTGCACTAGAGTACATGGATGTCTTTAAATCGTTTATGAACTTCAACATAGACATTAGAAACATAAAGCGCATACATGTTGCTTGATTGTTTCACTGCTGAATGGCTGCCTGAATGCAACGCACTTGATTACATTGTTAAAATATAAATATTGTTTACACCACATACAGAACTAGGGCACTCGTAGTGCATTCATTTTGTTCTCAAATTTTATTATTATATTTCCACCCAAAACTGACCAGATGTGAAACATTTTGATGGTCATTTTGTTTTTAATTTTTTAGCAAACCATGAATATTTTATCACTGCGTTGCCAACTCTGCATTCTTTGCGATTGGACAATTAACACCTGTATGCAAATAATAACAATTTCCAATTATAGATAACCCCTATATAAACGCTGTGAAAGCTAACTTGCTTCATTTGGCTGTCCCATCTTAATGCCTTTCTCTTAGAAATTGTTTGACCTTCCACTAGAATGTTATTCGCTGCCAAAAGAAATTATTAAGCAGTTTATTTGATCATTCATCGCTAGTACGTTAGCTTGCTTAACGATTTCCCTTTCTCATAAAAACGTAATTGGATTTAATTGTAATTATATATTTTAATATATGGAAATTGTTCTTTCGCACTAGTCGTGTGTAGGACATAAGTTATAAATGAAGAATCAGACTTGAAAAAGTATATATATATATATAATGATGTTTATTTTACAAACTGTGTATGTACATAAAATTATCATTATATCTATCACATGGGCCCAGAGACCGTACATGCTAATATATAACACTGGCGGACAATATTTCTATATGCCAATATTATTTATATAAAACTACTAACACATAAATAATTATATGAAAACATTTATATACAACTATTAACTCACAGATTATTATATTACATGAAGACACACAAACACACATTTTCTCTCTCTTACATAGTCTGTACATCACAATTATACATTGTTTAAAAACATACACACAATTTCTTATTTGGCTCCGTTTACATATAAACTTACCCAGTTTTGATAATTTTCTTCCTGCGCAAGCAAGTCCCAACATGCAACCTGCTCCTATTCGAGTATGTAAACTTGGCTCCAAGGTTCACCCGCCACTGTTCTGTGTTAGGACAATGTGCCAGTACTTCAGGTTTCCACAAAGAAGGCAAACTCAATTGCCTGTTTCATTGGTAATGTTCTGTGCTTTCCAAGACCCAAGTCTATGTCTAATCGGTCCTTAGTATTCAAGTTTTGTATGTATAATGCCTTCCCCCAGTTTATTTTAACTCATTACTAAAGTTCCAATTATATTTTTTTCTCTGCATGCTGCTTCTATGTCCTATCTGTCGATGTCAGTTAACTTTCTTGTAACTTTCCTCCGTATATTATTGCTCTTTCCTTCCCCTCTCCCATATCCATACCAATCCCATTCCAATTCTTTCTAATTCTCTCTTTAACCCTTCTACTCAGTAACTATGGTGCTAATTTCTTACTTGATGGAAGTAGCAAACGAAGATAAATGTGCTACTTAAATATTCTTAACCATTATTTCACGGCCAGAGTTTTACAATGAATATTATGTACAAAGCACCCACATTCTCTCCCCAAGATGAGAAGCCATTTTAAGAAAGCATTCTGAATTTTATATAACCATTCCACTTTACTCCAATCCCATATCTCACATTCGTAACACATTGGTTACATTATCACGGCTTCGTTCAATGATTTTTACCCTAAGAGATGAAAATGGAATTTGTGTAAACTATAATTAGACCAGAAGAGGATATAAGAAGATAAAGAAAAAGAACATCAAGAAGAAGAACAAGAAGAGGAGGAGGAGGAGGAGGAGGAAGCTGAGTGATGAAAATAATAGATACTGTGAAGAAGGAGCTTCCTCCTTCTGATTTGGGAGAAGGTGGTATATTAGATGAGATGAGATTAGAGGACAGGAGAGATATATGAATATTAAAATATAAGAAAGTTTTGTAAGTTGCGTGCTTAGAGGTTGGTTAGAGCATCAGTCCGGAAGGCTGAAGATCCGTAGCTTGAATATCGGACGTGACATGACATTTTCGTAACCGGGATTTTTTACTTGCTACATTTGATAATTTTTAATGCCATTTTTATGTACAAAGAAAATGCAAATGTTGGCGATTAGGAATGTTTGCCATAACTTTATTTTTCACATTTCTAAATATTTGGCACAATATTACATATTTCATATCATTGCACACAATTTAAATGTTTTAATATTGTTATAGAATTGTTGTGAATTACTATGTAATTTTATATATGTCCCACAGTAATAGAGAATGTTCATATTACATTATTATATTGCTGATTACATTCAAAGTGAAAACATGGAGTTTGTTATACTAACAAGGATTCATTTAAAAGATTTGCCTTTATTTTTCTCAAAACGCATCAGAGCTTATAACATTCACTTGTTAACCATGGTACCAGTTGCATCTTCATTGTCTTTAAAAATAAAACATGGGTTTGTATTTACAGTGCTTTCACAAGAGACTGATAACGGCAACAAAACATGTGTATTAGCCAGTTTCTAGGAAGTAAATAAAATGTTATAAGCAAATTTTGTTTTAATCTCCCTATAATGTACAATACTACAAACAGCAGTTATTTGTATTCCTGCATCCACAGTCTGTGATAACAATTAGGTAGCGTAAATTAAAGCTGTGAAGTCAAATGGAGAATTTTTCTTCCCATTCAGAGTTTGTAAGTGAATCCTTGTTGGCATCGAGCTTTTCCAAAGTGTTCAGTTGAGCTTTATACATCATTTATGACGTCATTTCAGTTGATTTTCTGATACTATCAACAAACTGGAGACTTCTGGTATTCCTCTTTAAGGAGCCATGGTAATAATGGAAAATGAAACTCAGAAGGTTAGTGCTGTAACAGGATAATATAGTTTCTACTAAAAGGTAAACTAAATATCAATTCCTGACATCGAGAAGTTAATGGTGAACCTGTAGAACTTTCTGATAATATTATTGCTAGCATAGTTCTCTAGATAAATACACCCCGCTTACATTTTGCGATGTTGTATGATCTTACCAAGGGTATAAAAATATAATGCGCATGATATCAGAATTTTTGCAAAGTAATTCTTAATTAATGGTACACCCCTTCCGAAGTAAATGGAATAAATCTGTCTTCCAGCATAGCAGAAATAATTAGCACATTATTTTGAAATTACATGTACGACTTTCTCAATTTCACTACCTGTAGCTTGAAGAAAATGAAAAAGTAATTATCTTTTCTAATATGCAAATCCTTTGGTTAGTAAAAAATTAACGTGTGGGGTTAAACGTAATGCTTCATTACTTATTTATCTACATATTTACTTACTTTCGGCTATATATTTTATGTTTCTCGATTTGATGTCACACCACCTTTTAGTGTTTACGCTATTTTCTGATAATATCTTGTTGCACAACAAAAGTGCGAATGTAGAAGTTATAGCCTCCAAAAAGGGGAAAATGAAGTAAAGTAAAACTGAAAACTGAACAGAAAGAAAAATATCATAAACATGAGCTATAGTATAAGCGTTTTACTTCGGTTGCAAAGACCTGATTAATAGTGCTGTGTACAGCAAAATACTGATGAGTTTATTTCTTGCGTGTTAAACTTGTTCAAGATAGACTAAATGAAATCCAAAGTACATCTGCTGATTCTGCTGATATAGTAAGCTCCTTAAAGTAAAGAATGACCACGAATTATATACCGAATACCGATATGTTCTTGATTGAAATCGTTTAACTCGATAAACTTCTGGAATAAAAAGATATAATTTATGATAATCTTAAAAAATAAATCAAAAGTGCGTTAGAGCTTAAATAGTTTAATTTTTATTCAAACACCTTCTGTGTTTAATATAACATCTATATACAAAGTGTCCCAGAATTCAGCAACAAATTATAAGGATTAAGGAGGCATCCTAGATACACTCTTTGAGATAGGGATCTTATCCGTTTGAACATTTTTAAGTTATGAAGCTTTTTCGAAATCGGATATTCGAGCTGAATCGTCAATAATATGTAAGTGGGTGTATTAGGCTTTCGCTCAGAATGCTCATGTCTTGCCCTTGTAGTCGGAAAACGGTAGTGTTGATAGACAGTATATAGGAAGTTGAAAATTATTGGCTTTCCTACTTTGGTAAAATTGTGTGTAAGCCATGGATAGCAGTTCGGTGCTACAAAGTTAACTGCGCATGCTCGAAGTACCTAGCATATCGCACCTGAGTGGTCAGTAGGTCATTTTCTGCTCTCTACATCAAATGTAAACAGACTGTTTACAGTTGTTTTCGAAACATGACTAACGCATTTTCATTTACCGAGCTTGCTGATATGCATTTGATTTATGGAGAAGACATGTATCTGTATCTGTAGCTGCACAGCTGTACAGAGATAAATTTTTAGTCAGAAATTATCTGTACCGCTCGATCTTCTAAAATGTACATCGATGTTTGCGAAAAACTGGATCTTTAATGGTGCACAGACCCGGTGTCGGTGTAAGTGGAACGTCGCACTGCAGCCTTTGAAAAAAAAAAAAAAAAAAAAAAAAAAAGGTTATTCCAGATTGCGTGGAACCTTCCACCAGCACTCGAGCAATTGCCAGGGCCATGAATTCCATAAACCAATTAATGTTACTAAAATAGGTATAATCCTCATAAATAAGGGTGTACAAATAATATAAAGAGATAAAAAATCGCCCAATTTAATACTCTACAAGGAGTCCCAGCATGCAATCGGGTCCTGCACGAAGAGCGACTCGTCATATCCTTAAGGTGCAGGCGTTGGGACTAGCGGACTTCGTTCCTAGACTACAGTTCTGCTGGTGAGCCTTAGAGCGGCAGAATGAACAGCCTGACTTCTCGATTCTCTTCACCGATGAAGTTCTGAAACATAGGAACGTTTGGGAGTGTGAGAAGCCGCATGCAGTGGTGAACGCTAATTATCAGCGGACATCGTGTCCAATCAAATAACTGGATCGTATCTACTCCCTACACAGTTAAACGGGCTGGCATGTTTATCTTCAGTTCCTCACTCATATTGACGCCAGATGTAGATGCAGTACAATGCAGCTTTTCCCCATTTCACCGTGGAAATACGAGATTACCTCAATGGTGTACTTCCTGAGTGGTGGATTGGAAGAGGTGGTCCTGCAAATTGGCCACCGCTCAGTCCCCTAGCTTTTTTAATGGGACATCTTAAGAGCCGCGTGTACACATCATCAGTTAACATTGAAGAGCAGTTACTAGCACGGGTCTTGGCTGCTTGCGATGAGCTTCGTAATGTCCAGATCTTTTTGAGAGGATGCGAGAATCATTTCTTTGCTGACACACTCTTTGAAGGAATGTTGCACAATATCTCTGGTGATCTCTGTTTTATTTTTTGCATTTAAAATACGTTTTTCTTACCATTTTTATTTATTTTTCACGCAGCGGTGAAAAGCTAGAATGAAGTTTACTTAATTTTTCTTAGGCATTTGGTTTCGTTCAGGTAAATGTTTCCTTTATCTCAGGAGAAAACCGTTTATTTTTCCTTTTAAATGCTTACCATGTCTAGTATAATTGGCTAGAGTGGAGGAAACGTCTTGTAAATCTTGAAATGTACCTGCACGTACAATATGCTACATGTACATCACAGGCCAAGGCGATTAACTACTTAGGCAATGGATTTGCCCTTGCAAGTTTTGAATTACTATGTTATTCACAACCTTACCGTTAAATTCATTGTAATTTATTTATAGTGAACAAGCATTTCTGAACAACAAAACTAATAAAATGGCAACTACAACACGAAAGACAGTTAACAAACGTTAAGGAGGTTCGAACCTTTTTCTCCATCATTCTAGTATGCTTTAACAACGGCGCTATTCAGGACAGTAATTTGAGCAAGTGAGGCGTCTGCCTTTTTCCCCCACCTCCTGTGGAGGTTAAATCATTCGCGTGCTGACCATTAACAGATTTTAAACTATTGAATGGAATTTAGAAACCATAGACCACAAGTTCCCTATCTCAAAACCTTTCAAAATCCTCACAACTTGCACGGTTGAATTCTGGAGACACTCAGTATATAGTCATACAATTATGTAACGGCACTCTGCATTTTTCACAGATCACTATTTTTAAAAGTAAATTCATATTTCCATATATTTCTCATATTTATAATATTCATTAAGATAAGAACTTCGGTGGACTGTACGTAACACATATGTCCCAGACACCGAAGGAAATCTTCGTTATATAAATGTATGTCGGTCCTGATGGTGTAGTGGTAACCGTACTTGCCTCCTAAACCCAAGATCGCGGGTTCGATCCAGGCCAGGAACGATGGATTTTTCCAGGCGTAAAAATCCTAAGTAAAGTCGTGGGTCCCGTGTCGAACATTTACGGCACGATAAAGAACCTCAAGCCTGAAAAAAGAGGCTTCTGAGCAGAATTTGTCGGCCGTTTCACGCCCTGATTTGAATGGTACATTGATGACCTGAGTTGTTAAAAAACATCCGTAAATAAAAAAAAAAGATATATAAATGTAAATTAGCGGTTATCCACGGAAGATAAGCTGATATCACAAAAGACTTTCAGTTTTGTCATAATGACAAACAAATCCATGATAATGTATTTTAGTTAGACACAAACTTTATTGTTACAAAATGTAATTGATTGCCTTCTCAAATCCCCTAGTTGAAGACGGATTAGAACGCACGATTAGTTAGTTCTTTTATTTATGAGCAGAAAAGTTACCTGCCCCTTAGTTTCTTATAACATCTTTACAATATCTAATGGCACAACTGAGTAAAACTACACTGTGCTGTGAGTCAACAGTGAGGATATTACATGTCTGTTGCGCTAAAAGACCAAATGAGAACAAGCGTGTAGCCCGCGTGTAACCCGCGTTCACCGTTATACTGATCCAGTCCAAACCAAGGTAACGTAACTGCCCGGAGTCTCAGTGCACCAAAGTATAACACAATGCAAGCAAAGAAAATGACATGTTAATAACGTAAATTTGAGGATGAATGCATTAAATAACACACGTATACTATCGAAAAATAATGCTTATGACTTTAATTTAATTATTGCTGACTTATTTAATTAAATGTAATTTCAACGTGGCGTATTGCTGCATTCTAACTGCACAGCTGCAACTCACACGTTCTCTCTTTCTCCCTTTCCGTGTGTTCCTGAATTGTTTCTCTTGTTCACATTATTTCGGTGCATTGTGTTATAAAACGCTATTAATTTAATTTGACATAAATGTAATCCAGAATCTGCCAGAGGGGTGTTAAAATTTTAAAGAATGTAACTGGGATATTACAAACTATGACGCTTGATCACATTATTATTAGCGCTAGATTACAGCCATCGATGCGTATGTGCCTTGTGTCCTGGACATAATTTCGCCTGCAAGCTGACCTTTAGTTTGCTCGCCATTAGACCAGTTTTGTAAACCACCACCCTCCTGCTTATCCTATTAGCCATTTGCAGGGATCGATATCACTAATTCGAGCATTTGCCGGCGCCGTTTGTTCATCACGTTACCCAAACAAAACACGGCCTAATTGCGCTGGAAGTGACCGACCGACCGACTGACTGGGCACGGATTGGTTATTGGCCAGAAGACCGTTTGTTAAGCACACAATTGGAGATAAACACGTAATGCTGCTCCGAAAGGAAGCGACCACTTAAAATTCTGATTTTGCTACTCCAGTTGGTGGGTAGCAATGCTAATTACATTGCGGCTTGACTACTACCTCGTTACAGCACACGTTTCACCGGCTACAAAACAGAGCTCACAGACGACCGCACCAAGCTCTTTCGTCCGTTAATAAAATGAGTACACTAAAGATTAAAACGATTTCCAGAATAGGTGCATAAAAACCAACAGAAGAATTACTTTACGATAAAAAAGGGGAACTCATCACTTAGACGGATTGAAGTTTGATAGAAAAATTAATCACTCTCAAATGCCTTATATACTTTCTATGACTTTATAATTTAAAGAAAAAAGCACACTGTATTTCTTTTTGACAGACCTCATAGAAAAATATTATTGCTAAGAGAAAGAATTATAAAGTTCATTTTTCATTAAAATTGCATTATTTACAAAATTCAAATTGAAAAAAATGTCTATTTATCCATTTAGAAAGGAGTTACTGAAACTGCCTACACATATTTTTGCCATCTCATATAAATACAATAGAAATCAACCAACATATACTATTTATATAGTAGGGAGAAAAGGAGTAGAATGCTTCAACTCCGGAGTAATATTCTTAGGTGAAATATAAAGAGATTTAAGAAAGAAAAAGCCCAATGTGTAATAAATTGAATAATACAGGTTATCGACAAATTCCTCCACACTCCTGCAGTTCTAACTTCCTTCGAAACTGTCTTTTAGCATGTAATTCGCCACCGTTGCTAAGATTTGAACTTTAGAGGGTATGCTTGTCTTGGGTTTAAGCGAACACAATAACTATACCCTGAGTCGCTTTTAGTGTTGCCAACCGCATGTGCTTCCTTAGTGAAACCTCAGGTATACAATGGCTGCGGAGTGACTTCTCGCTATCTGTAATTTAGCATTTTATTTTGGAATGTGAGCAGATCAAATTATAGTGACATTTTATTTTATCAAGTAGGGGCAAGTTAACGATGAGTTTAAGAGGTTGTACAATCTTCAATTTAAGTTCAGATACAAAAAAAAGGCAGAGAGCTATTTAGAAAAGTGAGAGAAAGTTGGCTAAAATATGACTTAACTTAATGAGAGGGATAATGAAACTTAAAAATATATACAATAAGGAATTATATGAATTAATGAATAGTTAAATATTTGTTACTTGCTTGTTTAAATATATCCTTATTGCATATATAATCATGTGTTAAATGTAACGAAAGAAACGCAATTGCTTAATTTATTTGTTTCTTATATTTTTTAAAGTTCTTATCATTAAATCTGGCCCATAGCATTTGGCCCAAAACTCTAACAGAACTGTATAATGGCCCGTACAATTGATGCTTACATGAATGAAAAAACTAAGAAATTGTTCAATCGAGGCACATCATTTTAACCATTGGTAAGTTACAATCCCATTGTTTAGTTTTAAAGTATGTAAACTAATTCCTTACAACATTTTGCCCTAGGGAAGTGCTGCTGCAACATAACAGAGCTGAAACATACCTCAGACCGTATTTTCTGTTAAGACAGATGATTTACTGAAGACGTATGATAAACAAACCTGAACTTTAGTAAATTGAGCGACATGAACTAAGCAATTATCTTTAAGACATATTTAAATCTTAGTTCTTTCTTAACACTTCACCTACTGAAACGATAGATCTGTTGGGTAACAGTTCTACCGTCGTTCACAGTAGCGAGATTGTGGATAACTCGGGAATTTGCGATTAGAAGAGTTTAACGAGCGTTTTTTTTTAAAAAAAGCAATAAAACTAAGAGAAGTGTTTTTTTTTTTTTTAATGTTTGAAAGCACTCTTCCCTGGCATTGAAAAGTTCATCTCCTAGTAACATTTTTGAGTCATAAGTAGAAGTTTTACGTCATTAATTTAAATTTGAATTGTTGATACTGGGATCTGTTGTATACTGATATGTACAGTACGATTTTTTCTTCCTAGTCTCTCACCTGCCCTAGTTGTAAAAGTTGTAGAAATTGTCGCATACACACAAGCTTGGTAAGGAAGGATGAACTACTGCACTACTACATGTATCAATGGTAAACATTTTACCTGCAGAGTCTATGAACAGCAACTAACCCAAATGCCCGCTCCGTTCCGTTATCTGAATGAGATAATCTCGTGGAGACCACTGCACAACGTGTTGACACCGGCCATGAAGAAAAAATTTACATGTAGGAGCGAACATGAAGTTGGGGAAATACATATATACATTTCGTGGGAAAATATTTAAAATGAGCTTTTGGATATATATATATATATATATATATATATATATATATATATGGCAAAATAAATGTTATCAAAACAATTGGGTGTATTACAAATAATAAAGTATAATTCCGCTTCCTAGGTGTGTTGTTACCTCTATTCCACTATATTCAATAATTCAATGGTCTCTCTTTTTTGGTTTACAAGAATAACTTTGTAGGCATCTTCTTAACATTTGATTTTTTGACTAACATTTTTATTAGTGCACTAAAATAGATCATTTATCAGCATATACTGTTACGGACAGGTGTATAATTTCTGGAATAGAAGGCTTATGAAGTCAGTGTCAGACATCTGTACAGAGAGGCCATTTGAGTTAAGGGCCGGAAGAACGCGGCTGAGTACTAGAAGAAACCAGTCGTCAAAGTCTATTCTGCAAGTAGCAGCTTGTACTTAGTTTGAGGAAATCTATGTCAGCGAATGGTAATACTTTCGTGTGTTACTCAGTGCTTTCATTATATATAACCTGTGTACTAATAGTTCTCCGTTTATTATGACAAGAAACATTCTGCACTTCATGTTCTTTCGGAAGAAATGTTGGATAAATACAGTAATTTCCTACATAGATACCGACAATGTATTGCCGATGAGAGGCGTGCTTTTCAACTTATCTTTAACCCACGTACAATTATTATCAGTTTTAAATAAAGCACTTTTTATACGTTCAGTAAAAATAAAATAGTAAAATAAAAATACTACTAACTTTATGCATGTCGGCTCTGTCTTTTCCGATTGCGGCATTTGTGATTCTCTAGTAAGTAGTCGCGCTCAGGCGCCCGTAACTCACATAACCTCACTGTATTACAATGCTTACGTTTTAATATTCTAAAGCGAGTATTAATGCTTTTTGTTTATTTTTGTTTTAAATATCAAATACATTAGGTTTCTTCAATAAAACATCACCATTCCCTTATACTTTTTGTTTTTTAACATACCAATGCATAACTTTTGCACAAGATGGTGCGTTTGAAAGTAGTTTGCAAATTTTACGCGACTAAACTTTTCACAAACTCTTACTTAGATTTAATCTGTAAACATGTACAAATTGTTTGTAAGCATGTAAATCCTTAAGCAACAAAGCAATGTTAAAATACAAATACTTCTGAAGAACAGAGTACCTACATTTAATACAACAAACAGCCATATCTATGATATGTGCTATTGATGAGTGATTAAGAACATCTTACTTTTCGATATACACAAAGCAATTAAAGTATTTTAAATAAGTTTATTATATAATATACAATGCACTCATTAGAAACAAACACGTGACTCATGTTCACCTACCCTTCTTCCCGGTGGCCTGCCTCTTCCGACCTGAGTTGTCTCGCTTTGTTTAAAAATGTACCAATTTCCTCTTCCTCCCTATCTGCTAGCAAAGTCCAGCACTTCCACGGCCCTCTCATCCCGTTAACAAATGCTGTCGGTAGATATCTCTTCCTCCATTCTTCCGTCCCCTTGCAGTACTCCAGAATATGTTCCCAAGATTGTTTCTCCACCCATATAGGGCAGATTCTCGTATCTTCTCCGTCCTTTACTTTAGTCATCCGCTCCTAACCTAAAAGCCAAGTGAGCCCCTGGTTGCAGAGTTTGACACCTGTTTGGATATATCCCCCACCCAATTTTCAGTTCCGATTGTATCTCAGCGATACTTTTTCTGCACATTCCGAAAGAGTCAGCTGTCTATTAATGTTCCTCAAGCGTTTCTTAGTTTTCCTCCAACCCTCCCCCCATCTTGTTTCCGCGAATGCGATCCAAATGTTACCCATTCCTATATTTTCCAAATCCCTTCTTAATTTGGAACCCCCAGTCTTACCCCCTCCCCATTCTCAACTGCTCCTGGTAGCAGATTGCCCTGATTAGTGCCCTCATTATTTATCTGTTAACTTCATAATAAAATTCCTATTTTATAAAGAGATATAGATTTACAAGAGATGCAAAATAATTATTCTGTTTATTGCTGGTATATGGGGTTTGTGGTATCATGAGGCTCATTCACTTTCTATCAACCAATTTTTGTCTATGAAACATCAGTTACCTGGGATTAAAGATAAAGGAACATATTAAAGTAGAAAAATCAATAAAACTAGTTAACATAATAATAGTTATACTAAAATAGCTCATTAAAATTATAGAACCGTTTGGCAATAAGCAAATTTAATACTAATTACAATCTGTTTAAGCTTAAGGAGTAGGTTTCTTGTGAGAATCTATTAATCATATCTACTGAGATAATTTGGAACCGTTGTATACTTTTGATAATATTACGTAAGAACTAAGAAATTAAATTATATTTAAATTTTTATTTTTAAATGCCAAACACTTGTTTAGTAATTAATTAATAACTTTCAGTTTTTTTCAATTGAACAAATTCTGCCAAAAATAATTATCATAGGAAGAACTAGTAATAATACGCGAGATAAACGGGTGTGTATAATATATATATGATGAATGACTTTCCCAGCTAGTGTGAATCCAAAATAATGCCAAGAAGTTTCACTTCAGAAAACATCTCATTAAGCACATGCTTTGAGATAAACACAGCATTGCGTTTTAGGACCATTAAGTTTAAAAATACTTAATTTAAACCAATAAGATACTAAGACACTTGCAGTAATAAAGACTCCATAGCTGATTTAAGTCATGAAAAGCTCTCATTGTAGATAGCACAGGTTGTATCTTCAGCAAATAAAATTAAGTCACTAAAGGGCAAGTCGTTAACCATAATTGATCGATCCTCAAGGTACTTCAACAAGTCAACATTAAAACGTGTCACTTGAGAATTATTTAATAAATACATCTAATTATTTTCCAGTTCTTGGCTTCTAATACCATAATTATGCAGTTTAAACCAAATAATGGGCAACGTACACATTTAAATTCTTTACACGGGTCAAGGTACTGTCTTAAATTTCTGAACTAGAAATTACGGACTAAATTAAGTATTAAATGACAACTCATAGCTACGAGAAACCGTCTGTGTACTGAACTTAGTAAACAAGGAAAAGGTTTCAAAACACAAGCCAAACATCTATTCATTATACTTTCAATTCATTTTTAAAAGTAGGAACTTTAGAAATTGACCATTACCATTTATATTGGTTAGGTTTGTCGTTCTTAAATATAGATATCAATTTTAATATCTTCAAAGTTTGAGAAAATATGCCACTAGAGAGACATTTATGAACACAATAAGTCAGTGGTTGAATTATGTGGCATATTGACAAACTAATCATATCACTATCTAAATCATAGATGCCTATATTTAAAGCTTGTAAGCGAAAAACCAAATTAAAAATTCTGAGGTACAGCAATATATTAGCAACTACTATTTATGACCAAAGGTGTATTAAATAGAAAATTCAAAGATGTGTGATTACTTTCAGTTATTTGCTTAACAGAATTGCTAAAAAAAAATAAATAAAAAAACTATTGAAATCATTGGATTTAAGACCATGGGGATTTTTGTTGTCACTGCTACTATGAGCTAGATTAATAACCGCCTAAGGAATTTTGCATCCATTCCCTGCGTATATTCTGCTTATCTATCCTAACATAATAGACCAAATGCTTATTTTCGCTTTATCAGGCTTTTTTATTCAACGTCTATTTTGTTTATTTTTTATTTTGTCTTGTATTCTGTATATCAATCTGTCTGAGTTTCTTTGATTACATGATAAGCCAGCCAAGTACCCAAAATGTTATCAATTTGCTACTTTATTACAGTTTAAACATCGATGGGATGTTTTCTTATCCTTCTCATGCTCAATATTTTACTTCAGTTTTCTTGAAATTTTTTATGTAATCGTTACGTTTGTCTACAATCGCTGATTCCCTTAAATATGTTTGGGCAGCAAAATTTGCTTTTCTTCACCAAATTCTGATTGCATACTGTTGTGTAAGCCCATCTTTAGCCGTGGAATTTCCACTCCATCCCATCGCATTTGCATTTTATTTATATTGTTCTTCATCTTAAATGCTCTTCTTTGGTTGCGGTTGCAAAGTGAAGGAATTTTAATTTTATTTTGGCTATAAACTAAGTTTTGCTAACCCTAATAAAGGTGGAAAGCTAAACACTGAATTAAACATTCAAGTGTTTTCATGAACTACACTATTAATTTGGTTCTCAATGTTCTACAGGTCTTGACAATTGAAATTGTCAGTGACTTAGTTTTGAAATTTTCATTAACCACAGGAACCAGTCAGATAATTTAGACTTAGCTTCAGTTCTGAAAGAAACGATGAACAAAATGAAAAACGAAGTATTGAAAACTGCTTTACATTAGCAGAGTTATGGCATGAGCAATCAGTTATCCTAAAGAGGAAGCCAAATTCTGTTTCATTTTTATTATATTAACTACATGGGTTTCAGAAATGCATATATTATAAATGAAACGATTAAAGTCAAGAGGAATATTTTCTTTATCTCTTAAAGTCACTGAACAGTTAACAACCAAATTAATTTGAATATGCTATAAAGCACCATAAAGTCAGGTTCACAATTTTCAAATGGTTCTTGCCTCTTTGGTGAAGAATCTTTGCTCAAGTGATACACTAATAAGTTCAGCTATTTTAACAAGAGAATGTTTCACAATATCATTGCAGCTTTGTTAATTATTAGGATGGAAGTAACTAGGGAAGATTTGCCAAATGTTATGGATTACACATCAGTTATATCGTCTTACAATAGTATTCAAAATTAGTCAACGAGATAGACCAATCTTGAGAAGTGCTGGTTCAATAAAGTATCCTACTTTTAGTATGAGTAAATAGCCGGAGGAAGAAGTAGAAGACCAATTACTGCAAGAGAGGGCGTAAATCGTGGCTTACAGAAGAAAAGTGAAAGATAAAGTAAGAATCTAAGAAATATGAGAGACCATGAAAGAGAACTAAAAGAAACCGGAGATGTGGAAGATTGAACAGCACGTGTAGAGACGGAAAATGAAAAGAACGAAGAGGCTTATTATAGAAGTGGCATGGGACGAACTAGAAAGATGCATTTGAAAAGTGGAAAACTGGCGGAAAGGAGACAAAAAATAATAATAATAAAAGAAATTAAAACCAAGGAACAGAAAGGATTGAAAAGAAAGTAGGATGGAGAAAAGGATGTAGAAATAGAGTGTGGAATGAGAATGGGGTAGAGAATAAGGAACAGTAAGGGAAGAGGAAAAAAGAGAATTTTTATAGTAATTAAAGGGAGACGAGAGCTGGTGCTATCATTGTGTGGCAGGTCGTCTCTAAGGCCCGCCGGAGTGTTACATGTTCGCTCGCTCACTCGCTGTTAATTAGCTGGAAACCGGCTCTGGGATTTAATTACTTGAGCTGCTACTTGTTCGTACTACAAGAGAAGAAACTAAACAGACGGTTCTTCCCTCTCTCTCGCTCTCCCCAGTGGAGTGTGACACGGGAATTACATTGCACCATTCAGATAAACGATTCTCTCGATGTGTTTCGCGACTATAATAGCTCGAAATGTTAGACTCGGACCTATTTATGCTTAATAAACTAGTGCAGAGTGCGACTGGAACAAGGGGAGTATTTTAAAAATCAATTTCCAACGTCTTCAACACCCATGTACTCGTACTAAGTACAGCTAGAACAGTTCAGTTCATAATGCTGCAATTATTTCACACAGTTCAGAATGGTTCCTTATAAATATGCCCCTCAAAGAAACGTTACGTTAAGCAAGTTACAGCTGTCGACACTGTTGATATGGACGTGAAAAATTTCTTTGTACCTATAATCCTGCAAGAGATACGAAATATTTAGAGGAAAATCTTAAGCAACTTAGATCCATATAACATTAATTTAGCAGTTATCTCTTGATATAATAGTATTTTAATCATTGATTAATAACGTTTTTTTTAACTTTATGAAGCGGTCTGCCTCATTATTATTGTAGCTAGGAACAGGTAGTCAGATTCTCTTTCCCTCAAACTTAATTTTCACTGGTGTATATCGCCATACTTTAAAATCAGAATATGTTGAAAACTTGCGAGAGCTTTGTAAAATCTTAATTTAAAATGTTGAGAAAATAATGTATGATATATTTGGCAGAGAGTGACAGTTTTTGATGAGAGATTTGGAAGCTTATATTTGGTCACATGATACTATTCTTAATATTTTTTATTTAACTTACGGAAGTATCAACGACGTGTTAGTTATCTGCGACTTGTTCTTCAAAAACTGCATTTATAACAGCACTGTGAGCAATCTTCATTTCCTAAAATTAAAATCTGTTCAGAAATCTATTTTTAAGAAAATCGGGTGTCTATGCAGGAATAGCAGAGGTGTAACGAAATATTTGAAAAGTATGAATAAGATTTAAAATTGAAGACAAATACAACAATTTAAAAAACAGGCACACTTTTAATAAATGTCTATGAAAATGTTCTGAAATGTTTTTATTGAACAATGGAAGAGATTTATAGTATAATGAAAAAATAATCATAGCGAAAAAGGATGAAGTAAATGTGTTTACATATGATGGTGTAGTTTGCATGTACCTCTATTTTTATGGAGATGTATAGTATAGTTTTTTTAAAATAATATAGCCAATATTTAAGCTTGTGCAAACTACAAAAATATATTTTGACGAATCAGCTAATTGATAGTTTAATGCTCAGTTTTGAGTTTTCTATTTTAATATATATATGTATGTATAAAACTTAATTTGGTACCTGTCATTCCATCCTGGAAACGGGTGCTTCATATGTGGATGACTATAGTTTAAGTTTATTTTCCAATAGAAAGTAGGGTAACAGGGGGTAAGTCCATGGCCTCCATTGACATCTGGCAGAGATCTAAGGTAACATTATGAAGAGAAAAGCCGATAATTTTGTTCAGGAGCCTCTTTTTCCAGTTATGGACATTTTAAAACTGTCGTAAACTTACGACATGGGATTCAAGGCTTGAAGTCCCCTCCCGGAGGACTTGCGCTAGAGATGGTTTGTTTGAATCCGCGAATTTTGGGTCCAGAAGAGATTGCGCTAATCCTAGACCATCGAGGCCGATAGTTCATAAATGGTATATTCTATCCTGCAGAAAATAACAATAAATTCAAAATTAATGACTTGAGGAATAACTTGTTTTAAACTTCATAAATAGGTACTTCGAACTTTTGTTCCAGTTTTCTCAAGCATAGACCGTCCAAACTGCTAACAAATTTCATCATATTTAGTATTTTTGTTAGTACTTTAGAGAACAGAAAACATATTATGTTAAAAAATTGTGCACGAATTTAGTTAACATGCGTTGCATACAAAAATAGTTACCAAGAATCTTAAAAAGTATGTATAATATTTCTGATGTTGTATATTTTATTACGATTTGTTATAATACACTATTTCGTTAATTATTCTTATAATTAATAAAAAGTAAAAATAATAAATTACAAAATTAAATTCAAATTTCTTCAGATAAATATACAGTACTTTTTTACAGCAAGGTAGGTGTTCATCTTTAAGGCAGCAAAAGAAGAAAGGTTGTTCCAATAATCACGTGTCAGCCGTGAAATCCTGTTGCTACAAAGAAAATTGAACCAAATACTGAATCAGCAATAGTAAAAGGTGCTTCATAATATTCATATAAGTGTAATAAAGTGAAGTATGCTCCTAAAAGGATTGTTGGTAATAATCCTTGTGTGGCTTGATTAAAATTGTTTAAGTAGGTATAATTTTTATAATAAAGGCAAACAAATCATATAAGGATTAAAAAAATTAATCAATTCATCATTTTTCTTCCTAAGACATAAAAAATATTAAGTCTAATATTCCATATAATATATAAACTCTGTGCGCAGAACCCTTATTTGTAAAATATGATTAAAATAATAGGTGTTGTCATTAATGAATTAATCTGAATCATGGATTTGGCAAAGTTTGGCTTAAAATCAATTCAGAAAGGGCCACTGTTGTCTAAAAATTGTATGCAGTTGATCCTGATGTTGGGGTAAATTTATGTAATTGGATATGACGGAACGTTAATAATAGAATAATTGATCCATGCATGCTTAATATCCTTTACTGATGATGCATATCGTGTTTCGAAGCAAAATGAGCTTTGAAGTATATAAAATCGATTTTATGCACGAAACCTATTGCATAATGAAAAAATTTGGCATATTGTACACAGTAATTGAAATTTGTGTAAATACCTTTATGGAGAAAGATGAAAAATAAAGTGTATAAAACAAACCTCAGGCGAAAAATTGACCCAATTTTGGAGGATGTATTGATGTGACAATTTTCTAAAAAGGTGTCAGGATGTTTAAATGAAGCAGGACCATCTACTGTCATAAAATACGCACTTATTTTCATTGCTATTGTAGTTGTGATTGTTCGAATTTGAATGAGCTACACGGATATTACATCCGCTTTGCCGGGATTTACCCTCTCTGACTGCCGGCGACCAATTGCCGCGAAACGGACAACAAATGCATGGAAGACCCGGTATAAACGTGTTGGATTGAGTTTGTTAATAAAGCCCTTTATATCATATTATGCTAGAACTTTTCTGAAATATTTTTGATACTATAAATTTGGTAACATTTATTTCAGTGATTTCCTGTAGAATCATTTTGTCTAAAAATCAAGCATTACTGAACTGACATTTTTTTAAAAAAATATATTGTTCTATTCTAGTTTTCATAGTTCTAACTTACAGAAAGATGCTTGAGATTTTAATGAATGTATGTGGACTCCTTATGCATAAGACATCTCAAAATGCCGTCATAAAGCAGTTTGCAACAGAAGCTTGTCTAGACATTTGCTCATTTCGCCTCTAACTCCATTCACTTTGTGCAAGTTTATCTGTCACATGTCAGTTATTTTCCATTCCATTTGTAGTGTATCAGCTTCGCCACATTTACTGTAGCGCAGTAATGTTTCATGCATAGATAGCCAAGCTTTCATTATATATGATCAAGATTTGACAACGGGATAAAAGACACTGCAGGATATCGCATCTACTCAGCACTCGATTATAGCAGATCAAAGAGTTTCCACCTGGAAATGAAAAACCTGTACTGTACATAAACGTTCACTACCGTACTAGTATATAATACATGTCTCGTCTGTTTGAAAGCGTGCCGCAGGCTAGTTGACAGAAACTCTAATCCCACTTGTATAGAGTCAGACATATAACTACTTTGTTGCGTCGAGATATAAGAGGCTGTCTACTACATATCGAGTTTCAAGATAACTAAGCAAAGACTAGCGGAATATTACTGTCATTAAATATCCAAGAGAAGCGAGCGAGGCAATTCCGTCTACTGCTAAGATAGAGCATCACTAACGTTTGCAAGTGCTGCGGAAGTCTCTCTTAAGCTGTGTACAGCAAAAGCCGAGTTAATTAGAATAGCAATGGTAAATAATATCTTAACTATATGATATACTGTTTGATCTTCATGGTTAATCAAAAGTCATGCTGATAATATTATAACTTCGTTAAAATTAGAATTGTAAAAATAAAGTATTTTTTCCATGAAAGCAAGGAGTTCTTTGTTATTATAATGTTTATTTTGAAATAAAATAAACTACTACTAAGAATAGTCTTAAATGTACAAAATGTTCATTTTATAGAAGAAAAGAACAAAAATAAAAATATCCATAGTAAATGATTAACACATTATAACATATATATAACATATATAATAATATTATATAATAATATTAATGAAAAATAAAAATAAAGAAACACTATTAACAATGTAACAAATTAACACTAATAATAAAAGTAGATAAAGATAAAACACAGAGAAAGAGTCACACTTGAAATTGCTATATTTCGAACTACTGCGAGTTCTTCAATGGCAAGAAGCTAGACAAGTGAAAGTGATAAAAGTAAATATTAAGTATCGAAGGTAACGTTATGTATGGAAACAGATGAAACTAGAAATGAGAGTGGAGGAAGAAAAAAAAAGTAAAAATGTAATAAATAATAAAGTCTTTTCTAAAAGACTTTATTATTTATTACATCTTTTCTAAAATTGTTTATTACATCTTTTAAATCTTACATACTAGTTTTTTTTTTCCACACACTCTTATTGCTAGTTTCATCTGTTTCCATGCATTACGTTACCTTCGATACTCAATATTTACTTTTATCACTTTCACTTGTCTAGCTTCTTGCCATTGAAGAACTCGCAGTAGTTCGAAATATAGCAATTTCAAGTGTGACTCTTTCTCAGTGTTTTATCTTTATCTACTTTTATTATTAGTGTTAATTTATATATATATATATTACATTTAAAGTGTTAAATTTTATTGTTTTACACATGTTTGCTTTGTTATTCATCTGTCCATTACTGCACTGTTCTTCCAAACAATGGTAATATTTAAGTACCTCCAATACTGCTCAACGTAACTAAAATACTTCATGCTTTAATATGTGGAAATGAAATTATATAACAAATTTTCTACCAGTATCATAAATTATCCATTGTACGTTTCAAATAAAGTTTTATTATTTATTGCTCAAATATCAATTTAAGCATAACTGTATTCTTAAACATGCATGTTAATATTACTTTATTTCAGTTCTCTTATACAATATGGTTTACTGTAACTACTTAAATACTAAAATAAATTTAAAATATCGATAAATGTAATGGTCAAAGTTTTACAATCGATTCTTATTTGTTCTCGTTGCAGCTTAATCGTGATGATGAAAATCAAGAACCATTATACAAGAGCACTTATCTCAGTTGTTTTCTCTTTCTTCCGGTAAAATACGGGGAGAAATTTTAGAAATTGTCAGAATAGAAAACATATATTCCTTAAAGTATTTGACATTTTTCTGCATGTATAAACAAAGAGACCGCAAGATGTTACCGCATGTAGCTACTGTACAACAAGATAATAATGTGTTATTTCTAACGAATGTTGTACAGAATCTTCAGCTTTTGCCCAATAATCTATCGTTGCTTAGTGTGACTTCAGGATATTATTGATATAATGATTACTATTTACACATATGCTTACCGCCACGGGTGGCCGAGGTCGTTAAATCGCGGACTCATGAGCGGGAGGTCGGGGGTTCGAATCCCGCCAGGACCGTCCTCCCTGACTGAGGCTTTTTCCAGGTTTTCCTCATTCCTCATAAATGGCAAATGCCAGCGAGGTACCCTAAAAACTTAGGCCTCGAACGTTTCCTTCCTTAAAAATAAATCCTTTCCCAATATATCATTTCATTTTATGTATCACCAGTGTCCATCGCCTGTGGTGCCTCTGTAGCACAAAAGGGGGGTTAAAAACTATTCATTCATTACACATATGCTTCCTCTTTATCTTTCGTCTCTTTAGTCTCCCTATCTCATTCTTTTTTACTCTCCACATCTCTGTTTGAAAGAATTATTAAATTAAAATATGAAAGAAATATTAAAATAAAAAATAAATTAATAGTTTTAATTTTGATATAAGCAAATGAAGTCTAGCCTTTAAAAATTATCATTTGTGATACAAAAAACTTTTCTTTGTGATTTCGTGAAATGTTCAAAAATTGTAAAGGAATTTTTTTCAATATTAAGCCAAAACATATAAGCGGTTTAGTATGGCAGCCATGTTGGGAGCCATATTTTGAAATAGTTCGATGAGTGGTGTTATTGTTATTGTTACCCCCATGTTGGCGAGCCAAAATTATGAAGCGATTTGGTATGTATGGTTCTGGCTACGTGCCCCAAGTTGGGCACCAATCTTGAAGCGATTTGTTATTGAGTCGTGTGACCTCACGTTGTGATGCCAATTTTTGAAGCGGGTTTACTATGCTGTTTATTGGTGTTTCGGTGTTGTTGCCTACGCTCCAATGACAACAATTTCTCTGGGACTTTTGTTGATTGGGACTCAACAGGACCGATAGTGTATAATAAGCACGCAATGAAACATAATATATATATTGGTACTTTATTATATCGAAGATATTTGCGTCCTCTGGTGTTTTGCGATTGATATACTTGGCTACATTGAATATAAATGTAGTTTCCGCGTGTAAAACTTATAGATGAGTGCCGCGGCGCGTGAAACTGAAAGTCCTACTAATAATGAAACTGCGATCTGCGTGTATCTTGTCGCGAGTCGAACTGGCGAAAGCGAATTAACGAATGAACTGAACTGAACTGAACTAACTCGAGTGAACTGAAGAATGAGTAAATGCGTCGTGCGTTGTATAGAACACGCGCAATCTTCGCTCCTATCTTTAAAAGTTCAAACGTCATTCTCCATTGATTGGTTCAAGTTCACCTACTACACCTGCCATTCGCTTTATTTTGAAAGTTTTAAAACATCCTTGTCAACATTGGCTAGTTTAAAGGACTGACGTGCAAAGCCTGTCGGGTTCAGAGACATTAACGAGTTCAAAGTCCTACAGTTTATTAACCTTGGTACAACATCTACCCACGGGATTTCTTTGTACAGTTTTTATGACCCTGTTAACTTTCTAAGCTACCGTAACAAAACACCAAACTTTCTATTTTGCATACTTCTTACATCGAAGTTAAAACTTATGAGTTTATGGCACACGTATATACATAATATTTATATTATAATTACAATGTCAAAATAGGATGATTGGGCTTACATACATATACATATAATCTTATTTCAGGTGGGCCGTAAGGAATCTGTATCAAGAACGAGAGACATTGAAGTACCTAATGGGAAAATACTCCCAATTTGATACTAAAATCAAGAAAATAGTTCCTGTCGGTTACAAATTCGGGAAAAACCAGCATTGGAAGTTGTCATTTAGACATTTTAGCTTTGAAAATGGCACCAGGGCAATTGGAATGCATTTATGCTTGCTATTTATTATGGGGAATTTATAACAAATGCTTCTAAGTGAAATATAACGTGAAGGGGATGTAAACATTCAGTAAATAGGAAAAATGTTGTAAATAGTAATTAAACAGCTTACTTAAAGTTTTACATTTTGTTCGTTGTATAACAACTACGTGTAAAATAAAAAAAAAATATTTGTTTAATTAATGCAATAATAGAACTGGAGAACTTTGTTGTGATGTAACACTATACCAATGATTTTAAAAACAACGGGGAAAATGTGAAATATCAGTTGTCCTTTTTGCAATATTTTCTTCCCTGTCATCACATATCTCTTTTAGAACCATCCAATCACAATCTCCTCTTTTCTTTGCAACTGGTGAGTTATTTTTAGGAATTAATATGTGTTATAATACTTTAATATTTTAAGAAGGAAAAAGAAAACTGCAAAAGCAGGAAATCGGAATTGTAATAAGAACAACGCTAGATAAAAAAAGGAAATTTATCCTTCAGTTTTCTGAGACTATGTTTCTTTATTTTGAAAAACAGACATTGTATTTAATGTTTTGCAATTATCGTTATGGAAATATCATTGAAAAGCTATCGTGGTTTATTTTCTATCAGAAATACTATTCTGCAGAATTAATAGGGATGTTTGTAAAAGTATATTTCAGATTTTGTGCACAATTCCTGATCGAGTTAATCTTGTTACACATATAGTTCCCAGTGTCCAGAGTGGCTAAGTTAGAATGTGTTCTGAATGTATGTTATAATTATGTTGATGATTATTATTATCGTCATCATATCATCATCTCTTTACCTCAGATAGGTTGATTCTAGTACTTGCGTGATATTTCAGGACTGTTGAATGAATTCTCAGCACATTACATATGCTTCGTGTGAGGTTTCTCCATTGATTATGTATGTAGTGTAGATCTACCCACGCCATCCCTGGATTTAATGAGATAGCTATCGGGAAGCAAGTGGGTCAGCACAGGTACGTTACATGCTTCCTCCAACTCTGTCGTGATGTATTAATCTTACGCCTCAAGTAACTCTCACCCTCTTCAGGGACTATTTTCAGTGGCGTAAGAAAATTTCATTCCCGCTCAAAATTGCTTTATTTTTCATATCTTAGGTTACAAGATAGTCATAAAATATTACGTCGTATATGTGCTGATTATGATTTTATTTTGTAATGAGTCTATCACTTTACTACATTCTTTACAAAGTCTCTCGCTGTGCAATACAATTTACCTAGGACTGCACCCATCTTCTTAGTGCCATCAGAATGAAATTGAGCATGTTCTCGCTGTTGCTCAATTTTGTACGGGCGAAAATAAATGTTTTAAAATGGGCCTACAGCTCTGACCTCAGCAAAGTATTGCGATAGTCCATCCACAGCCTTCTGTTAATAATGAAGAAAATGCTGGGAAAGATTATCTACGAAATTAAACCAAACGTTAGTGGAGCTTGTTCAAATAAACTTCCACAAGAAATATGCGCGGTACTTCATAATAATGTACAGTAGATAAATAAGCGTGGAATTATTTTGAAGACCTTCTTAAAAAATGGCCGTTAGGCGCAACCTAATCTTAATTCTTAACTGTAGCTCTTAAATGGCTCTCAGACTTTTTGAAAACACCCTATATATGTACATTAAAATACTCTATATATGTACATACTTAGTAAATTGTTTAACTGTGTATATTTGTTCTTCGTTGTGTATCTTAAATTCTTTCTATTAATGTAGAAAAGAGACTTTAAAATATTTGAAGCGCCTATCTAATGCTTCCTCGCAAGTGAACATTGAACATGGTCTCAGCATACATCCTTTACATTCAAGATGTTCATTTAGCTTCTATTTACTTTGTTTTAATTTTTACATTACGCTATGGCAAATTTATGCATCTCGAGAACCTAGCATGTGGTCTTGAAGTAATTTGGCATTTAAAGACAGGAAAAGGATTGCGCATGTGTTAAGTTTAGTTCTTAATGCAATTCTCAAGAAATAGTCAAGTTTTATGGGTATTTTCTCTAAAAAAAGTTTCATTGATGGACCCTATAAGCAAAGACATCGTGATATTGCAAATTTCCTTCTCTCGGTCATATTTTTTGGGTTTTTGAGAATAAAATAAACAAATGGCCGCACTAATCTCTAAGATTATATTAATAAGTTTATACTAAGGGCGTTTTCAATAAATGAAATATTCCAGCATTTTATGTTATTGATAGATAGCTGAGGTTACACATGCAGATTGGGATCTGTGTTGGCTTGCAACAGACCGTCACAAACAGTGTGCAGTAAGCGCTGGAAATGATCTAATGGTATGATGCATTGCCGCGCTGGTTCTCAGTGAGTAGTTTGGAGCTTCTTTTAGTGATCAATTTTATCACAGAGGAAGGAAAGAATTATAAAGAAATGAACGAGAGAATGAATGCTGTTGATGATGCACCATTCCTACTAAAAAGTAAAGTTCTCGACCGAGTAGCAGGACCAGGAGCTCATTGAGAATAACTTCCACCCAGAGCGCATTTTGAAAGCATTGTTCACAAGAAAAGTGTAAAAAAGAGGTTGGGAGATTTATGATTACAGAGGCTTGTTATAATAAGCCCTTGAACTAGGGCACAACTTCATAATCATTTATTTCCATCTGATGTCAACAGTCAGTTCCCCACAAAGCATATCGCCAGTGAGAAGAAATTGGACCACTTCTAAGAAAATGCTGACAATTTTTGTGAAATAATTTTACTAAAGATGTAATATTAACTCATCACTATGTTTCAGAAACCACTGCAGTAAAAGCACCGGCTAAAGGCTCCCCAAGAAGTTCCTTGTGCTTAGAGAATCCTCCGAATCTACAACGAAGTTGATACATGAGGTCATCATAGAGAATTTATATGAAAAACTGAGAGGAGGACTTTACTGTTTTACGATAATAATCCTTGCAACAAATTCCAATGATTTCGCTATTTGCGCTTTTATTGCAGTTATTGTTGTTTATAAAACGAGGATGAAAAACGAAAGTTATTATAAAGAAAAGTAATTACGTGCACTCAATTTCTTCTTGCTGCATTATACCGCGTGCAAGAAAGGCTTAAATACGGGACCAACATTCATTACCACTGCCGCGTAAATTTAAAACGCTTGTAAATGAGAACTTGCCGATGACTGTTGATATTATGAGGACAAGGACCTGCAATCGGATCGATCATTATTACATTCGGTTACAATTTGTAGTGCCGAACTGATTGTCTAAAAAACGCGGGTATATATAAATGGTCATATTTTATTTTTGTTAGTTCAAGTGATACCGGAGAATTATTATCGTGAAATACATTTATTTTCCACCACGCATACTTTAAACTCGTATTTGCATATGAGTACAGAGACAAATAAACGCTAAAATATTTATATTTTGAGGATTGTAAGTAATTTGGTCATGCACCAATCACACACAGTACTTTTATCATGAGCTTTTGTAAACGTAATGTTAACAAGACGGGAAGACGCTGCAATATGCCGCTTTACTTTCAAGAATTGAAAACAATATTTTGCAGCAAAATAAACTATAAACTTATCGTAATACTCTCTTAAGGGGAAAGACTGGTGCTTTGATGAACATATATGAAACATCACACCTGGTTTTTAATTTTTAGTTATTTACTCAAATTGTTCCGGTAAAGGCATCTATGATGAAAAATGTCTTGCTATGATTCTTTATCTGTCAAGTCGGTTGTTATTTTAATGATCACATAGTGAGTGTTGCCCTTTTCTGGGCGTCACAGTATTTCCTTGCATTATTTTCAATTGTTTTGTGTCCGTATTTCCTACATATATTTTAGTACATTTTTGGATCGTAAGACTACAGTCTATATTACATACTAGTGTCTTGCCTCCCTCTGTTGGAAATTATAGTAGATGTTTACGAAACAACAATATCGTGTTTTTGATTCCACGACATGGATTTTGGTCATGTTCTTATGAAATATTTGTGCATTTTATTTGAGATTAACTATATTATTTTCTGATAAACCAATTGAAATGGATTCTGACATTACCTACGAGTGTAGATCCATAAGTTTCCGGCGGCCTCGCCGATAAGGATTATCGCCTTCACAAAATCTTAATCTGGTGTCATACCTTATCTGTTAAGTAAATAATTGCAGATGTAACTTCCGCTCCGCTGTGCTCAGTTGCTCGGATATAGTTTCTAAAGAAGGGTATGTGTAGAAGATTGTGAAATGCTCAAAATAGAGCATCGAGCTGTTGTCAAGTTCTTCACAAAAGAAGTACTTACTCCAAATGAAATTAAACAGCGATTGGACGGTATATATGGGGAAGCATTCTCTTCATATTCTACCGTAAAAGAATGAGCCGAACTTTTTCGCATGGGTCGAGAAAGCATTGAAGACGAACAGCATCCAGGTCGGCCCTTGGAGGATCTCACTCCTAAAAACATCGTTCTTATGGTGGAGAAATTTTGGAAAACCAGCGGCTCAAAGTTACAGAAGTAGTAGCAAGATTGAGCCTTTCTAAAGCAGCAGTCCTTCGAATTATTCATCCACATTTAAATATGAATAAGGTTAGTGCAAGATGGGTGCCTAGACTTCTTTCCTTAGTCCAAAAGCAGCAATGAGTCAACTATTGTCAGGCATTTTTGGAGCTCTGCCGTGGCAACGAGAGAGAAGTTCCGCAAACCATTGCTACAGGAGATGAAACTATAGTCCTCTACTGTGATCCTTAGTCCAAAAGAGAATCAATGGGGTGACGCAAACCTGGCGAAGCACCGCCTCTATAGATAAGATCACTCAGTCAACCAAGAAGATCATGGCCACAAATCTTTTGGGGCTGTGAAGGAATAATCTTCATTGACTTCAAGGAGAGAAAATGGGGAGCACTTTACTGGTTTACTGCACAGACTACATTCTTACATCAGAGAGAAAAGGCGAGGAAAGCTGAGTGGTGGTGTGCGCCTTTTTCACGACAACGCGCCTGTGCACACAGTTCTTGTTGGAAAGGAAGCTGTGAAGAAATGTGGCTTCAATGAGATCGACCATCCACCCTACAGCCCAGATCTAGCTCCCAGTGACTAATTCCTCTTCTCAAAAATCAACAAGGATCTTCCAGGAAGATAATTTAAATGTGGAGAAGAAATAATAGCTGCTGTTTATGCCCATTTTCCAGACAAGACTTTTGGGGGGGGGGCAATTGGAGTATTAATTCAAAGAAGTGAGAAGTGTTTTGCAATAAAGTGAAAAGTGAAATTTTTTTTTTCCTTTATCATACCCAGAAAATGGTTAGGCCGGAAACTTATGCACCTATCCTCGTATACATAATATTTATACATTCTGAGAAGACTTTTGTGTTGTACAAAGAACACTCTTAGGCCTCATTATTCAGAGTCATCTTCAAATATTTAGAAATTGTTTTGCCATTTTTGTTAATTTATCTAAGTTTTACAATTTTTTTTTGTACTGAAGACAATTATTCCTCTCTACAGTACACAAAAAAATGAATTTCCCAATAAAAGCTGAGTTGAAGGAAGAACTCAAAATGCAAATGAGTCATTACACAATTTGATTTTGTCCAAGTGTCCGAAGATTACATTTGTTAGTGAACATCGATTTGAATTGGCCGTTTAGAGAGCAGGAATAGAGTATAATTCAAGAATATATAACACTGTTGGAAATAGAAAGAAAGTGCTTTCTCTCCAGGTAACAATGTGTAGTCAGAAAGAGAGACGAAAACACAAGCTGATCTCAGAAAAATACAGGAGATAATTAGATTAACTAAACTTAATTTTGAACAACAAAGAATTGAAAAATAAGGTACCACATACACAGGTGGAGGATTTTAGAAAATCAGAAGGTCTGTAAGTTTCCAAACATTACATAAAAATGTTCTCCAACTTTTGACCTCAGTTTTCTCCTTAATGAGTATTTACTATAACTTCCTTTTAATAATTTGAAACAATTGGACACAGAGGGCTAAAATTTGCAACATGTATTTATCAGTCTATTGTCTTCAGTTTAGAAAATAATATAAATATTCTGACTGATAGTTTATAATTATGCATTATTTTAATTAGAAATAATTAAGGTTGTAATAATATATATCACAGAGAACTAAAATACCCTCATAAATGTAGCTAATAATACCATCTTAATTTTAAAAAATGTTTCTCACTCTATTCCTCACATGTTCAGAGTTATCCAAAAGTTTGTGTATCGTTAATTTTCTTTATTATTTTATTTATTTCCAAAGAATAGAAATGGTTAATAACAATTATTAGTATATCGTGGGTAATGTGTGCATATTTAATACATGTTCAGAAAGTTTCACAATTCAAAATACAAAAATGTTGAAAATATAAAATTGACCAACCTGTCCCCTTAACAAATGACACAATATTATATCTAATTCGTTTCTGTACTCAGATTTCACAAAAAGACGGTACGTATGTACTTATAAACGTAAAGACATTATACCAAAAGCTGTTATGTCCATTTCTGATCAAAGCAGAAGTTAATGTAAATAGGGAGTTCATCTGAAGTATGCAGAGCGCCTGAAGAAGCATATAAAAAGATAAAACACAAAAAGAAGTCTCTGCTTCCCAGCCACCAAATACGCTGCTTTAATTAAATTGCAGTGTTCATTTTTTTTAACCTTCCCTTTTCCATCCATTCGTTTCGTTTTCCCCCTTTTTTTTAATTTACTCAATGGGAATGCCATTCTTTTTAAATTGGAACCTCAGAATAAAGACTGCGAGCCCTCGTGGCGAACGGAACACGAGTTCCACTCGCGCTATCTCTGTCTCATCCCCTCAGTTCGTGCTCAATTATATCGCCCTAGCGTCCTTCTCCTCCTCCTCCTTGCTGTAGGGACAGATATAGCACGGGGGTTTAAGAGACGTGGCAACTTTGGCGCAACTTCCCGACCAGTGCAGCGCTCCGTGATGACTACAACTCTCGTGGGGTAGACGTAACTTTTCTCCTTCTCTTTCTTTGCTTCCTCTGAAGCTGCAGACCTCGTCACACGATTAAGTAATGAAACGTGGCAGACGATGTAATTAATGCGACATTTAGAACCGCAGAAAATTGGCCTAAACAGATTCACCTGAAGAAGAATAGACCAGTATGCTGATCTAAACACTGCACATAGATTGTGAATGTAGATTCATCTTCCTATGTTTATTCTAATTTTTTATTTTTCTTTTCCATTCATCTTTAATTATCCCGATCACCTTCTAGTTTTAATCATTTGTTATTCTTTCCAATTATGATTTTTTGGAATTATTTTTTTCATTATATGTTCTTCTTTGAAATATGTTTTTCTTTAACTTACACCAATACCTTTAATTATTTAATTACTATGAATCATGCATTTAATTTTAAAGTTGTCTATTTCATTATTTATATTTCTTACTATAGCTTATTTCCCTTGAAGTTCCCTCGTTTTCCCGATATTATTCCACCAGCACTTTACTCCCATTTGTACCTCTCTTTATACAGCTCATCTCGTTTTATTTTGATGTTTTTTCTGATATTCCGATAGTGACCTTAGCACTTGCTTACTCTAGCGGATATTTCTTATCCATCCGTGGACTTCTAGCTGGCAAATTGCGAAGGAGCCAGCTTCTCCACAAAGCTGGACAGCCCCTGTTTGTAAAGAATATGAATTCACTAGATATGTATAGTTGCATGTCTTATTCATGACTGACAGGACTTGCGGTGCATTCATAACTTAAGGACACAACTAATTTCATAGGGCTACTTTCAACGTTACTAGTCTCATTACTAGTTATTCCCATACGTGTATATACACTAATGTTATTGATAATTTGCTTCTTATAAAGCTTAGTCTTCCTATCCTTTCACGTTCATTATGTTATTTGTAATTTTCATTCCCAAATACTTAAAATTACCATACGCTTTGAACACTCCTTTCCCAACCTTTAAAATGAGAGTTTGGGTCTTATCAGTACCTGCTATATGCCGATATAAAGTGATATATATATATATATATATATATATATATATATAGTTCTTCAATAATTTTCCCTGTGTCAATATTAGTTTAAGTTCATGTTCTAATGGTAATGCTCCTCATAAATATTGTCAGGACGGTGTATGGAATATCAATATGTCTACTTGAAGTATTTCTAAACTTATCATTGTTTTACACGGACATTGAGGAACAAACAATACGTTAGTACATATATTTGGTTTATTTTTATATTCCTAATTAGCGGATTCCCTGAAACATATAATCTAATTGTTTATTTTTGGGAAAGTATCGATATTTTAGTCGTGGCAACAGAGCGTACTCTATTTCAATTGCTATCTCTGTCTCGTTTTTATACAACCGCGTCTGTTCCTAACAAATGACTACACAATTACATAGACACATTCAAATATCTGAATCACAGCTCTTATCCCCTCTTGATAAATATGTTTTTTGCAATCATATACAACGTCCAGTTACGATATCTAATGAATGTGAAAGTTACAAGCTCTTGATCTTGATCATGGGATTACATTTTTTATTGCACTATAGCGCATTTTATAGAAATTGCTAATTCAATCCCAATTTAGCAGGTGGCAGTTCTCATAGCATGAACAATATACACCTAATACATAAGCTTCATATAATGCTAAACAGGACCAGGTTACTTTGTCCTATATGATCAAAGATGTGTGTTCTTTCTTAATTTGGTAGAAATATAAACTTTCTTCTCGCACTTCTGCAGTTATTCAAGTTGCCTTATTCTAACATACTGTTCATTTTAAAGATATTTGACAGATAATTATATTGAAGTAAATGTTGTACAAAGTCTTCGGAAAGTTTGGTAAAATGCAAGTATTGTTTATAAATATCAAATATGCGCCTCAGCATAATCTCTATCTGGGGCTATTGCACTTCTTCCGAATAAAAAGGTATGTATAAATGTGCTAAACAGTTTTTAATGACGGTGATATGCTTAATTAAATGAAATTTTCTTTTCACCGAGCATAATTTTTAAGAATGGTATAGAAAGAGATCACTAGGGGCTAAGTTCGGAACATAGGATAGAATGAAGAATCAAGTAGAAACAGTGTTTGTACACCTCTGCCATTGTGACTGTCGATGTGTGAACGGTACGTTATCCTGGCAAACGCGCACCTTTTGTGCGCTAATCTCTGACTTTTTTCTACAATATATCTTTCAAATGTTCTATTAGTGCAGCATAATGAAGTTCTTAGGAATCTCCAGGAATCCCAAGACAGCGGTTATCACTTTCTCAGCCAACAAAGCGTCTTCACTTTCTTTAACTCGCTTGTGCTTGATGTGCATTATTTTAATTGTCGCTTCCATCCAGATCTAAAACAGTGGATCCAATTTTCCGACCGCAGTCACCACTAGACGCAAAACATCCTGAAATTTGCAATTAAACATCGCCAAATGTTATATTGTAATGTTGCGTTTTGAAACCACGATCAATGGTCGTGGCACCCATAATTTTTCACATGCAGAATGCTGTGCATTCATTCACTTGCAACACTTACAGATTAGCTTTTCAAGCACTTTCACTTCACTGGGATTCCATTACGTTCATTGTCCTTTGTGGTGACTATAACTGGACTTTCCAATTGCGCTTCATTTTCGGTGCAGGTATGGCCACGTTTAAACGTTAGAACCGAGTCCTCCTTAGCAATATTAAACATAACTTCAATCTACGTGGCCCATGCGACAGTGATCGATTCAATTGGCAGCCAAGCCTTAACTATATGGTACTATATGTTGAAACTTGGTCAAAGATCGTTGGAACAACTACATTAACCACAGTCCCTTAAGATATTTTACCTAGTTTGCATGGGAATTGGACAGGAATTTTTACACGTCCTCGTTAAAAACAGTGCTACAGTGTCTGATAATATTGAGTATCGTTTGTAATTAAATCCGCTGTCCTATCACATCAACCTCCATTCTGGAATGCAAAATTATATCAGCGATTTTTTTTTCTTAGCTTTTAAACAATCAATGTTACACTACACGTCAAAAGTAAAATGTTCATTGTAGTTTCATCCATCCCCTATCTGGCACTTGGTGATGCGCCCTCAAGACATTACAGAAAAGTAACGCCTAGAGAGTCCGCTAGGGTTTAATATTCCATAATAGTTATAGGTCTTAAATGGTTCCATTTAAACTTTAACTTTTATTTAGCAATTTTAGTGAACTATAATTTATTGAATGATCTAATTTTTAAGATAAAATTTCAAGAACATCGCAATTATTTATCTTAAATTTTATTTTATACAATATTAATAATTTTCTACTAGGAAGATATTGGCACCCCAACATTTGTCTCGTGTTAGTTTGATGAGCTCATATACCTAGTATCTTTGAAAGTATAAGTACATGGCAAAGATTTATTATGTAAATATGTGCTGCAAAGAGGAAAAATAAAGAAGAATGGATAAGAAACAAGAGATAAATAGCACGTAAATTTGAGGAATGTTCGTTATCAAAGTAATTTGTTATTTGCTTATGGGTTTCTACTTTTAATGGCCAACCTGCTGTTGTTTTCTTTATTTTTTTGCGGAATATCTAAGTTTAGTAGTATTATTATTGTTATTCCTTAGCCCAGTTTATTGTTATTCCTTAGCCCAGTTTTGCTGTGTTCGGGCGTTAATTTCCTATGTAGTTTTGTAGTTTTGCTCCCTAAATCAACAACAATAATCTTCGAAGTAGTCCGCGTTGGATGCAATGCATCTATCCCAGCGTTTCCTCTAAATCGCCTTCGCAGCCTTCATCACTGCTTCTGGTGATGGAAAAAATGCTTCCCAGAAGGATTTGATTTATTTTGGGAAAAAAGGAAAGTCATAAGGGGCTAAAAGGGGACTGCAGATACACACTTCACAGATATTCGGCAACACAGTTCAATATTTGGTTGTGAATAATTGCACGGAAATGTGGCCTTGCAGAGCTTTCAGGACATTTCTGTAGTCTCTATAGTATTGCACAGTGTGTAGGTATGACCTGCTAGTAAACCATTTAAAAATGAGATGACCATAACTTTCCCGGCAGAAGTAATCACTTCTACTTTCTTTTTTTTAATGTTGATGATGATAGTGTGATGGTGAAGATTTCCACAAAGAACAGTGCTGTCAACATCGAAATGACGTAGCCAAGTTTTATCAACAATGATTACCTTAGAAAGAAACTCCGCGTCTTCCTGTAACACTATCTACAACTGCATGCAAATTTGCATATGGGCGCCTTTTTGTTCGGGAATTAACAGTTTCTTGAAACCCACCGCACACAAACACGTCTCACGTGCAACTTTTCAGTTACCAACATGTAGGAGGTGACCCAGTGTACTTTTCAGAATTTCTTAAAGTGTTCCTAGTGTTATTCGACAATCCTCTCTCGCAACAATAGAAGCGGTGTTAATGATTTCTTCCGTTATAGCAGAAAATGATGTCCCGGTCCACCTTCCTTTGAAATTGATTGCCTCCCCCACTTAAATTTTTTAAAATCATCTTCATGCTGTGCTACAGGGAAGAACAAACTCTCCACAGATCTCCTGTAACATTGTATAGGTCTCAACTGAAGATGAGATGAAAGCAGAATTTCAAAGCAGCATATTGTTCATTGTATGTCATCTCAATTTTGCATCAGGCGGAACTTAACATGTCTCATCTTCCACACCTATCAAAAGCGGAACCGGAGGTGACAATAAAACAAGTATCACCAGTACATTACTCATTCATCTAACAAAATATTGTAAAGTTAAATTTTGGCGTAAGAATTTTGCCTGTAAACAAAAGATGGTCAATCGTTCTGTATTCAGTATCTTTATACTAGGCCAGGTAGAGAAAGCAAAATATAATTATTTTCGAATTTTCTAGACTTCTGAATCTGTTTGTAGATACAGGATGAAGATACTTCATGATACTTCAAGATATATTTGAGAAAGCATTTTATGTGCAGGAAATACTAGATGCAAGGAAAAATAATCTTGCAATTTAGAAGGTAGTTTATATATCCGCATTTTCTGTAACGAAATAAATAGGTTTAAATTTGCTTATACAAAATAAATAAAAGCTATGTATTCCCAGTAATTTTAGAGGTATTTTATTATAATGAATTTTAATGCTTTATATTTCTTTGCATTTTAGAAAAGAAACGTATAAAAGTTTATAAAAAGCACATCTTTTACATTAATCTGTAGTTATAACTCAGTTCGAATTTACCTGTTGATCACGGTGAAAAGTATGCATTTAAAACTTAATGTTTAAATTGAATTTTTATGTAAAGGTTCGAGAATTTTATATGGGTAGAGTTGCGACGAAAAATATCATACAGGCAATGAATACTAACAAGAAGACATTAAGTATTGGGTTTGACTTTGACAAGGCACGAGCATGTTCAGAGAATGGCAAATGAGGGGCTTATTACGCACAATAATGCAATGATTCCACAGGGGTGAAGGGAAGACTAAGGAGTAATTGGCAGGGAGGAGTTGCCGGGGAAGTGCTGAAAGGAGGAGAGTTGTTGGATAGGGTAGCTTGGGATTTGGATTGATAACCGATGACAGAAGGAAATACTATAAAAGTAAACGTAGAGTCAGCTGTAATAAATCACAAACATTTTATGTGTAGGAAGCATGGAACGCCTAAGTGTTTTTTCCTCTCGAGAATAGGAGTAGAGAGACAGACTATCTTCCTCGTTGAGAGTAAATACAACAGTACTAAAAATCTCTTAAGGAAAATATCTGTATTTGTACTGGGACATGTTAGGTAAAAAGTGTAAGCATTCAATGGCAGAAATGAATACATTACCTGTGATTTCAAGTCGACCCTGGAGGTATTGTGGCTTGCCTCCTAAACCCAAGATTGAGGTTCAATCTCGGCCAGGATCGATGGATTTTTTCGGGCGTAAAACTCCTAAGCATGGCTTCCTTCGAAGAGAAGTAAAGCCGTGGGTTCCATGTTGTAGATTTATGGCATGTAAAAGACCCTCAAGCCTGAAAGAAAAGGCATCTGAGCAAAATTTATCGGCCGTTACACGCCCTGAATTGAATGGAACGCTGATGACCTGAGATGTTCAAGAGCGTCCGTAAATAAAACAAATCAACAACTATAGTTTCACATTTAATGCAGTAGCTATCTAGTATATGATATACAGTATACGTTAATAAAAGGATGATATTTTATAATATTTTTAAAAAGTTTCGTTCATTTTTGAACCTTATACAAAAATGTTTCATACGATTTTTTAAAAATGATAAAACACTACTAATAATATTTTGTTTACTGAAACTAATGCATTTATTAGAGACTTTTTTTTTTTGAATTGTGTTTAACACACGTTTTTACTACTAAGCCACCACAGGCGGTGAACATTGATGATACATGAAATGAAATGATAAATTTGGAAAGAATTTTTTAAGGAAGGAAACGTTCCAGACCTAAGTTTAGGGTACCTCCCCGGCATTTGCCAGTTATGAGGACTGAGGAAAACCTGGAAAAAACCTCAGTAAGGCGGGATTCGAACCAGACCTCTATCTCACGAATCCGCGCCTTAACGACCTCGGCCACCAGTGGCTGTGCATTTAGAGATACAACAACGTTTTCGCAATGTATTATATTCCACTGCTTAAAAATATACTATACACTGCACTAACCTCGTAATTAATTTTAATCTTCCATTCATCCTCTTCATCCATCTCTCTTTTGTTTGTTGTTTAGTACAAATATATCATTTGCATTTTAAATAGTTTTGATAAACCATACATCCTTCTCTATACTTTATGTTCTCTAAGGTGTATGTTCTTGAAACATGATGCCTTTTATTAGCATACATTGCGCATACAGATTTAAATAAAAATAAGGTAAAATATTTAAGATATTAAGAATCACTTAATGGAACTAAAAAGTATTAAAATTGATTTATAAGATCGCGAGCAGAAGTTGAAGTTCTCCTGGAAATGTTAAAATATATACTAATGATAATGTTAATCAAAATTTCAGTTTTAATGCTGAATTTTAACTTGTTTACATTAAAACTCCTCCAGATCGCATTCTCATTGCAATATTATGCGGTAATACCAATAGGAAGCTGTAGTAGCAACAGTTTAACTCACTATCAGTTCGTTGTATTATTTCTATTTTAAGTTAAACATTTTTAGGGATTAAAATAAGGTGTATACCTCTAGTATTCAATCTCGTGCGAGTTTATTGAAAAAATTCATGTTAAAAGTGAGCAGAGGTTGCGATAGATTTGGCGGTTATTAAGCCTCCCTGCCGCCATATGCCACAATATCATATCCTTGTAGCCTTTAACATCTTTAACTATAATAGGACGAATATTGCATTATTTTATGGAAATAAAAGTTAAATACCCTTTCTAATAAAATCAGAAATGTATACTTTATTTTTAACACCAGCTCTTCTATTGATCAGTAGTATTTTCAGCTTAGCTTACAAAAGTAAATAATTCCTCAACCTATTTATATACACGATAATCAGAATAGTTCTAGACTTAAATGTTATTTTTATTTTTCAACATTATCATTATTCCAGCGATGCTGATACCATTATCCCGTCTTTTTTCGGAAAGTCTGCAAAATATTTCTCTAAGTTGGATTACCTTTTGTTGATGAAAAACGCTGACCAGAGAGAAAGACTGAGCTTTAGCAACAGATAAAAGTCAGAAGGAGAGAAATCTGGATAGTGAAGTGGATGCTCCAACAATTCTTGTTTTACATTTCTAGATTTTTCGTTTCAAAAAGAATTGTCTTTATGAAGATAATCCTTTAGCGTCCCAAAAGATTGAATGAAGTCATGGCACTAAAAATCAGCTTTTATCCTCTGTTTTGACTTCAGTTTCGATTATGGTATGTGATGTTATTGTTAAAACACTTCAAACACTGTTGCGACATTTTCACACGAATCCGTTTTGTCATCTGCTATTAGCAAGCCCCGTACTCATCATTTTCATTTGCAATTCTAAATAAAATATAATCTACCGTTTTTGACAATATATAGCCTCGGCAATTTCACACAATTTAACTTTAATTATATCTTGTATTTGTTCATCGAGTTCTGCTGTTGCACTTTTTGAGCGTCCTGTACATGCGTCCTCTTCAAGTCTGTTGAGCCTGTTTAAATCAGAAACTCGTTTTTTATCTTTAAAAATGGAGACAATACCCTATAAACTTTTATAAATTGAAATGATCTTTCCTTTGCCGATTAATTTTTTTCAAAGATCTTTGTCAGTGCATGGTAGTAGATTTGTTTCCGTTTTATGGACTTATCTATCAAACCATCTGCTTTAGAGTGCTGTATTAAATGTATACTTTGAAACAAGGGCTGATTTTTCAAACAAATGCTTAAGATAATTATACCAGGGACATCAAGTACGTACAATATATTGGTCTATTACTTTCTATACTCTAAAGGTATTTGTGACAAAAAAGCGAAAGATCGAGATGAACAAATCTCCACACTGTTTTCCTAAGACAGTCTCAGTAAATAAGAACATACAGTACCACAAGGAACTCATACATGTTCGCTCTTTCTGTGCGTGCCCCTGATCATTGGCGCCGCTTGACGAAGACTGGGTCTCATAATTATAGCGAGTCATGTCGCTCGGCCAGACTTTGTAGGGGGCGCTGGAAACTAATTACTCTCAGAGCAGGAGATTCAACCGACAAAGAGGGACTACGAACCGAGTGAGAGCTTGTTACCTCAGTTCAGTCACGCTGCAGATGAAACACGTCCTTCCCCCTCCCCCCTTCACTCCTCTCTGCAATTCGCTTAGCCTCTTCTTCACTCATCAGTGGTGTGTCATCTTCACTAACAGCCTGTAAGATCTAAATGTCCCCCTTCATCCACAAGTTTCCTTTAACTTTGCATTCTAAAGCTACGAAGGGAAAGCCATCTCAGCACTAAAATACAATCCTTGCTGAGCAAAAACGGAAGAGGAATAATCGAAAGAAATTATAGAAATAGAAAGAAAAGTAAATCGAAGTCATATCTTCAGGATATAAATAGTTTTAAGACTGGTTAAAAAATGTTGTTTTATTGAGCATGTATATATCTACTTTATTGAGGGGTTGGCAAAACTTTACCTAGAGTTGTCCATATCTCATTATGTAAAGTCGATTTTCTAAGCTCTTCGATTTGAGTAGAGCTGCTGCAGTGAGCTTGACAAGCGGAGCGGGTATAGCACCGTAGTGTGGAGCAAAACTGCAATCATAAGTACAAATATACATTTTTATAATATGCATTTAACGCATTTTATTCACAGTCAATTAAACTTATAACTTCTTTTTCGCTAGAGAGCTTTTATTTCAAAACTCCTCACGTTTGAATAACTATTTAATTTTAAAACAGCTAATTTAGATACTAAGAGGGAGTTTTAAATCAACGTTGGTTACCTTTTAGGTTTCATCTCCTCGCTTCGCGCCATCCCCACTTTGAAATTTTAAATGGTAGTCCTACCTTTTGATACTTAAAATTTAAATAGGATTCAACCTTTACAACATCTTTTATTTTCCATCGTTACCTAGTAACCTGGCTTGTTATTGTTATTGAATTTGGATAGAGTATAAGCAGGACAGTTAAATGTAGGACGAAACAAATTATTTTGGGTAATATAATACACATTAAAATTATAGCAATATAGCCTATTTGAGAATTCGTGTTTAAATTACTTACATGCTGTTCTTTCCTAGGTTATAATATCATTTTGAAACAATTTATTGCCAAAACACAAAGATTATGTTACATACACAGTAGTTTTAATAATATTGTTCTGTACAAATTTAAATAACAATAAAAGTAGTTCAGGCTTCCAGGCCACGTCAGAACACAAAAGATCATATCATATTTGAATGCTCTTTAAAATGTAAGCATCAAATGGTAGGGAGTCATTTGGCATTTCAAAGTGTGGGTGTGAGGAGTGAAAAATAAAAGTTAAACAATATTGGTTTTTATCTTCCTCTTCAATATCTAAATTGACAATAATGAACATAGAATGATGGTGGAAGTATATTAATTGTTGCATAAGTGGCAAGGCTCTGTCTCGGAAGTTAAGATTTGCATATATTGCCAATTTCTGTCATTATAGATAGTTTTGTTTAAATTAATGTATTTTAAATATGTAGTTATTCAGAGTGGGAAGTTTTGATATTGTTTATATACACTTCTGGTCATTAAAAATGCAACGCCCATAAGAGATGCGCTAAACTGACCGCACATTTTCTCAGAAGTGACGAGTGCGACTTGTCGAAAGTATGACAGCAGTGCCAGCAGGTCCGAATTTGATCACAGGAGAATTGTGGCATACTAAGAATGTGGGATGTGATTTCGAGAAATTCGTACTCTTGTTGAATGAAATGCTTCCAAGGCAAAAAGAATTTGAGATCAGTGGACGGAGGTAAAACGAACAAACAGACATGAAGGATCCCAAAAGCCCGATCAAATAACAAACAAGAAGACAGACATTTCGGCATGACTATTATAAATACGCACGATGTGTTGAGCCAGCACGGGTGGCCGAAGTCGTTAAGACACGTACTTGGAGCGGGATGTCTGGGGTTCGATTTCCACCCATTTGAGGGTTATTTTTTATAGTTTTTCTTCGGTCCACACAAATGGCAAACGCCGGTAAGGTACCCTAAAACTAAATCTGGAAATTTTATTTCCTTAAAAAAAAAGCTTTCACTATTTATCGTTTCATTTCGTGTTGATCAATGTCCACTGCCTGTGGGGCTTCAATAGAAAAAAATTGACGTTATTCACTACTAAAAGTAAGTGTTGCAATTTTAATGATCAGCTGTGAGTTAAGAAATATAATTAAGGTTAGTTATAATAAAATATGGATAAATAACAAAATTGTTGGTTACGATAATTTATATATGTGCTTATATCGCACTGGACTGTTAGACTCTCTCCATTCGCTCCATTTTCCCAATTCACTGCAGCAGCATTAATCCACACTCGATGTCAAACTAAAGTATCTCTGAAAATACGAACTCTATTATGAGAAAACAATTTGCTGATGGTTAAGAATTCTTTTAGAACGCGAAAAAAATAATATTCAAACAATTATCAATTTTCCCTTAATATATTTCAAGAAAATTGACTGTGTACAACCACATATTTTAATACATTATATACTTTCTTTGAAAAGCTAAAGATTCATTTTAATACTTAAATCCTTCGTAGTATATGAGTTATCGATCATCTCATTTGTCTAATACTAGTCTTGAAGCTGTAAACAACCCACTTTTATTTTATTTATTATTTTATACGTGTTTCATAATGCAATTAAAACAATATTTGAAATAATATATGGTTCCTAAACTATATATTAGTTTTGATAACAAATTGCTTATCGTTGGAAGTATAAATAAAATAATATTTGAACTACAATCTTAAACAATAAATTTATTTCGCAATAAGTTATTTCCAGCTTTGTAGTAGCTAGAGGTACAGGTTCTTAATTTATTAATAAGTGGAATAGCTGTTGCATTAAACGTTTTTGTGTGTAAAAATAGATCCTTAACAGGATTCTAGAAATATGCAATGTAATCATTTTCGTATAACTACCAAAACCATTAAACATTTAACTATTTCATGCGGAATTTTAAATATAGTAAAACAAATTGTTAGATTTCATCTCCGAATCTAAACACCGAATTTATCTTTCGATTATGCTCACATAACAAACATATGCGGAAATATGTTTATATGACTGACCTATGCAGAACTCATACCCAATGTTTGTTCAAGTATTTTAGTTACATTTGTCATGATAGTTATTTTTGAGCACATCACGGACAACTCGGTTTAAATGAGCTGGAGCACCGTCATGCATAAACCACTCGATTACTCTTATTGTCCAGAAAATGTACAGAATTGTTTACACCACATCAAAGAGAGCAACATGTAACTTTTAGTTATATTTGTAAATTTTTAAACAGGTTGTAACAAATTAATAAGAACGGCACCACCAACACTATGGTATACACTTTTATCTCACCTTATTTCACACTTCAAACCGCGAGGACACATTAAAGCCGTGGTTTATGGAATTAAGTCTAAATATAAAGAGAGATGCTTCACCAACTCGCAACCATCAAAGAGGGCTTTGACGAGGATCGACAGTCCATGATTCAAAGTGCATGTGATTGTATTGAGGTAGCTGGAACTGTTTGAACATTTTTTGCACACCGTTATGAGATAAATATTTTCACTGAAAAATATCTACATTGGTAATAGGTAATATCAATTTGAAATAAATTTCAGCATATTCATTTTGTTATTGAATGTAACGAAACCAAACATTTCGGATATATGTTTATATGTTCTGTTTTCTTTTACCTTGCTTAGTTGTGGAGAACATGACCCTAAAATGTGTATTTTTACTTATCTTCATAAAGCAGCTATTCTCACAAAAATAATTGTTTTGCCTACATTTCGTATTTATTAAAACCTGACTCCATTGAAGAAAATGAGCAACTGAGATATGTAACCCAATATTTAAATTAATTATTTAAATTAATATTTATTTAATATAAGTTTAATTACTTAAAATTGTACATTTGCGTTCATAAAACACAATTATAAAATAGTTTTCATAAGTGAATATAGTTAAACTAAAAAGCTAATATATTAAATTGGGTGTATGAAAAGTTTTTATTATTTGCTTATTAATTTATAATATATTAATGAAATGAGTTGAAAACTGAAATCTTTTTTTAAGTACACCAAAAGTTTACGTTTAAAGCTGTTCACAGATCTAAAACCTTTAGAACTTTGCTGTAAGACAATCCCACAAGCATATGAACGAATAAAAGACTGGCATGTTCTCATGTTATTGCATAATAAATATTAAACTACTCAAAAAGTTTAAGGTGTTTATTTAATTCGTTTATTCCATCTTTACGGAACAAGGGTGTGTTAAAATTAAAGAAACACTGTACTGATAAAGTGATAAAATTACTGATAGTTTTGAATTATTAAATTTACAGTTTTTTCAGTTTTAAAATGTATATTGAATATTTTTTCGTTAGCGTAGTAGGCCATAGAGTACAAAATTCTATCTTTGTTTCCAGTTAGGTTTTCATTTCTTATAAACCTGTTTTCTCTGCGTTTTCAGGATAAAAATAACCTCAAAATTACTCACACTTTCACTAAATGTGTCAAAATCTATATCAAAGGCTTTGATGAAGCTTTTTATTATAGAAGAACGTTTGTAGCTATGTTTTAAACATTATGCTAAGAGATAAGTAACATAATGAATATTAGATCATTTACATTTGTATAAGACACTTCGAGCAGAACAAGTTCGCATTCCATTACACGGGCAACTTGAATATTCCAGTAATTATATTAAATATGTAAAAATATTTAATATTTTGAAAATTAACCGTATAAATCATGAAAATATGCTTGAAGTATGATATATTTATCTTTAACGTGTACAGAATCGAAAGATTTGGAAACTTCCTTTAATTAAATAATGGTCACGGGATGAATATCAGAAGGAAGAAATAGGTTAGGATTTATAGGACAGCAGATGAGGAGCATTTTCAAATGATTACTTACCAGTAAAGTAGAATATTATTTTAATTTCAAGAGAGGCTGAGAGAAAGATAAAAACAAGTACAATTTAGGGACAAAATCATTTTCAGGAAAGTCCATGAATGATGATAAATTTTACTGCAAGTTTAAAAGCGCTTAACTTCGCGCAGCGCACGCCACTGATGCCCCACTTTAACCTCTCTCTCCACTTCATCCTATCTTATATATCTCTCTCCCCATCTGTATTTACTCTCGGGGTTCTCACTTCTATCTTTCTCTTTCCCACATTTTCAACGCAGTATCTGATTTCATTATCGAGGAAACCGGAATGAAACTCTTTAAATTACAATCAAGAGGATATGTACACGTCGACTGGCTTAGTTCAACAAGGTGCTTAGCGGGTTTGCCGCAATCTCAGGCACTAAACACGAATGTGAAGCAAGCTCTCGGAAGCACGCTTAAGCTTTAATATGTTTTTAATTATTACCATTAGCTTACTAAGCATAACGAAATATCCGTTTTTGCTGTAAACCACGCGTAACCACATAAAAACTTATAAAATACACCGTTACAAAATTCTCATACAAATTTGTCAAAACTGAATGTATAGGTCTGTCCGGAAAGTATCAATCCATTTAGTACTTTAAAAAAGTAGCTTACCTAGCGCAACGACTATTTAGTTCTGATCAAGATAATCCTCTAAGAACAGATTTATCCGTGTACTTACTGTGTTAAGTTTTGCAAAACTTAATCCATTAATAGGGGCCTCAGAATTAGCAGGAATCGAAACCAACACTCTCCAGGGTTACCTGATTTTATATATAAAACTCTGTTTTACGTCTAAAGAAGTCGCTCACACAATAACATCTCTTTGCCGATTCTATTATCCCTACAGGAAAGAATAACTAACGCATGCGCAATAAGGCTCCCTCTGCATGCTTATTAAATTAAACATAGGTCTTGAGACCGATTCTTTAAATTTTCAGAATCACTGAATAGTTTTGCGACAGGCGTATAGTCAATAAAGTGAATGAAAATAGCGAAGTTTCACCACTATTTTTCTCATTGTGGAGAACGGAATTTATGTTTTATATGTTTTTTACCTGTTAAAAGTATGTTATTAACATGAAATAATTATGAGTTTTTAAATTAGTTTGACTTACTAATAGTTAATCGATACTGTGAAAAATCTAAATGTCAAAACTTCATTCCAGCTGTTTTTAGGGGAAAATGTACCTATTTTCAAAAATACAGACAGTGCACTATTTGTTATCAAAAGAATAATAATAAATTTCTAAGTCACGTAAAGGTTAATAGCTGAGTGAACACACAGAAGAATCAAGAAAATTATTTCACATATATATAAATATTCTAATACCACAAAATGTAATCGTGATAACGGTCCTAAAATTACTTGGATCTCTACATTCTAAATTTTTCGTTTTGGTCCTTTTGAGTCCTATAGCGCGTAACCTTATAAATAGACGATTATTATATAATTTTATCTTACTTGTATAGCATTTCAAGTGCTGATATTTTCCTTGAAGAGCAGAATGTGGTATTAGAGAGAATTTATACAGATGCTGCTGTACTATTGTGAAAGATTGGTTTGTTTGGAACGAAAATTGAAATTGTAATTGCAAGAAAAAGTCACATTCTGAGTATTAAATATCTAGAATGGATAATTGTAAAGGGTAAACACTTTTCTCGACGAAAAACTGCAATTTTTAATACTCTTATTGGTGTAGGAAGATATTCGAATAGAATTGCTGTTGCAATGAAAGAAAGACAAATATATCAGCAAAGCAGGGTTGGAACATATCGTGAAAAACTAAACTTTGCCAAATAAATTTGAAAACTAAACAGTTTAACTCTAAAGAATAGAAAGGCCAGTTCTGAACATGTAAATATGAAGAGCGTTGAATTTCTCCTGGGAATGCGAGCAGAATTAATCCCTTCTGCAGAAGGTATCAGCAAAACTGCTCCGTCTATGATCAAAATAACGCCTATAGCAAAAGGATCGAGGCACTAAAATTCTGATGATTGGAAGAAAGTATATTTTAGTGACGAATTATCTAAAGAAAGTTCACCATATGTGTCAACTCAAGAGGTGTGTAGTACAAACTGTAAAACGTTTAACCTCAAGTCATGTTGTTTAGTGCTATATCTGTCTTCGGGACTGAGAGAAGATTTCATATACAACAAAGCAGGATCGACACATGGGAGTTCTTCAACATGAGTTATGCCGCAGACTACATGTTGATTTGGTGCTGATCATTCATCTTGATGCAAGATGGAGCTCCTACCATAAAGCCAAAAGTGTGATTCAATTCCTATTAGAGTTCTTTCTTATGAAAGAACATTTTGACCAAACCCTATCAAAAACTCTTGGAAATTAATGGAAGATGTGCTAGGGTAGGAATGGAGATATGATATATTTACAACAAAGGAGAATAGTTCAGCATCTCAGTCACTCACGATTTACTCCCTCTAGGGGCACTTCCGGGAGATGTTTAGGCGTCATGCTTTTATGTGATTTATATTTCCTTCTAAACGTAAACATTTACTATTAACCTTGCTAAGATTATAATTTTACATAGTTTTATTACTCCTTAGTGCTACCTCTATCCTGAAAAAATAGCTGCATTTCCTTAACGGTCTGTTCGCTTTAGAACCAGATATGCACAGAGCATTAAACTGGACACGGTTAAAGAGAATATGAAATGTGCTTGGAAAGTACTAGGGGTTCTTTATCTATTTGGGAGTTCAATTCAGAACATGCGTTAAGCGAGTATAGTGGCTATTTAATGAATCTGAAAGTGTGTTGACCTATGTCGGAATACTATTGTGCATTTTATGTGACTATTGAAGCAATGGGAGAAATAAATGATCAGGGCAGTCAATAGAAAATGCTGTCCTGCATAGAGAGATCTAATAAAGTAAAGTGCCGAAACTTTTCCGTACAGTCTCTTCAATATCAATTTCGTCCATAGAATATGAACTTGTTACCATCGTTGTGAAGGCCTTCGAAGACCTTCCTGGGAGACATTGAACGCATTCTTGAGATTGCAACAGGTCATTAATGAATGTATTAAAGTTAATGGTAAGAATGCTACAAACTATATTGCACGAGGAAGCAGAATTTACGACAGGGGTGTTGGCCTTTTTCTGTGACATAACTCAGCAAGCAAATAGCAAAGTTCTGGCCACGATCAGCCAGTCCTAAGTCTGGATTAAATTGAGAAGGGAGACTTTATCATTCCCCCTCAGTTTGCATTTTACCTGTGCCTCTCTAGGGTTAGTTCTCATTTTACGTGCTGAATGATATTCCAGTTAATCTAAGTTTTCAAATGACGTACAACGCTGCGAGCGACACACACGGACCTAGGCGGGAGTCCCCTAACCTTTCCTTATTATAGTTACCCCCAGATGCTGCAGATCTATGGATGTCACGACGGTATCAGTCACGGCGTCTCCACAGACGCCGCCAGGAACTTCTCCAAGCTCAAAGCCACCTCCATACGCTTTCTACCTTGCATTCTAGAACTAGAGCTATGGAATAAAATGACATGAAATGGGAGAATGAACAATTATAGGAAAAAATATACATCTCAACATTCGCCTAAACGACCGAGAGAAACAACGGGGAAAAATAATAAAGAAACAAAGTAAATAAATAGCTTGTGGTTCATCTATACTGAACTAAGTAAAAGTATGCTAAACTGGTAAAAAAAAAAAAAAAAAAACATGAAAGGATTTGATAAACTACAGTTTCGTACATGGTATGTACTTTTTAATGCTCTGAATACTTTAAGTATAATATTTAAAATTACTCTAATGAAAAACATATTGCATAAATGTATTTAGGTATTTATGCAAAATATATCGTTTTTGAAAATAGTTGAATAATGAATTAGATACTATTTATTACAGTTTTAAATTTTGAATACTATTTCTTCGAAATAATACTAGCTTGGATCTATATATTTACATTTATTTTGTAATGTCACTTAACTTTTGGCTATTGTTTGCAAATTATCTATGAAATAGTCATTAAAATTCAAGTTTTAAAATAAAAAGTAGTTTAAAGAAATTCATTATGGACAAACAAGTGGAAGAAAATCATTATATCGGTTTCTAAAAGTAGCATTTCTATATAAAACACTTGAGGCCGTTAAAATGATGGATGGCAGAATGAAAATTAAATAGAGAGAAAGAGTGTGAAGAGTATTGAATTTCTTCAAGATATATTCCAAAGTTTAAGTAATGAATATTATTGTTGTTGTTTTTTACTTCGCATTAAAAGCAGTTTTTGGCAAACATGTTTCACCACAGATAATAATACGTAACACAAAAACTTAAACATTAATTTTGAAAAGTTAAGAATAATTACAATACCCTATAACCTAAAAAATACTTTAGGCCAAATATTAAGGAGTTCATTATATATTAATTTCTGAAGCTGTTGGGTTGATTTACCTGCTAAGAGAGAGCTTATTTGAATTCAGAATAAATGTTTGCATAATTAAAATCTGTAAATGAAAGCCGCTAAACCTTTACCTACCTTTATTTATGTTTTATTTAAATGTATTAAATTAATGCAGAAATAAAAAATACAGAATTGTCATAAGAGGCTGAACGTACTTGTAATTTTAATGTATTTAAATATTAAAACTGCCAGCATATCAGCATATTATAAGATTAAAATGATAACAGTAACGATGTAGTATACAGTTATCATTGTAAAACAGCCAGACGCTCATATCAGATTCTTAAACTGATTAACGCACAGAAATTGTTAAAACTGCATAATATATTGGTACTGGTTGGAAATGTAGCTTTATTAATGACATGAATCTAAGTATTTTTGTAATTTCAACTTTATAATATAAATACATTACGTAATGTATAATTGTGTAATTGTTTAATATATATTGCATAATTGTGAAATAATGGCTTCTATTGTAGGAAGACCAGTCAACACTTCGCTCTAAAATCTATAGACACCAGATGCAAAATATAATCAACGTTTTGGGCTGCAGGGGTGGAAAGAGGAATCAGAATAATTGGCCTGGGTTAAATTTGGCAACGAGGCAATGACAATAATAAAAACGTATGGATGAAGGTTAGAACAAGGCTAGAGAATGTCAGCAGACTGGAAATTGAGGCAGAATGTAACATGAAAGTCCCCTTGACCCTATCGAATGAAATTAAACTAACCTGGGTTAAAGAGTAAATATGCTCGTTCTAGGGAGAACGGTGAATCAGGAATGGCCTGGTTTAGACTATGAAGTTGCAAGGACAAAAATATAATGGATAGTTCTGGTATGAGAATTAACACATTTTGTGGAGGGGATGAGGACTGTGTACATATACTGGCAGAATGTACCCAGGAACACCTGAGAAAAACGCTGTTTCTTGAAAACTTTTTAAACGTAATTAAAGGACGATTGGCACGCACTTATTGAATGAATATGGGCATTTTACTAGCCATTGTTCGAGAAGCTAGAAACAATTTATTTTATAGTTAGAAAGCAATAACTAGCGTAATTAAAATAATAAGCACCATGTTTCCATTCATATATCTGTAAATAACATTATTCCAATTTTAATGTTTATTTATTTGTTATTATTAATATTGTTTCGTTTGTATCATTAATTGTTCCTCTTTCTAACTGTGTATCATATTTACATTGTACGGTCTATGAACCATACATGAAATATATTAGTAATGTGTATAAAAATTTAATAAAAAATTAAAATACTACTATTGCTACTACTACTACTACTACTATTACTATTACTATTACTACTACTATTACTACTACTACTACTACTACTACTACTACTACTACTACTACTACTACTACTACTACTACTATTTCTAGTGTTATTCTAGTGAAAATTATCCATAATGAGATATAATTATTATAAAGAATTACCTTTGGGCTGATGACGTCAGACTACTAGAGATCTTAAAAAAATAAATGAATAGATTTGTCTGGAATCCGTCAGCCTTTGTCTCATCAGGGATAAGAAAGAAGCAGATAACCTCAATATTAACGAACCGAAAATCCCTGACATTTACGAGTACATAACATCTGAAAGATATACAATTTTTAAAACATAACATTGATTACGTTGCGCATTTAATAAAATTTGATTAAAACACCAAAATGAATGAAAATTACTGTGATGCTAAAATTAAAAGAGAAAATGTTTGTTATTTTTACTGCCCCATGCACATGAAACAAAGTTGAAATAAAATAAAAACAATATATGCTATTAAAATTAAGGTACTAATGCCAATATGTAAATATCATCGATTCATCCATTACTCAGTATATACAATATAAGGCAGTATTCAAAGGATTTAAATTAGTTCTTTAGCACATATTACGTATGGGATTTCACATTTTTTATCTACTGATATAGGGACATACAAAGAATATTGTTACATACCTGGCCTCTTTGTCTATAATTTAATATCACCTTATATAATATAAAATATAGGAACGTAATCCTAAGGAGTTATCTAACCGTCTCTGCATAATTCTTATGCACTCGCTTAGCTATGTATAGAAGATGATTTTGTAGAATCAAAAAAAATATTGGTTCACTAAATTACATTATGAACTTTAGTGTAATATTTGCAAAATATGGTGACTTAGTTACGATACTAATGTTCTGCTGTAGCTGACGTAACGAGAGAGCAAAGATATGTACGGTACTCGCACGGATGTCCATCCTCCGAGAAGCTTTCCTGCCCGCTTTTCAAAGTGCTGTCTTCTAAAACCACCAATAACATTTAAAATGTAAGTAATACGTCCAACTGTCACTTTCAATGGGCTGTTCAATTAACGGTTACTTCTTCCCGCCCAGGCATAATAATTGAAGACAAGACGATGTACATGTCCAATATAAGGATGTTTCTATTTATCCAAAATTTTAATTAAATAATCTCAAGCTCTAAAACATTGGGATCATTCTTTTGATTGTTTGCACCTAAGAAATAGAAAATTTATACAGATATTTCAAAGTTCTGAGCCAGTTTCGAGAGAGAATATATCTTATATCATTTAGATCTCTTAATCTACTTAGAACAATTTTTATAACATACAAATGATAGCATTTTTTGTTTTGTTGATTTGTTTTATTTACGGACGAACTTTAACAGATCAGGTCATCAGCGCCCCACTCAATTCAGGGCGTAAAACGGCCGATCAATTTTGCTCAGAGATCTTTTCTTTTAGGCTTGAGGTTCGTGCCGTAAATCTACCACACGGGACCCACAGCTTTACTTCCTTTCCGAAGGAAGCCATACTTAGGGTTTTTAAAACCGAAAAAATTCATTGTCCGGGATTGATCCCGCGATCTTGGGTTTACGTGGCTATTATGGTTACCACTTCATGATGGCAATAACAGTAAATAGGGTCATACACATACCATGATCTAGTCCTGAAAAATACGAATAAGAATAGTTCAAAACACATGATTTATCTCATTATCAAATAATTGTAAACTTTACAATCCATGAGTCTATTTTAAACAATTTATGTCGAATACTATGACTTCATCCTTTAATTCCTATGTTCCTATATTAGAAACATTAAATTTGAATGTAAAGGGTTTTGTGTTTTTTGTTATTCAAAAATTTTCATTATTAGATAATAGAAAATGTGGAAATGAAAATTAGGGTTGTTCCTTTGTTAATTTTTTTTCTCCCTAATAGTAGTTTAAATTCATTCATTCATTCATTCATTAGCGTTTTAATATATATATATATATATATATATAAATTAAAACGCTAATGTATATATATATATATATATTGGTTTACATTTAAATGCTTACTTTACCACGCCATGAGTTATCACTTGAGTAAAGTTTATCAAACATGAGTGATAAGAAATGAATTATAAAATTTATTGAAATATTACCTATATATTAAATATGCATACATTGAGGATTTTTCTCTGATTTGATAAATATATTTTGTATTTATATTTTTTCTGCTATATAGAAGAACTACACATTATTTTAATGCAGCATAATTAAATATACTATAAAAAGAATGAAATATTATTTGAGTATCTGTGCTAAATAAGGAATATTTTTTCTCTACACTGCAGCTAGAATTGCTTCATACACTTATAATGCTGCTCATTTTTTTAATTCTTGCAATCGCACAATTTTTTGTTGTTTAAGAAATTAGTTTTGTTGTTGGTACAACGTACAAATGATAAGCGCCTTATGCGATATAATGGATCTTAAATTATTTTATCGGTATGTATGTTTTCTAAAAATGTATTTTCATGTAGCTGGCAATAAAAATCTTGAAAGTTTATAGTTTATTCACGTGAAACCATTTTATTATGCTCTAATGAAATAACTACAGCTACTTGGAGTCTTTCGCAAACACCTCTTCAAGCTGCTATATCACAACCACCATTCGGCCAAGATATTTATAAAAATAAACTTATTCGCTTTGACTTCAATATTTGGATATTTTATGGGTATCAGATATAATTTAGATTTATACTGTGGGAAATATTACAAGACAAAAATGAGTTATAAATAAATGTGATCAATGGCAGAAAATTTAACTCAACAAGTTGTATTCTTTGACAAACTTTTCCCTAATCATTGACTATTGGCTTAATTAAAAGAGAATTGTTTTCTGTACTTGTAACACAAGAGAAAATGAAAACAGAAAATGTATCCTAAAATCTGCAAACGAAATGGAAAAGGATCCACGCAGGTCTATGGACCGATTATTTGTATTAAATGAAAGTATAATTCAATTGTGCTCTTGCGAAGCTATGAATCCAATCCATAAGACTGCTAGAAGTGTGAAGAAAGCTGTAAGGAAAGCCCGTAACAACGCCTGACTTGGATATATAAGGAATTAATGCAGGGGTGATCTACTGGGCAATTTGGCAACATCTTGTAATACATTTTGAACACAAAAAATGATGGTGAAACATCTCAGATCTTTTAGACGTTGCTGCATTTCAAGTTTTAGTACCTCCATTCAGACCGCATATCTGTGTTTTATCTTTATTCCCTAAACAATAAAAACGTGCTTATAATTTCACTTGTGGTTTTTCATTACTTTTACTCAATTTATATGCCAACGTTTCCAATAAAGAAACATGTGAAAACTAATGGTTGCAATTAAATAAGAGTTTGTAATTACGATTAGAACAACCTAACAATATAGAGCATTGAATTAAAAATATATTTTGTAACTAAAGTCAGCCTTTAAAGAGTATATCTCCTCTTCTTGTTTAATCTTGCATTTTACAAAGTTTTTCAGATTTAAACGTGAGAAACCTTTTTAATAATAATAAACTTTGCATAGAAACGAGTAAGAAATTATGCAGAGATTGTAAAATATTGCTATCCCAAATTGGCTAAAGAACAGATGATTATGCCGAGCGTGATAGCAACCCTTCCCAGATGTAAACAAAAGCATTTTTTTATATAATTACTCAAGTTATAGCATAAAGAAGTTATAATAGTGTGCCTAATCCTATAATGTACAGCTTATTGTCACTAACATGAGCGTTAATGCAGCCAGTACATTACACACTGTCTAACGTTATGATTAGTTCAACATGCGGAAACGCCCTTCACAGTCTCAAACACAACTTCTGACTCTTGCCTAGAGCACATGTCACCGTTCGTCAGATGGTGTTTGATGGAATGGATATTGTCAAAGCTTAGTGACAGCATTTGAGAGCATATTACAGTGCTGTGTCACGGACGAATTGTTTCAATTTCTAATACTAGACATTATCGTATTAATGTTCAGGGTTAACATAAACCTTCACCTTATTTTTTTCCAAACTTAAGCGTTAAAATAGGTTCAGTTTTGCTGCTTAACGTACAGGAGAATACATTAGTATAGGTTTGTTAAAAATTGTATCATACTTTATAAATTATTTCAAATTATTATTATTATTTCAAATTATTATTTCAAATTATTATTATTATTATTATTATTATTATATGAAACTATAAATGTGTTTACATTATGTTAAAATATAGTGTAAAGTCTCTATAGAACAAAAATATAATTACAAACTCAATTCCTCTGTCTTACCTATCAAACGTATATTATTAAATACTTTAAGAAGTATTTATTACTAAAGTACACTGCCTAATGTTGCATTTATTCCACTACTAGGTGCTCACTTTGCTACTTATAAGAACTATAAATTTATAAATAGCCGGAAAACAGCTATCATATAAATGATGCAACAAGAATAATGTTAAAAAGAAAACGGAACATCTAACTCGACATGGAAATTTAATCTTTGAGAAATAAGGAAAGACAATAGAACAAAGGAAACCTGTTTATTGTCGACACACTGCATGTACTTAGTAGAACATCTTTATTGGTAATTTGCTTAGAAAATGTATATAGAAATAATTTTAAGAATAAATTATGATTTATGAATTATAGTTACTGAAATTTATAAAGATTAGATTTAAAAGTGAAATTGCTAGTATGCTAAAATCTTAAAGATGGTTATATATTATTGTCGCTTCGACTGCATTAGACCTTGCACATTTGTGAACCATTTGTTGGTTTCCTTCATGCAAAACCTAAAGATTAATGCAGTTTGTACCGAGGGCCTTATTGTTCTCATTCCTCCATTATCACCTGCTTTCATAACTTTGTTGCCAGATGTCTTAGTTGTGTACTTGCTTATGTGTATATTTATTTTATTTTGTTGCTGTTTAACGATCAACTTTTTAGTGACCCGTGATAGGGAAATGTTCCCGAAAATGTGGGAAAAATCTCTGCTCAATGTGCCGGTACCTAAAAGCAAAGTCTGGATAATAATCCGAAAAATGAAAAAAGTTTTGTTTATAAAGATAGCTTTCACAGATAGGAATACTGTTCCCTCATTTCGCTACGCAATCGGAGTTTGTATATGCTAGTGGTAAACTGTTTACCATTGGTCGCAAGACTGAGGTTAAATGTCCACTGATGCAGGCTATTGAACTTGCTCAGTCTTGTTTATATCACCAGCTGTTCCAATTGCTTTTCTGTAAGAAACACGTGATAGATCTTCTGCTGTATATTTGTGTATTATGGAGTATGCCGAAGTGAGATATACAATAGAACAAAAAATAGTTTATTTAGCAAAATGAATCGTACACGAACTATAGGAGAAAATTTCATGCTAAATTTCCGGTAATAAAATCTCCACCGAGAAGAGTAATTTTCAGATTGTTGACAGTTCGAACTCAAGATTTTTCGTTGACTAGAAGTCCAGACCAAAAAGTGATTTTTAACAGAGAAGAAGCTTGATGAAATACACCATCGATTAGAAAATTCTTCTCTAAAGTCTTTTATACGATTAGCCCAGCAAGTTGGTGCACTGCATCTGTTGGCAGATGCAGTGCGTATTAAGCCACTCAGCTGCTTCATCCTTATCAAACTCCTGCTGTACCTGAAATAAAACACATGGAGGTGTTGAAACAAAACATTTGCAGTATTCGGGAGGATGAATTGTAGCGAGGAACTCAAAATATTTTCGAAAATATTTAGGCATGTCTCACTTCGGAAGGTAGGCACCTCGAGCACATACTAAGATGTTTACTACAATATTAATTAATATTTACTGTAATTTGCGACCGAGCGACATGATTTCCTTTGGCATGTGGGGAGACCGTTATACAGTAACTTTCCATCGGCAAAATCAATTTTCGATTGCGTTACTGAATGAGAATCCTGTAAAATTGAAACTAAAACACTATAAACTGAAAAAAATTCAAACTATCAAACAAAATAGGATGCCCATTTTAAAAAAAATCGGTACTTTTCTCCTTTAGATAGAAAGAGAATGCCAAAATATATTTCTCACTGATAATGTTCATCAGGAGACAAAACACGGAATCAACATCTGAAACTCCAGAAATATATGCAACTATTATGGTTTAGCAGAACACATGATTTAGATAGAAGTTCTAATTGCTCACATTTTAGCAAGAGCTCAAACTCAACCCTGAAAGTATCTCTTTTTAACTCCTGAAGCTAATATTTTTCTTTGGCTTTAGAAACATTTCAGAAACTATTTCAGTGTGATTCAGATCCGACTATTACATTTAACATAACAAAACTGGATTGGCAAAAGTTCTAAAGGTGCGTACATTAAAATTGGATTCTTTGATACTCTATGGATGTCAATGCCCATGTAATTTCAAAATTTAGTGAATATCAGAATAGAATAAGCTGCTTTGACCATTCAGGAAATGCATGTTACATTTCTAGATAGTACATAACTTAGAGCATATCAGAATATAGGTTGTCGTCTGTCTTTAAAGTTACATTTCTTGCTTTTCGTTTAATCTCGGTCTGTAAATTATGAATATGGTGGATCCTTAGGATTTGTGTGCTATGGAATCCAGGTATGCAGTCAATTCGGTCCGAGTATAATGTGTGCCTACTGCTGTTTTCTGCAGCAATCAACTACATGCCATTATAAGGGAATGCACCACTAAAATTTGAACAAAACCGCGAAAATAATAAAAACGTCAATTATATGCGTAAAAATTCTGCAATGTTTGTAATTTTATAACCCACTTTTATTTTTGAATGGAGGACATTTCAAGTCCATCATTTCAATGTACTTAATAGTTAATAGGGAATTTAATACAGTGTTTGCGTATAGGAATAGGAAGTTTAGAAATTAGTAGATAAATAGTTTTTTTTAATGGTGTTTAACGCCCACCCTGAGTCACCACAGGCGATGAACATTGGTGAGATATGAAATGAAATGATATATTAGGAAAGCATTTTTTTTAAGGAAGGAAACGTTCCAGGCCTAAGTTTAGGGTACCTCCCCGGCATTTACCAGTTATGAGGACTGAGGAAAACCTGGAAAAACCCTCAGTCAGGGAGGGATTTTAACCCCAGACCTCCCGCTCACAATTCCGCGCCTTAACGACCTCGGCCACCCGTGGCGGTAGATAAATAGTGTTTGTAGTTTAGGTTAGTCAGGTAAATTTACAGTTTATCTCTAGTTAGGTAAATCTTCCTATTGTCAAATTAAAGAAAAGTGATGCTGAAAAAAGGAAGAAGAGGCGGGAAGCTCCAACATGTGACCCGAGGGCGAGGGGGTTAACCAATTTCAAGGTATGAAACTTTAGCATAAAGTGACTGTAATTTTAAAAGTTGATTTACTGGCATTTCTTTTTTCAACATTTATGCTTATTCAAAATATTCCCACGATGCAATTTTCATCTAATTAGTGTTTGAAATATTTTATATTTATTTTAAAAGTCTAAATAAATAACAGTGTTATATAATGTTTGTGTACTATGAATAGTTTTTAACATACTAAATTTTGAAAACAACGATGAATGAAAAAAATAAAAAATACAATTCAAAACTCTTATCTCATAAACTAAGAATGGAGAAAACAATATGACAAATTATTTATTAGTCCATCGTCATAAAAGAACCATAAAATTGATATGCATATTTTCTAAAAATTGCATCATGTAGAGCATTTTGCCTACACCCCTTATTTTGTATCTTTGAAAATTAATAACTCGAAAACTAATAAATATTTTGGATTTAAATTTTAAAACTGTCATATCCATACAAAGCAAAATACATAGTTAAAATTCCAGCCAAATGGATACTTTAGAAAATAGTATTTTCAGCGGTGCACTCCCATAAGAGGAAAAGCAAAGTCTCCAGTACTTATAAAAGATTTTGTGATACACACTACTTAATATGAATAAATATTTCTCCCTTTATAAATGCATTAAATTTAAATTGGTATAAATGTGTCAAATATAATAAACACTCTTAATTTATTTTTCTCTCTATACTGCACATAATAAATTGTAGCTTTACTGATTATAGATCCATAACTCAGAAATGTGACATGCTAGAAAATATCTGACTTCATATACGAATTTCATATATACATTTCAATATTACATTTGGATCTTCCTCAGTATGAGGAAAAATTAATTTCTAGAGCAGTATATTGGATAATTATTAAATATGAAATTAGAGAAGAGAAGAATTAGAATATAATTTGAGGAACATTTTTGAAATCATTAAAAATGTAAGTGACTTTGGAAAACTCCTGTGTGGTGCACATATAATGCGCGCAGGTTGTCACAGACGAATTGACTTCTCTTTGGAGTTGCAAGAACCAATTAAAATGGCGATTTCCAAAGCATCCCAAGTTTTTAATAAAACCTTTTTTTTTTTTTTTTTTTGTGATTACCATATTTTAGAGCACGTTTTATTGAGTGATGGAAAAAATATCCCAAGATTTCAGTCATTTCCATATATAAAAAGTTGTCAAACATTTCAGTGATTTCAAGAAGATTCCTAAGTGAGGATTTGGGAGGATTACACTCCTCGCTTCCCATGGCGCTGCCCATCAGCTCTTGCTAAACAAAATGGGGGACAACAGCCAGTCTTTTGCGGATAGCAGTACATTTAAAGTTAAAAGATAAAGAAATGGGATGGTGGGTTAAAAAAATTAAGATTAAAAAAAGGAAAATGCAGGAAAAAGGGTGTGTAAATTCCAAAGAAAAAAAACTATTGCATATATGTACATATATTTTATCGTTTTGTTTTGTGATTACCTTGAAGTAACAAAATGGCAACTGAATGTATTAAACAATGCCTATAATATTTTTCGGTTGTAAATGAAGCTGCCTAAGCAAATTTTGTGATACGGCCAAGGATTTACTTATTAATAATTTTAATGCACAAATATGTAATATGCATTAACTCTGTAGTTGGACAGGACATTGAAGTATTGCAAATTAATGAGGATGAAGACTATACTAATATTTAATATTGTGATCATTAGTAAATGAAAAGTGTTAATGGTAATATAAAACAGAGTATTCAATGGTTTTATAAAATGACCTATTATAATGACGTCGCGTTATTGTGTAGTACATCTTTTGTCTTACTTACATGTGCATATAGTGCAATACAACAAATAAACAACATTTAAGTTATATGATTGAGATTATTGCAGTATTACCAGTTGTTTTCCAAAATACATACTCATATAGAAAACTTCCATAAGTCCAATGATTTTGGACTGTCCTGAATGAATACAGAGTACACCAATTCTTTTTTTAATATTTTAATAATAATAATAATAATAATAATTAATATGCCAAACTTGTAATGTGTGGTATATTTTGTTTCTATTTTTATCAAAAGTTTCTTCTAAAATCCGTTTTATTGCTGAAAAATTATACTTCCTGAACTTGGTCTGTTTTGTGAAATGACCCTTCAACTGGATAAATAAAAATTGAAAGTTCGTCTTTGGTATCAGATAATCACCATTTCTGTAATAAAATAAAGAGCACTGCTCACGCACATACAAACAATAAAGTATACATCCAAAACTTTTTTCAAAAGAGTTATTTTCTTATTTTACAAATTCTTAGATGTATTCAAGCATTCTTTGTCCATTTTCTGATAGCCTTCGTTCACTTCATTCCCAACTTCCGATCCTTTCTCTCTTATTGTTCTATTTATTTTCTGTGTTGTGTCAGTTGCAGTTTCCTATTTTTCTTTCTCCTCTTGAAATTCACTATCTTTCGTCAATCTCCTTATATGATCAAATACTATTTTTATAGATTTTATGACATTCGTGCATTTTTATTTTTCATTTAGTATTATTTCCACTTTTTCCATTTAGGAAATTTACTGAAAGCTGAGAGAAGTCTATTTTTGATAAGTTGGTCTCTGTCCTTATTTTCAAATTCCATGCTTTTGATCCGTGTTTTATGAATTTTTATTAAATACAATATAAATTTTCTCCAAAATATTGAATTTTTATATTAGTGATTTCTCTTTATTAAATCTTTCATTTACATTATTTTCACGAATACTTACTTTTACAAAATTTAACTCCCAATGGGTTTATTGACTGTATTGATTCATTACTCATTTGCCATTTTGTAGACATAAAGTGTTTTGGGTCTACAAGAGTTTCATATAAATTATTTTTATGCTTCGTTCCATTTTTCATTAACTTCTATTAATTATCTTCTGATTACCATATTTTTATATTTTTCATTATCTAGCATTTAAAACTGGATTTTCTAGACTTTCTTTCGTTTATGAGAAGTGTAAAATAAAAAGTTAGCACCTTTTTCAATAGCGTTTTCTTGCAGCTTCCGAAGAAAATATTATTAAAGTGTTGTGCAGTTTTAATTGACACTGTAGGAAATGTAAAGGAATTACCGAGGTGTTTTATCGTATACAAAATTTGTCCACCTTGTTGATAAACTCGTATCGAAATGACTGATAGATTGTCGTGCATAAACGCAGAGAGAGAACAAATGATATTCACGCTCCCTGTTAATATCTCTACTACTGGTTTTTGTTTCCCTCTTTCCCCGTATCCTCCTTCCCTATCATACACGTTTACATAAAAAATCCTTTGTGTAGTCGTTTTAATTGAAGTGTTCACTACAGTCGAGGGGTGACTGTACGCAATAAAGCCATGTCACAGTTCGCCGCTTCCATTACTGAATAAATTAACCCCCTACCACCCCAGCGGCAGCGGTAGGAGTTCGGACTCTAGCTGGCTACTGTTTGCTTGCTTGTTTTGTCACGTGATACCGCCCCGCCGACCGGGATTGGATTGGGTACAGCAGCTATGGTGGTGCGGATTGACCAGGCATGACCAATCAATAAATACACTGCCTGCTTTCCCCTAGCACCCACCGTGACACTGACAGTTGAGTGCAGTATCAAATATAGATGCTGGCAACACAATGCGGTTTGCGCTGGTAAACTGATAAAAAAGGGAGGGAGGGAAAAATGTTGCCCCTGCCGGGAGCGACCGTGGCGGTGGTACGCTCGGATTCCGATTGCTGTGGAAATGGATTTCAAAATGTGTATCGGAGTGTCGAATGGGTGAAAAGAGCTTGCAGTGATGTAATCGGAAGTAGAGACAAAATTCGAGGTTGCCTATATACCTTGCCTCCATTTAGAGGAAGAGAGGATGCAAATAAGAGACCAGTTCAGTTAAAGTCATATGTTCCCAACCGCTCTTTGCATTTAATACATTAGCGGAACACAACCTCATTACGTGAAAGAAAACAAAATGATATATGAGTCCAAAGTTTTCACTGTAATTGCAAATGACTTCTTTGACTGTCAATACTGCTACAGTGCAATACTTTCGGTAGAAAAATTAGTGAAAAATAGAAAAATGTCATATGTTCCATTATAGGCCAATAGTACCCCAATAATAACAATAATAATAATAAACGCAAATAAAATGTCGAAATTGTGGTCTATTGAAGTAATTGCAGTATTCAGAAATTCCTATTAAAGCTAAACAGCGTTAAAAAAAAACATTGTATTAATTTGGCTTCATGCCTCCTTAATGACCGAATTAAAACCTGGTTGTTAATAACTAACGAACAGTTTGTTCACAATTAAGCGTTAAAGATTCTGTATCATTCATTTATTACAACCGCTGTTTGTTTTATAACCAAAGATGTGAAAATTTACTCATAAAATAAATTATAAATTGAAGATATGGAGAGTGTTTTTCTGAGCTTGCCGACATACACGAAGCTAAAGGTACTGCCGTAAGAGTTTTCTATCCACAGAGAGATATTCTCGTACCCTCTCTGTGTGTTACTTTGGTCATCCGCCAGGTACCTAACCTAAACCAAGCAGAGTTTGGCCTCTGTTTGGATGTAACGCTCCATCCCTCCACCCGATTTTCAGCTCCAATTGGTATCTCCAGCGAAACTTTTTCTGTACACTCCGAAAGAGTCTGCTGTCTATAAATGCTCCTCAGGCATTTCTTAATTTTTCACCAAACCCTCCTCCTGTTTCTCCACTTTGCGATCCAAATGTTACCCATTCCTAAATTTTCCAGACCCCTTCTGAAGTTTGAAACCCAGGTCTTATTTCTCCCCATTCTCACCTGCTCCTGGCAGCAGAACGCCCTAATGAGCATCTGATCACCATTAACAATTGTAGCCAGTACTTCACTGATAGGATCCTGCGTTCTATTATCGCGCTATAGGAACGAGTTTCCATAAATTGCAGCACATCTCTGGACTCTTAAAATACCTTTCAGAAAATCCTTCCTCAACCGATCAAATTTCCCTGTTCGTTCCCAGCTCCAAATGCCCGCCTCATAAGTCATTGTAGATCGTACTACTGCCCCAAATGATTCTAACAGCTCTACCGGCACATCTGGAATTCCAATTCGTATACAGAGAGTTTCTGCGGCTTCCATATTCGCTTTTAGTTTCGCCCTATCAAACATGCAAAGACATTTGATCTTGCTTTGGAGGGAAGGCGAGACAAGGATTTTTACTTGTTGAATTCTCGTCTACGCGTTCAGTAATTAACAGAAATCTTTGTTGTGAGACGGAAAAAAATATAAACGGTCATGTGATCTGTAACAACAAACGTGACTGCAGCCAAAACTTAACACTGGTCAAGAAATTTAACAGGAAATGTTTGATTAATATCTCTCTATGGTCCACTCTCAATGCTTAGTGCTTTTCACATACTTCCGCATCCGACAAAGTTTTGCTTCCAAAGATGGAGTTGTCAATGAAGTCCTGAACACTGGTGTTTACCATTGGCGAAATCATTCTGGTTCCCGTTTTAAGAAATGTAAAGTACATACAATGGAAATAAAATATTGTGAAAATAAACAATAGTTTTAAGTAGTAATTGAAAGTTTAAAATTTTGGGGTTTTTGTATAAACAACAACTTATAACCTAGGTTTAAAAAGAATGACTTTGCTCAAAAAAGAATGAAAATAGATGTACACTTCAAACTTTCCAAAGGAACGCAGCAATTTTCTTAAATTATCTAATAATTATGATTTGAATCTCACCTAATAAATTGTGTATATAATATACATTAATAGTAGATCATAAAAGTAAAATTGATCATTTTAACAAAAAAGGCGGAATTTTCTAATTTTAGATATATTAACACACAATCTCAAATACATAATAAATAGTCCTTTTCTCAAAGATTTTTCAAGTTTCTTCTAATGCTTCTGCTACATTCCTCTGCTCGACATCTATTTGATATTCTACCAATTATGATGGCGACATATGAATAGTAAGAGTTCGGGTTTTCAATATCCTCTAAAACTCTATCCCACAGGTGTTTGATCTATTTCATATGGGGACTGAGCATGCTAAACAGTACTGCAACTTTGTCTTTCTAACCCCTAGATATGCACCTTAAATCATTTGCTGTGGCATTATTAGTAAAGTAAAGAAATCCAGGGATAACACGCTTTAGTAATAGGAAGGGCCACGGGCTGCAAAATATTTTGAATGTCCCTGTTTGCATTTATTGTTCCACGGATCAAAACAAGATCTGTTTTCTATTCCTCCACAGGCCATGATGGTACCTCCTTTGAATTTGTGAACATCCTGTACACGCCCCAGTCTCTCTGCGTTACTTGGTTGTGTATTCTCTTGGAATGGATGCAGACAGAAGCATGATTTGCTTTTGAAGAAAACGTGGTTCCATTGTTCCTACTGCCAATTGATATGCTCCAGCATCATTCTCGATTTTCATGGAAAATCTTTGGACGACAAGGATGAAGTACTCTTTCGTACAGTTTATTTCTATTCAGGTTGAAACAAATTGCCAACATTCCCCAGGGCACTTCTTAACATGACAGCAGTTGATATTATTTTCCTCGGAGCCTTTAGACGCAGAAATCTGTCGTGGGAGCAGCTGTAATCCTTGGTTTACCTGGAAGTTGTTCTTCTGGAGTGCGACATTTTTGATATCGTCTACACGTTCGGTATTCAGAGCGCTAGCGGCATTAGCCTGTATCCTATTATTTCTAGTTATTCTAATTGCTATAAACATTTCATCTCGACTTAAATGGCGTCTTGAACACTCAGGCGTCTCTTATCTTTTCCTCTAATATTTTAAATTTTAATATTTTAAAATAAAAAGTTGATAAATTATATATTGAAAAGAAAATTATTTACTCATTTACAATGCTACTCTTTAGATAAATAAAACAAATGACAGCAGTTTATTGTTGTGGTAACAAGTAGGGAGACAAATGAACATAGCACCCTTATTTACTCATTGTTTATCATTATTTGGGTATACCAAGAATTTTATTTAAAAGTTTATTGTTCCTTGGACAGTTTTGATGTGTGTATTGCTAGTAGTTATCCTAGTGAAAGCAGAGTGAAAGAGAGGGAAGGGAAAGAGGAGAGAGGGAGAGAGCTACTCCTCTTTCAATAACTCCCCTTAAGTGCATGTTTTAATAAATAAAATGTAAAAACGATAAGAAAAAAACAACCTATCTTTATAATATTCCCTAAGGTTAATAACTTTATTCGCATTTAAAACCGCAAACACCCTTGGAAACGTTTTAATTCCAATTGTAAAAAATTAAATAATTTCTTAACACTTCAGGTTGGTTGTTATTATCATTTATTATTTATTTATTTTTGTTGTATGATTTTATTTGAGTTTCAGAGTTTGTTTACGGGCTACCGGCATAAATGTCCGCTGCACACCTATGTAACAATAAATAATGTAATGCAAACCCTCAATTTTATGCAATAGGATACGCCACGAAGAAGCCAAAATCCAAAAGATTGTAACTAGTATGGAACATTCATTACAAGTAATTATTGTAAAAATGACAGTTTGACACAATATACCTTTGAAGTTATTCATTTGGCTTTTAATTTAGAGAGTAGGGGCAAATACATGTATGATAAAATGTAGAAATTCGATACCTTCTGGTATACATTTCGCAGCTCCAAGAAAGTACGTCATAAATTTTTCAAACTACCGCCAAATATTGCTGTTTCATACATTTAATACTCGTGCTATCTAGCATCAGATTAAAATAATTAACTATGTTCCAAAAAACGTTGAAACTAAATATATTTACTGGCACGCTTAGTTTGATTGTTTTACTTAAGACACATAAAATTAAAGTTGAAAGAGATTTAAAACTTTGTATGTAATGCAATAAAAACCTGCATAAATTTTGGCGATAAGTACTCCCTAATTAAATAAAAATACTGTATAAACAGATATTCGGAAATTCCTGATAAATGAGATAATCAGAAGTTTAAACTCAATTACAAAAACGCAGATGTCACGCTTTATTTCAAACCGATACGGTACATTAACAGTAACACATCACCAAATGAATAGGGGAAAAAATGTAAATAAGTTTCGTTTCAATTTACTTGCCGTTCGACAGTGTTAAAAATTGTTCTGCTTTCATTACACATGGACATGTAGGATCATACATTTTTACTTTATTTTTTCAAGTTTGTGTCATCATTTTCAATTTAATTGGCATAAACTAGGGATTTTAAACTCCCCAAATAAAAGTGCGCTGGAGTCAGACAAGATAGTGTGGGGATAATGGAACTAGTGCTTCTTTATCTATCAGTTTCCTATTAAAGACACAATTGAGTACTTTGAACAACGCGGCTAAAGTGTACTGGAGTCTCTTCATGCAAAATCGTAGGGTTACTCTTATTACCGAGGCGTTGCCTCTAAATTTTTTAGCTGGAACACGTGGATGTATAATCTAATGTGCAAAGTTTTTGAAAAATATTAACTAAGAGCAGATTGCCTTAGCAACTCATAGTCATTTTAAATTGTAATAGTTTTACTTATAAAATTAATTGAATGGGTGCCAAAGTTAAAGCACTGTACTTAGAAACCTAAGTGCTAAATGAAATATTTTTATTATAACTACAAACCAGTATTTCATGACATTTTATAATATAGTCTATTATATTCGTTTTTCTATGTAGAAATCAGTCCAAAGCTTCAGAAGTATTTAGTCTACATTATATATGGTATAACAAAAATGTATGTCAAAACTTTAGGGACATATTCATCTCATTTGGTCCGGACCCCACGAGTGGCCAAGTCGTCAAGGCTCGTGAGCGGGAGATCTGGCGCAAACTTTTTCCAATTTTTCTTTATTCCTCATAAATGGAAATTTCCGGTAGGTACTCTAAACTTAGACCAAGAACACTTCTTTCTTTTAAAAAAATTCCTTTCCCAATTTATGATTTAATCCCCTCTATTATCAGTGCGTAACGCCTGTGATGCCTCAGCAGTAAAAACAAGAATTAACCACTATTCAAGAAGCATTGTCTGCCAACACTTCATTACATTGTTACTGTTCTTTTTCCACAACTCTTCTTACAATGTATGATGCGCAGCTACCTATTCTGTTTTGGGTAACATCAGGATACAGGTAAGAACAATTTCACATTAGAACATATTACAAGTAGACTTTGTTTACCTCTGGTCGGAATGTCAAATGCAGTTGGAAGTGCGGTGATGTAACATCTCCTAATTCTTAGGTTCGCAGTCAGTGTTTTCATGTTCCAACGGTCCTGTACTACATAGCGACGCACTTTATTGCTTTATTAGCATTCAGGCACATAGTATGTAGTGTCAAATGTTGAATGTTCATCGCGAACTTGCTTGCAATTGCAGAGCAATGGAAGGATATTCAAATGCGAAACTGATTGAGCGTTTCTGCGGGAAGAGATTTTCAGAACAATATTCCCGGACAGGAGAACGTTTCAGGCAATTCATAGTCCATTTATGGAGCAGGGAACGTTCAAGAAAGCCACTCATGACCAGCGGAGGCCTGGGACGAGAACAGCACAACTGGAGAAGGCTGTACTTTGTGTGGTTGAAGACGACCCTTGCGTCAACAAAAGACAACTAGTTATACGAATCGATTGTTGATCGATTGTCTGTAGAGTGTTGCGTGAGTACTTGTATCTTAGCCATTTACACGTACAGAGCAATATCATCACCTGATATTCAGGCTAACAGGGGCCATTTTGAGCACTTGCTTTAAGACAGATTTCCAAGTGTTGTTTTTATTTCATAATTTACCGCCCATACAAAGTAAACAGAATAGTAGAAAAAGATTTGTTTCAAGAAAATAAATCGTTTTGGAACCAATGGTTTTATAATATATCATTTTCGTTCTCTACCTGAGAGGAATGTTCTCCTAAAGTCTTGACGTATATTATTGTTACATCCTGTATATAATTGTGAAGTTTATTGGTATAAGAAGCGTTAGGTAATGTTTGTCCCCTGGGTGAATCGCACACTTAGCTTACGACACTATACAGAGGTAATAAGACCAATATTACATTCTGAGACTGCTTCTAACCCCAGGTCATATTTATATAAGATAAATCCCCTTGTACTTATATAGAGAGCGTGCTAGGTAGTCTAAATATAACAGAGTGGAGCAAAAGTCCATTGCCGCAGCAGGGGATCAAAACCAGATCGTTCAGTCTGTGGTCAAAAGCCCAATCACTTGATTTATGCCGGCGACAGAGTCGAAATGTAAACTGAAAGTATTTAAAGTTGTGTTCAATCTTCACTTAGAATTAGGTATCTAATATTATCATAAGTCTTGTCATTAGCATTAACATTTTGAAAGATTTTAAATATTAAAGTAGCAACGAAGTAATAATGAAATGCTGAATGCTAAAATTCATAGTCTTTTTTGTGTATAGAGTTAACTTTTTTCTGAAACTACCACCTTAAGTTTAAAAAAAACTGACACATTCTATTCATTAACCCTTGTATATCCAAAGAAGAACATAAAAATTATAAATTGAAAAATGAATCCTTTTTAAAATATTATGTTTCAATAACAGATTAGGAGGAATTGTCACTCAATGAGCATGAGTTAAACTCAAGCTACATAACATGTTCATACCAGAGGAGTAATTCTTCCTTCAATCTGATTTTCCGAATCCTGATTCGCTTCAGTTCTTCCGTTCTGTCGGTCCTGGTGGTGTAGTGGTAACCATACTTGGCTTCCAAACCCAAGATCGCCGGTTAAAACCCGGCAAGGATCGATGGATTTTTTCGGGGGTAAAAATCCTAAGTATGGCTTCCTTCGGAATAGAAGTAAAGTCGAGGATCCCGTGTCGTACATTTACGACATGAAAAAGAACCTCAAGCCTGAAAGAAGAGGCCTATGAGCAAAATTTGTCAGCCCTGAATTCAATGGGACGCTGATGACCTGAGCTGTTAAAGAGCGTCCATAAATAAACCAAATCAACAATCTTCCGTTCTACTGGGTGAGCCATACAAGTATCATCAACGTTTGCGGCATTTGCTTCCACAGTCAACGGAGATATACTGGTTGCTTGTTTAACAAGTATTGGCATAACAACTATAGCTCGAGTTCTTGGCGTGTACAATTTATTAATGTAAAGTTAAGTTGCGAGTTTCTACTTACTTTAGCAGAACTCCTGTCACACCCATCACAGTGTAGCGACATTAGTGGTTCGTCAATTGCAGATTTCATATGATTTAAGGCTCATGAGCAACAGTCACATGTAACATATAGTAGCATCATCCAGTATATTGACACTATCAGCACTGCTGTCATTGTCAGAATTAAGTCTGTGATTATGTCTAAAGTCTTGTGTCCGGACTACTCCCTCTGTGGGTAAAAGTTGCGTATTGTCCGTCGAATAACATTTGTCATAGTGATCATTACCAGTGATGTTTGAAAGATGTCATGTTTCTTGTTGTACCCATTTCGGCGTGATCTTTCCTGTACTTCAATATCCTGGATACTGACTTGACACTCCAGCTGCTGTAGAAACCCTTTCTTGAGCTTTTTAATTATTTTTACTTTTTCTGGTGAGCATATTTCGCTCTTATTAATCACCTCGTTCCTTATAAAGTCTTACAGATTACAGATAATTTCACGACACTCGGTATGTAATGTATTCCTTTCCAATTTGAAAACTGTGTAAAGGCGCACATACTTTAATCTCGCCCACTACCACAGCTTACACTCTTTATCGTGCCATAAGTACATCGACGAAACAAAGCATTAGACAAACTTCACGCACGTAAATGCTTTACAGTATTTCAACAGCGGCTGTGTTTTATACAAGTGAAGGATAGAACTTGAAGGGTGGATCAATTACATAGAAATAAGTTCTTAATCAGTGGTGTGCTGACTGTCAGGCCAGGGAAGGCCATTGCCAAGAACCCCGGCGTCAATTATCAGCACTAGGTTCCCAGTAATTTATTTTATAGATTTACTGTTGTATTTCTTATGTCACCGTACTTCATGGTGATGTAGATTTCATACGGTGATCGATCATACATTCCCCAACAGCTGCTTATTTTCGCCTCCAATACTTCATCTCTATGGAAAACCTGACACCTATGAACTGGGGCAAAGCATATTGATGGCACATAATCAGTTGTTGCCTTAATTTCATGTTATTAACACATGAGCACTTATAGTTACATTATGAAGAACAACTATGGATTTAACAACTAAGTGGCGGAGCTGTAGTTGGAACAGTTCCTCCTCTATTAGCATCCAGTTTTGGGGTTCCTGATACTTTGATCGCTGTCTAGCCATCTACTTTTCTGACCGTAACATAATGTAAACCATGTGAACTATTTTTACTCTTGTGTTAAGATTTGGCTCTGAAGGTTTTTCCAGCATGCAAGCTTCCAATGGAACATTGGTGACAATAACCCCACACAGATCCTGGGTGCCTGGAAACTTCCACTGCAGTACATGGAACAATGGACTACTTATGCGCCTCTTTTCACCATTTTTATATACTAACGGACATATTTGATATGTGATTGACTGTATGGTTATAGAAAAATTTCGCCACATCGCATCCAACTTCAATTTACTGCGACCTCCTCCAAAAAACATAAAACCTGACGCATGTAGGCACCCATCTCCGAACCTATAGAACTCCTGATCGCCGTTGCAGTTCACGCAAATTAGATAAGTCCTTGCACGTTTTTTGATTCCATGAATAGTTCCAGAAATGCTGCATTCTGCAAATCGTTCAGAAGAGAAAATTAACTTAGATGTAACAGTTTTACACACATTGAGTGCTTCGGCCAGATGATTATTTGTCTGGAGAGAGAGAAAGAGGGCTAGGGTTCTTAATAGATCATGTTATTTCAAAATATTTCCTAATAGCAGGATAGAATGACATGTTTAGGAAATGCATCTTTAGTCCCTAATCCGGGTACAGATTTAAAATAATAAGATATCTGCCTAAGGAAAAGCCCTTGGAGAGAAGTTTAATGCTGTACTGTTTTCGCAGGGAGGAATCCCTCGCTATACTTATTTATAGAACAGAAACAATGTCTGCTGCCATTAGTAATGGTAGTATCTATTTTTACTCCAATAATCGCTTAATTATACACAAAACGCAGGTTGTTGGTCGAGATGAGTCCGACCGATATATATATTCACGGAGTTTTCCGTCAAAGCAGTAAAATCTTTGGCTTAAGGCAAGGAGTTCTTTTATCATCGTCAATGTTGGGCTTTTCTTAATGGAAACCTAACTTCTCATCTTTTTTCACTTATTAATATTCCATCTCCATCGTGGCCCTTCCTTGAGCTTCTGCATTCAGCTGTTTAGCGTCAATTCCATTTTCTCAGCACTACATCCCCAACAGAGAACCTACAACATTATTTATTTCGCCGTATCATATGCGTACCAACGTGATAATAACAATAATGATGTAACTTTGTCCTGATATACTGACCATCACTTGGACTTTACATTTTTCTGAGTGAAATTAACATCTTTTAAAACTGTTTCCTGAAACTCTCTATTATTGAATGTCTGAGTGGCACTTTATAACAGAAATAAAGTAGTTTATGTATATTCTGCTGTACTTCGTCAAACGCCACATTAGTCTGCTGTACTTCGTCAAACGCCACATTAGTTTGGAAGAGAAATCGCAAGTTCTTTAAAACACTTCTTCTTCTTTCTCTATCTCTTATGCTCTTAGGAGTCGGGTTGTTTCTTCAACTCCCCCCCCCCCCTTATTTCTTTCTCTGAATAGTGTAAATTCGCCCAGATGGATTAATAACTCCTAGCTGAGCGAGCCTGGTAGAGGAGTTGCCTCCTTTCCGCCTCCAGACCTGCCGTATTTGTTTAGGGTTTACTCCCCTAGCCTTTGGAGAATCAACTCTTTAGCCACAAGGCAGTGGCTTTTGAGGTGTCTCTTACGCCTCCTCTATAGTTGGAATTTCTCCTCTTCCGCCTTTGGAGCCGTTGCACATCCTCCGCTGGTTTACTTCTTAGTCTGTGTCTTCCGTTTTTTGGCCTGTCCGGCAAGGGCGGCCCTACCAGCATAGCCCAAAGATTCATCGGATCTCAAGAGCACTCTCGTCAGCGACAAGGTCATGCAACCTCTAGAGAGGTAAAACACTTTAAATAAGTCTCGAAACTTAACACTGTAGTTTCTGGATCTAATGTATAATGGGTAATCGAAATCAAATGAATTAAGCGCGCTTAATGTGAAGCTTGTTTATGGTAAGAATAGTTTACGTCCAGTAATTCAAGCGTCTCATTGGCATTATGGGATGAGGCAATGTGGGCGTCCAGTTGTGGTGTTAACGAATTCTCAATATTTACAGATATTACCATCTAGTCATATTTTCATTCAATATACGGACTAATTTAAGTTCCCAACACTTGCATGTGGTTCCTTTTGCTTGTTAGGATGTATCAATTTAGTTTCTCCTGTGATCAGTAATATCTATTCTGTAGCTTCATCATCAAAGTAAAACATTTGCCTCAGCCGAAAACATAATGCTCTATTTTTCCACCTTATTAGGGATCTACATACTCTTTCTGCTCTGCAAATTGAAGCACCGTTATCAAAAGATTGGAATTAGCATCTGCTGCGGGTGGAGTGCCTCCTTTCTCAGGATGCCTTGAACGCCTCAGAATACCAAGTTCCGTTCTGATTCTTTCAAACAACTTATTCGAATTACTACATACTTAGTAACCTTCTCGAACCAATTCTGATGTACGGAGTTATCCTAAATTATAAAAATCTGCAATAGAAGTCATATGTTTTTCCATTAGTGTCCTTATATTTCTGTGTGACACCAATTCTTGATCATGATGTCATTGATTAAATTGCATTTTACTAAAATTAAAATGTATGTGTGAGAAAACAGCACAAAAATATGTGCACAGTGTTTACCACCGTAAAGGAATGAAGTGTAAGTATATAAATATTCCCTTATCAATTTTAAACTCCCTGTAGAGTTATTTGTCTTTTGTGTTTATTTACAATTCAGCTTAGTTTTCTTATTACTGCTGGCATTATCGAATACAAGCTAACTAGGAAAGACTTTATTGAAGCATTCTACACCATAATTTGTCATGCACAACAAATTTATGTATATAAATGCTACACAAAGTGAGCATTTTCCTAAAACGCTGTAAAATTTACGACATATATTTACAACTTGGATAGGAATTTTACACCACCAAGCAAATATGAGGTTAAATATTCTCAGGATATATGAAACGTCATCAAGCGCATAATCAGGTTATATTGCAACTCACACGTACGGTTTTACTTACATGCTACAGAGGCATTGCATAAACATTTCACATATACAATATTGTTAATTTTCCTTTTTTTTTTTTTTTTTTGGCTTAGTTCATTTGTTTATCTCTCACAATGGCACAATGTCAATAGGAAGTCCCGCCCTCCAGTTGTCATTATTTTATATTGGAGAAATTTCCATGTTTTTGTATAGCTACAGGATTTAGTTATAAACCTTTCCCGCCTACGTGGTGTTTTACATCTCGGCAGTTATGCCCACTGCAGTAAGGGCCTTTCGTGCTTCAGCTCCGCTTTCTCGCCCTTTTCATGTTATTAAAAAACTTTTTAAATATGTTCATGCCGATCTTATCGAAGTACAGGGTTATATATACAGGCATATTCTAGTTAGTTTCTAGTTTCAAATACCAAAATATTTGAGATGTTGAAAAAATTAAAATGCCAATTTGTTCGTAAAAAGTTTACTTTATTATAGTAGGATTAAAAATAATATAATACAAGAATAATAAGAAAGAATTAAATATGACACCATCACGCTGTTCAATAAAAATAATCGTTCTTCTGTTTTTTAAACGACATTCAGAGCACAGCTTTCAATGAAATGTTTTACGTAAGCATTAATCATTAATTTTTCAGAACTGTGTACGAAACTAAGGATCTTAGGGCAGCGTTAATATTTCGAAATCTTCTATTGTATATGAATATTGTCTATTTTATTTGTAATAGCACTGAATGAGGCCAATATAAAGTAGTATGGGCAAAACCATTTTAAAAATATTGTTAGAAAATTTCTGGCAGTATTTAAAAGTACATTTTTTATGTAAAGTAACATATTTTCATAGAAACGAAACTTAAACAAATACACGTGGAATTAAAAACTATATTAACGCAAGGATGGAGATGCCGAGTCAAATGCAAGTTATACTATGCCCCAAAGCACAGCAGCAAAGGATCCCAGTGAGCCCTATGGTATTACGACTCTGGCTTGCTGTTCACAGCTTAGAAATTAATCAATGCTGTTACAAAATTCTAATTTTTGACTTGTAATTTTGATATAATGGTATTTGTCAGAAACCAATTGCTTATGTGCACACGAGATATGTCCATTTCAAACTGACAACTTGAATAGAAGTTAAAAATAGTCTTTGGATTCATTTGTGAAATTTCTAAGATGTTGACTATAGCAAAGCATTCCTGTGTGTTAACGTTATTGTAAATACGACCGGGTTTACAGTGCGCCTATATTTATTTATAACTTTCCTCATCAATAGCTCGCTGCCCGAACTGCAGTGATACTGTACTCAAATTTGGTTCAATGGAAACCAAAAAAGCACGAGTGTAAATCTTGTTTTAACAAACAAAAAGCACAAATAAACAAAAAACTAGAAGAAATCAGTACAAACTTTGTACTTTCGTTAAAATAAATACGCTGAAATTATTACAGACGAAAGTTTCGAAATGTGAAGAAAAGTATTAGCAATGCAATAACAAATATTATTGTAGCCGAACTTCAGCATACCAGAGTGTATTTTAACACAGAGTGTTTGTTTAGCCGAGGGAGAATTACAAATCCAAAATAGTCCTTAAAGGAAGATTGTATACGGATTTTTAATGGGTGCCATATCTTAATTGTTATAAAATTCTATATATCCATTACAAATATATTTTATGCATGGGTTGTAGACTGTACATGCATATGATAACATTAGAAACAGGAACAAATAATAATAATAATAATAATAATAATAATAATAATAATAATATAAATAAAGCAATGATTTATTAGTATTATCATTCTTATTATTAGAAAATAAATTGCTTTTAGCTTCGTGTACTTTGGATAGGAAAATTCCTATATTCAACCAATTAGTATAGTTTGCAAACAGGTCTCAATAAGCCAATCGTCCTTTAATTACCTTAAAAAAGTTTTCATAAAACAGCATTTTTCTCAGGTGTTCCCAGCGAGTATATTGGGCCATTCTTCATCCTTTCCACAAAATAGGCAGATTCTCCTTCCAGAACTATCCGTTGCTTTTTAGCCTTCCAACTTCCCAGTCTAAACCAGGACATTCCTGGTCTCATCTTTCTTCCAAGAACGAGCATATATGCCTCTTTACCCCAGGTTAATTTCATTTCATTCGATAGGCTCATGAAGATTTTTCGTGTTTCATTCTGCCTCGATTTCCTGCCTACTGATATCTTCTTGCCTTGTTCTATATGTTTTTATAACTTGCATTGCCTCGTTGCCATATTGAGCCCAGTCCAATTTCTCTGAGTCCTCTTTCCACCTCTGCAGCCTAAAATATTGGTTATACACTTTCTAGGAAGTGCTGCTGAAGCACGATCGCTGCCGGCTGTTACATGCTCAGTAGCCTAGACTTCATCATCTCATGAACGGACAAGATTTATAAATAAAGCCTATTACCTGTATAGATCCCATGAACAGGCAAATAGTCGGTTTGACACAGACATACGCGGAATATAATACAAGATTCACCTGCGATCTGCTGATTAGTTTGCCAGTAAGTCCAGGGTTAAATGTTACAACTGATACCCTTTTCGTTTGCTAAATAAAATTTGTTAAGAGAAAAAACCTGCTGTTATCTCTTATTTCAATGTGGACATTACGAATCAGCATCACTCTAACTGTACGTTTTAGCTGTAGTGACTGTATTATAACTTTCCATCAGTTCATCAGTGTGTTTATGTAGCAATAATGAAGTGACATATTCAAAAACATTGGGGTTATTGATTCCTTCCTGTGTTTACTAGCTCGGACAGGGAACATGAAACGCTTGTGGAATGCTTTGAAGATACCGTTAACAGCTATCGATCTGGTGATTACGATGGTATTCAGTCACGGGTCATAAAACTTTCGCATTTATTTTCCGCTTCTCAACGGGACACTGTAGTGGGGGCGATAAAATTAAATTAACATTAAACAAATGCCTACCTCTGGACTTGATTTGAACATTTATTTCAGTTTAAATATTTTCATGTGGTATAAGGCAATGAGTTTTTTTATATATATATATATATATATATATATATATATATATATATATATATATACATTGGGTTTCTCTTCGAAAGACTGTCTCAATTTAGACGTCCGTGACAGTGAAAACATAAATATTAAAAGCGTTATTATAAGTACAATATTTAGATCATTTGCAATACATTTGGTATCTTGTTTAGAAATTTCATTAAGCTCGCCCTGTAAAGCACTACAATAGAGAGAAATTTTGGCCTATAAGCTTTAATATGGCAGTACAACATTTGATGTGCCATAGATTAGTTTGGTAGGAACGGGGGAAGAGTTAGTTATTTCAACCCTGTTGAAAGACAGCTGTGAGTGTCTTACGTCCCTAACTCCGGGAAAAATAGATAAGGTGAGGGAGACACTATCGAGTAGAATCCAGGGGCTGTGAGGGTTCCTACCATTGTTCCCAAATAAAGCACCCGCACGCAGGCAAAGTCCACCGCCCCTCTCCAAAGAATTCCAGGCCCTCAGAAGGCAGCTTCCAGTAGCGCAAACCACCGCCACATCGGAAATAGCACCAGCCCATCTTGCCTGGCAACAGAATCAATGAAATGAAATAAGATAAAAAGAGGAGCGGAAAATTTGAAGATGATCAGTTTCAATGGATTAGAACCAGCAACCTCCTGAATGCCAAATCCAAGTTTTAGCGCCTGAGCCACTGCGCTCGGTTATGCCTTAGATTAATGGAGGGTTCTAGTATTTCCTGTTACTCAAGAAACGCGAGACGCAACTAAATGTGGATTTGTTGCAAAGAATAACTTAATTCGTAAATTAGAGTTTAATAGAGCTGCTTTATTTACTAAATTAAAATATCCTAAAATAGTATAGTTATTAGAGCACTGTTTATATTGGACGGACTTAAAACTCTTCATATGGAATGTAATATTCATACTGGTTATATTTAAAATAAAAAATAATTTTGATTTTCCCTCAATTTCCTGTTTTCTAAAATTCGTGGTTTCTGACATTTACACATCTAAAACCAAGGGTTTTTATGTCGACACGTAATCCCTGTAACGATCATACTGAATTTTCAATTTTTCTCAGTAACGCTAAAAGCTAATAATAATCTGACCTAAAATCTAAGTTTTCCCTGCATTCTAGTATTTTTGTTTTATGATATTTGGTTTTCTTTTCTTCTTTTTTTTACGTTTTTATTCAAATAATTACTAATACATACTTTTAAGTTTCATATTTTGCATTTTAGTTTTTTAAAACCTTTAAAAATGAGAGTATGTCAAAAATTCACATATCCATATTGTTTATGGATGGATAATATGGAGAAGCGAGGATATTTTCGACAGTTGAGCCCTACTCAAGGCTGGCTCTTTGTGTCTGCGCCCCCAAAGGTGGCACCTATGGCAGAAAGGGATGAGTTTAGGGATACAGCGACCAGGATATACGAACAGTGACTGCGCGAACGCACATGGGGTTTCTAACATGTTTCCAGATAGAATATCCTGACGCTAGTCCCTCTCGAAAGGTCCGCTTCCATCCCAGACGCTGGGGCAGAAACAACTCGAACTGAAAGAGGGGAAATGAAATGTAAATATTTATCTCAGCATTCGCATAAATAACCTGGAGAAACCACGAAAAAACCCAACGTCAGGATGGACGGCCCAACAAAAATTGACCCGGGACTACCCTATTGCGAATCTCAAGCGTTACTCTGAGGCACCCTGGTTGGTGCACACTGTGTAATTAGCACCCCCTAATATAATTTAATGGTGTGCAATAAGTAAAAAATGAACAAAATATAATTTTGGAAGCATTTTCTTTAGTCACACAACCTAGTCCGTTTCAACAGCAAAGTCCACCGCCCCTCTCCAAAGAATTCCATGCCCTCAGAAGGCATACCTCTTCTTTATCTCTCTCTTGTGATTTGCCTTAAATCCTTTAGAAACCCTTTAAGCTTGTATCTGATTATTTTTAACAGCTCTGTTCAATAACAACACAGGATTTCTCCATTTTTGCGTTTGAGAGTATCCTAACCATTCCAACATGTTGGGCGTGGATATAATACATCTTTTGACGACAAACATTGTACATATTTGCTACTTCATTGTATTTATGTCAATCATTTATCACTTTTGTTACTAACCTACATTCTAACCACTATGTCCTAAAGAGCAAATGAAACAGAACACTTGTGGCATTAGTGAAGTGAAAGAAATTACTGAAATCATTTGTATTTTAATTACTATTTCTAAGTTAATAAAATTCACAGGGATGCAAAGATTTGACTCAACTTGTACCAGTGTTTATTATAGTTTTCTTGAATTTTAGGATAGGATAATCGATTTACACCTATAAATAGGTGCCTCTATTAATATATTAACATATTAATATGATTGAAAATAATATAAATAAATCAGACTAAATAAAAAATGTTAAAAAAAGAAAAAGTAAAGCAAAAGTTACGTGAAAACATGCACATGCACATAGTTAAGTACAATTAAACACGATACCTTGTTCTAGTATTTGTTTTTTCAAAATATAACAATCGAACAATTTATATTTCGGTAATTATGAATTACAGTTCGAACATATCACAGAATATCTCTGTAGCTCTTCCATCTGCTTTAATTACTAATAGTTTACATTTTGCACAAAGTTTCTGAAATGCTACAGCATGTTAGAGAATTCTGAAACTAATGAATTTTGCACTGTGCTACTTTCATTAAAATGTATATTCCACTTGCCCATTCTTATAAAAGTTCATCGATAAGTTCCCCTATACTCGGATAATGCGCATCGCACAGGAGAAAGTTGGTACTCCTACATTTCTGACATTCCTTCGATTTAAGAAGGTAATCCGCCCACCTTGCTATGGTTTGGACTTTGGAGTGTGTGCTTGCCTTATGCGATCGACTCATAGTCATTGCTGTCACCCGAATTTGCTTTCCTAATGAAATCTCGGCTACTCGATGCCTGCGGAACGACTTCTCGATTAACCTTAATTTTGTAAGTCGCAGCACTTTTTACCCCCTCGATATGAAATAAGGTGTCGGATGTTTATTATATCCGTTTCTCACTTAAAAAAAACTCAAAATGCAAAATCTAACGCGTAATTTACGGCGAGTGGCATAAGTGTTTTGCAGCCAAACCAAAGACGCGGTGATGGATTTATGTGTGTTTATGTAGGCAACGCAGGCACGAACATTTACCCTTGAGTTGGTGCTTACCTTAAACTGAATAAGGGTTGTAAATTCCGTGTGGTTAGCGTAGCAATAGTTGTGAATGTAATATATAATCCGCTGTCAGCTGAACTGTGCGTGATATCGTACTCGCTGCGGAAACATTTATACCACTCACTGTAGATTAGCATTTCACTAGATTTCGCCTTCAGTTCGTTGAAAATGGAAAATTGTCAGCGATATTCTTGTTACTGCAGAGCTCTTCATCTGTTTTCTGACTGCGCTTTAAGCTGTTGGATTCTTTCAGATTTTCTAGCAACAAATTCGTAGACACTACCCCCGAATGACATTGCCTTGGATTTTCTAGGACCTTTCGGACCTTTCATCAATCATTAACGTAAGTTGCGTTGTTGACATGATGCGTCATTGGAATTTTTCTCAGGGGCACCCTAAGAAAAGTTGAAGACACTATTTTTAAAGTTCATGGGATATTCCACCATTTGCTCCATAGATTTGGACACTGCAGATATTATCTTGGTAGGTGTTATCAGTTTGACAAGGTCGACCAGCTTACAGTTCCTCATATTAAATGTGAAGTTCATTTATAAGCTGTTTAGAGCAATTACATGACTGACACTCTGGAAGCTAATAATAATAATAATAATAATAATAATAATAATAATAATAATAATAATAATAATAATAAAAAACGTTCCTACCTGAGGTAGCCAAATTGAGATATTTATTTTTTCCATGCTATTTAATACACGAGTTTCCCTTCTAATTTTGTAACCATTGTTTGAAATTGGCATAGCATAATGAAGCTCTTTACCAAGATTAACTAGCAATTATAATTATGTTTCTTTCCTATGTATATCGTGTAATTGTTTGATCAATAATTATATAACCATAACTATATAAGCACTGTTTACTTTTATAATTGCTGGTAAACTGTGCATAAATTAGTGAAAAAATTCTCAGAAAGGGGAAATCTAAACTATGAAAACAAAATATTTTCAATAATGCGTAGAATTCATAAATAAAACTTCGGATGACAACATTCAACTGCAAAAGTCCACAGATTGGTTCTTGGCGTCACTATACTATATTGTAGTTTTTACATTTCTTGCTTTTATTTGATTTGCTTATGCTTTCGATCGACCATAAAACCATAATAGAGAACACAGCTGTTGGAGATAAGAACTGAAGGTTTAGAGTGCTCCTGGTACTGTAATGAGATTTGAAAAAAACAAGATTGTTCGTCTGAAATACTCCTCCCTCACTTTTCATATATAATTCATATAATTATGAAATTGGAAGTATTTTTTAAATAAAGTTTCTTGATGTGAGATTCCGAACTTTTCAGGATACATAAGCTATTGAATAGATTTCACGAGACGGAAAGTGCAAACAATAGAAAATATAAACCGGAGATTAGTACTATAGGAGCATATTGAACAAATTCTTGAGTACTAATGGAACTGAAACGAATATTCCCTCAGACCTCTAAAAGAGCAAGGAAGCGAGTAATACTCAAATTATTCAACGGTTGCTTATGCGTAATTGGTCTTACCAATATGATCACCATGTCTTTTGAATATCTCTAATTTTTTCCTTGTTTTATAGCTTTTTCTTCTATGCGTAACTTTAGCTTTAAAAATAACGGCACTAATATTACTGTTATGTTTATTTTGGTTATCTTAAAAGTTTTTCTTAATAACTACAGATACATGCAAGTACAAATCTTAAGAAGAAACGTTTGTTTTGAAGAGGTATACAAGTTTAAAATCCCTGGCTACTTTTGAATAATTTGAACTAATAAATTAATCGGAATGGGTGTATAAAATGATGACATTTATTTTGATAGGTTGCTTAAAAAATTTTGTCCTACAAATGCTACACGAATTTGTCTTTAAATTACGAGGTAATGGACGATTTGTTTGTAAGTGGTATAGATACTCTTTTAAGAACAAATTTATATATACATGTATATTTGGGAAATTTTATATAAGTTTGTTCGATGTACATATAACAATAACTAGGGAAGCAGAAACGGAATAAAATACTTAAATATTCACAGAATTATCGCTCGCTATATTTCGAACAAGTAATGTTCTTCAAAGGCAGAAGACAAGTGAAGGTGGTAAAAGTAAATATTGAATCTTGAAGATAATGTAATAAATGGAAACAGATCAAACAAGAAACAAGAGTGAGAGAGAATATAAAATTATATTAATGTGTAAGATTTAAACCTGGTGGTAAAGTGCTTTATGCAAACTATAGCTGCCATCTCTCTGTCTCTGAGCAAAGTTTCACATATATGATCGGATATGCAGCAATAAGTGTTAAATTAATAACATCCTCGAAATTCTTACAATGCGACGGGCATGTTGGGCAACCGGGCAAGGGAAATTTGGTTTTAAGAGAAGGCCTATGATTTTTCTTACGAAATTCTTCGTAAGATTGTTCTTCACAAATCTAACTGAGAGTGTGCAAGACAAATCAAATTCGCGTACTTCTTAGATTTTGTTGAAGAAACTGCTGAAATCCAGCTGAAGAAATATATGAAATACAATATAATAGTACAGTTAGTATAAGAAGACCATCAAATTGATTCCGGAAATTCCATGATAGAGTTATCAATATAAAATATTATTGCAACGCTTAAAGAATTTAAACTTATTAATTCCCATTATATAAAAGCAACAATTCTTGAAGATAAGCCTTGCTCAGAAAGACTTCCAGTTAGTGAAGATGAGATTCAGTCAAAGAAGAGATACCATCAGCTGTGAATTATCAGTAAACCTTGGCGATTCCAAAGTTACTACGCACTTCATCTACTTGACATAATGTACGTAAGTCGAGTAATAGATTCATAGGAACTTAATGCAATTTATGCCCAGCAATCAGTTCATTTTTTCAATCATCTTGAAAATGTCCTAGATTACCGGTACGGAAAATTCCTTCATATTGGATTGAAAATGACTCTTTTCGTGTAGTTCTGAAAAGAGAATGCACGGGCAACTCTTTAAGTAAGGACTCAATCAGTGGTTCGTCCAGATAATTTAGGATGTAATACTTTGCTCCTGGTGGACTTTTGAAGTGTTTATTTTCATTTGAATTGGTTTCAAAAGCCCATGAATTTGGCGCTGAGTTGCACTGAGCAATTGGCCGAAGCTTTCTGATAGAAGACAAAGCAAGATTAAGTCAACATAGTGTTCAATAGAGTAATCACCTGATCCAGCTTTCGATGTTTGTCAATGCTTCTTTGAGGATGACAGTTTGTAATCTTGCAGATGTCACAAAAGTGTATATACATTTTTTCATCACCAAATTCCAGCAGTGGTACCACCAGCAAATTCGGATGCTGTGTGAGTAATGGATAAAAGTGGTAAAAAGCATGGTCTTATTTTAAAGAAAAACTATTTAGTTATTTGTTAATATTGTTCCTACAAGCAAAGCGATAGTTATATGAAACACATTTTTTAGCCAATCTATTGTTACCTTATTTTGTTGTTGTATTTTTACTTTTAGAATTAGAAAGAAATGAATAGGGAGGGTGTGGGTATAACAATAAGATATCTTGTGCAGAAAGAGTCAAATAAACTTTGATTAAATGCAAGATATTTACTGTGAGTCAGGGACCGAATTTCAAAACTATGTGGGAGACAATGTACGCAGGTTCTGCCTCCCAAGGTTTTGTGTTACACAGAAACATACGCACGCGCGGGACGGATATTTGGGGTTGTTCATCAACCATGCAGCAGCAACACGGCTGTACAGAATCTTCCCACCCATGCCTCGGCTCTAAACCTCCCTTCCCTCAAATCTCCTCACCCCCTGCTCCACATACACACGCACACCCTCGCGGCAGCACAACCCCAGTTTCCGGAGACCGAGTTCCGGTCGGACCGGAATCCCATTAGAATGCATCGTTGCCACATTTCCACCCATCACCAAACAAACAGACGGATTAGAGGCAAACTCGTCGGGTGCAGGGGTTGGGGGCTAGAAGGAATACAGCCCCGATAGAAGCTTGCCATGAACGTTAAAATGTATACCACACCGTGTCAAATTAGCAACGTATCAAAGTGATGCCTAACACCTAGCCGATGAACAGAGTCACATAAGGTTTAGAAACCTTTCAATCACGTTTATTCAGGCGATTAAGTGCTCCGCATTGACCAGCAATGTTGTTTAATGAGATGTGAGAGATTATTGATTACAGAACGCAATGTTTGCTTTCATTTTCCCTAAGGTGAGAAAGAGTTTTGAGGAACGCTAAGTTTAACGAAAGAAAAAAATTGCATCTTTTGAAATGTTAGAAATGTGCTCAAAAACTTACCATGGGACACAATAAATAAATCATCGTTACAAACCATAAATAAGTTTACTTTAAAATTTTAGGTATATGTTTTAAATATAACAAAATTATTTCCTGCCCTTTATTACAGTTTTAAAAATCTCCAGGTGCGTTTTAATACATTTTTGCGTAACACAGAGCGGTACTGCTTTAGTATATTATAAGTAAATGTTTGTGTTGGGCACTAATACTAAATTATTAGTAGTAACACGTCGTAGTATAATGGTATATTCAAAACCAATGTATTTTTCTTTTATTATAATTTTTCTATGATTTTATGCAGGGCTTTCATTCCGCTAAGTAACTTTGCCAGCGGAAAGTTAATGCATAGCGCCCACGCCATCTACCGAGTGAAACCATGTCACATGGGTGGAACTCGCAGGACGCAATTTTTTGTTTCTTTCGTTTTTTATCAGTTAGTAAATAGTAATCAATGCACTGACCATCACAGTAAATACTCAACTTGCCCTCAGTCTGATTGTTTTTTAAACATATTTTAGATTCTCGCCGCAATTCATCACCCGGATATCGTAAACTGCCTCCCGGATATTTTGTTTCAGTGACTTGACGGGTTTTATTACAGTAGTAATTTTATAATGGATATGAAACAGCTGAGTTGCTTTATACGCACCCGGTAGATACGCTAATTTGCTGAGCTGTTCAAGATTTCGAGGAGAAGCTTCTAATCAATTGCCTGTTTCGTCAGCCATCTCCTCTATTAAAACCCAGTTTTTTGGTCTTGGATTGTCAATGAAAACGATTTGGTTTCGAACTTTATTAAATAATCTGAAAATTGGATTTCTCAATGAAGATTTTGTTCCTTAAAAGACAGTACGCTTTGCGATTTTTTTCGTACATATCAACCATATTTAAGCATAATTTGTTTTAGAGTATATCTGCCTTTCGACCACTCTACAATACACAAATACATAGTAGAAAGTCTAATACGCACTTTCTGTCGGTCCTGGTGATCTAGTGGTAACCATAATTATATCGTAGACTCAAAATCGCAAGTTAATCCGGTCAGGGTCGATGGATTTTTCAGCCTAAAACTCCTAAGTATGTGGCTTCCTTCAAAGCGATGTAAAGCCGTGGGTCCCACGGTGCTTAAAAGAACCTCAAGCCTGAAAGAAGAGGCATCTGAGCAAATCTTATCGGCCGTTTTCCGCTCCGAATTGGAAGGGAAGCTGATGAGATGTTAAAGAACGCCCGTAAATAGACCAAATCAACAACGAACTTCCAACATAAATCCAATTGAAATATTTGACGAGTCAAAGACGACTCCATTGTCTTCGTCAGCGGAACTTAACTCCAGTCTTTCAGAGAATCACGCGTCCGCTGAAGTTCAGTCTGTTTCCACTAATATTGCTAACTCCAATTGCGTAGCGGAATGGGGGGACGATATTTCACGTTCATTTAGTACAGCTACTTTCATAATCTTCAGTTTTATTTTATTATTTCAATAGCAATCTTATTACATACATATGATAATTTTAGATAATATATATGAATAATACTTTCATAATATTTTCCAGCTCCCAAAACATGTATTTTATTTTCATATATAATGGGACTTAACACCTGTATTAAATGATGTTAGTTTTTTATATTTCTGAAATTGTATAATAAATAATTGTTTTCTTCCAGAAAGTTGAGATACGTTTGCTTCTAGCTAGGAGTATTATCAAGCTATATAATATTATGATTTTAATTCCCCTCAGAGGCGGAAAAAGGAAACCCGAGACACCTTTGTTCGAAGGTGATGAGCGATATTTGGTACGGGAAGCTTTGCCACGAACGAAACCTCTGCAAATCTGACGGCTTTCCAGAGAATGGTATCTAACCCATAAATGCTGCACGTTTATTCTCTGACTGTTCTTGGAGCTTGTGTGAGGTACAACATAAGCCTAGCTACATACTGGCAGACTTTAGGAATGAGCTAAGAGCACCTTTATCTGTTCAGCGGAACTGGGCTCTTTATCTGGGTGAGGTAGACACAATAGGCGCCTTTTGCGAAGTGTTTGGGACGCGAGACCGTCTCTCCTAATCTCCTAATCACTTTATTTTATAATATTTAATTTACATTGATGCATATGTCATTTAATCCATAACTATAAGTTATATTACTTTAATGTGTTTCAATTTATTCCTCTAACTTCAAAGTCATTAAAAAGAAAAAGAAAAATAGAATAAATTAATGACATCTGTGTCTATAACTAGCAGATTTTGCCTATTCTGGCCAGCCAGTGACAAGATTCACTTAGAACCTGAACATTGCAGTATATATTTTTATTTATGTCCAAAAGGCTAAAGTGAACTGTACGTTAATATTTATATGATTTCAGGTTTAATTTAATGAACTGTCTTTAGATGCCCTATGTTAACATAATTGCCTTCATAAAAAGGGTGTTCTTCAGTTGCGGAATTATTTTTTTTCCTCCCATTATAGTATCATCTAGTTACGTATATGATGAACTCGGTGTTAAGACTTGCTCACAGCCGAGCTACAGCTAAAGAGGCAGGACAATACAAGAGTCGGCGGTAGAAACATTAATGCATTTAAAAGTTTTGTACTCATTCATGTCATGCATAAGGATGCTGGAACCGCCTGTCTTATTTTCTATACCTTTTTGGCATCTGTTTAAGAAAGTGTCTGACTGCCAAGCGAACTCGGTACAAATCATAATGACTCCTCGTGGAATAGAATAATTAGGCCTAGTACATTCAATAGAATTAAACTGTAATCCTAAAACATAAAAAATTCTTGTGCTAGTGTTTGCTATTTAGTATTTTAGTAGACTTTACTCCAGCATCAGACATATGTTATTTCTTTCACTGTTCGAATGACACCGTGAGACTAAAGGCTAACGTAGCAATTCGGTTAACTCCACCCACTTCGACTCGTGTAATCCAACTACTGGGGCGATGGCTTATGGCCAATGAGTTCACATCCGCTGCATCGGCCATCATATAATTGGATGGGATGTAAGGACTTGACTATCGGCTGATAAATTATTATTTTATTCTTCAGCATCATAATCATCTTTTAATAATAATAATAATAATAATAATAATAAAAACAAAATAAATATCTTAACTGAATTTATACTCCGTGGGTCCATTATGTGAACTTTCATAAAGGTCCAGACATATCTGGGGTAGCAGGTTAGCTACTTCGACTAGAATTCGACACTCCGCTCCCTGAACCGCAACGCCTTAATTCCTCAGGATAAGTTTTAATTTATTAAAAAACTTTGTATTTATTAAACCTTTTAGACACAATGAATGTTACTTTAGAGTGAATTGCGTAATTATTTTCTAGAATGATTGTATACTGCTATGAGATTGGTACTTTTTTTTTAATGGTGTTTAACGACCGTTTTTACACCAAGGCACCACAGGCGGTGAACACTGATGATACTTGAGATGAAATGATATATTGGGAAAGGATTTTTTTAAAGTAAGAAACGTTCCAGGCCTAAGTTTGCCACTTATGAGGACTGGGAAAAAGCTCAATCAGGGAGGACGGTCCTAGCGGGATTCGAACTCCAGACCTCCCGCTCACGAGTCCGCGCCTTAACGCCTCGGCCACCCATGTCGGTGAGATTGGTACGGAAAGTATTGTTTAAGAATATGACAAAGGTGAGAAGTCCAGATGGAAAACAGAGTAAGCGGGCAAGATTTATAACTAAAACCCTAAAATACTTTGGAAAATGTTCAGATAACTTATTGAGATTCAACTTTTATTATTTTACATATCTTAAATTTCAAGAATGTTTTAAATAATTCTATAATATTATAAACTAAGATATTTTTTACATTTTCCCTTTTATTTCTTTGTTCCCTCTTAACTGCACATTTAAAGAAAAAAGTCGGGAGAAATTATTTTGGGCTCTGTGTGTTATTTGCTAAAATTTCTGTATTTGAATTACCGAAAAAACTATTAAATGTAAGACTTAAAATTTTGATTGCCATGCTTCAATTTCTGTTCATGAAAGGAATTTTCAAAAGGCAACTGATCAAAGTAGAATATTTAACAACATTTTTAAAAACACACTTTCTTTCAAATTCCTCAAGGGAAATATTAAACATTTTTGTAAATTCAGTGAAGGTGCGTGTTCTATTCCAATTCGATAATACTAAATAGAATAAAATTTACAGACGATTTGTATCATATCAACTTTTTAAGTTGCAAAGTTTTGGATCTACCATATATAACTCAATTAAAGGTAACACAATTTTAGCTTGAAATATATATTAAAAAACAGTTTTTAGAATTGACTGTAATGAAATCTAACAGAAGAAAGTCTCCATTTATTTTTTAAATAGACGCTTTTCTTTGTATAAGGGGCTATCAATCTTCTTTCAGAAAAACCAGTTCACCATTGAAGTATCGCACTTGCATTGATATTGTTCCTCCTATTTGTGCAAATTCATAGTGGAATGCCTTTTCAAACTGTTTTGCTGAATTTCATTTATAAAACTCTATTTTTATTGTTTATTATTTCATATTTAATAAAAATTTTCTCTAATCATAATATTGTAATTCCTAATTGTCAGTTAAAAAAAACAACAGAATAAAACACTAGAAAATATAGCTTCAAGGACCTCAGTATGCTATAAACTGATATATGTACACCAAATCCTCATATGTACACCGAATTCCTCATAGTATGTAATCTTTGTATGCCACCCCCGCCAAAAAATAAAATACTGATACGTAGATCTGCAAATTATTTCCATGCTGCTAGCTTAATGTTTTTCAGTCTTGTCTCAAAGTCTGAATAAACCAGACGCGTTCTTATTTATAGCCTCAAAAATAACTGTCGCAAATTTAGCATCAGTAATATTAGGAGACTTTCCCATAAGTAAGTAAAACGCCGGACCTCCTTGTGTAAGGACTTCACAAACGGAAAAATTAATGTGTTTGTAATATTTTGGTGTATAACGACGAAAGTAGATTCTGAAATGCAGTGGACTTGAACTCAAACCCAGAACCTATCATCTATTCCTGAATGCTTCAAAGTAAAGTTTAAATTTTGTTGCACAACGGGAATAAGTTGTTCATGCAGCAGAATGAGAGAAACGAATGGAACAATACAAGATTATGACATAATCTTCTAGATTTGCAAAAAAGATTTACAAAGAAAGAACACGGAAAACTTCTTTGTAAAAAAAAATTGTCGAAGAGCGAACTATTGCTAGTGAGAACGTCTTCCCCTGGCTGGACCTGATACACTTGTCCTTCCACAACACCATATAAAACTTGGTTTAATGAACTCGTTTGTGAGTAGTGAGCGAATACGTTTTTTTGTTCCATGCTCGAACCTGAAGCCAAAATGTTCCCCTTTTGTACTCTGAAACCAAGGTGCGGGGCCTGATTTTTCGTTAAAAGAAGTGGTTAATGTAGTCCGAGAAACTCCAAGCAATCCGCAACAGTGTTGCTTAACATGGAGTTTGCTTGGCGGTACTCTACATGTGGGCATAGAAAGGCAGTGCCCAAACTCAGTAAATAAGACTATAATGGACGGCTTCTCTGTAGCTTGAACTGTTTTGACTCACAATGCCACGGATAAGTGATTAACTTGTACCCAAAGGGACCAGACGCAGGACTCTAGTGGTTTAAGTTCTCCAACTGAATCAAGTATGGCGTTCATGCAGTCCCTGTTTTCCATTATTATGGCACTTCATATTCAGGGTTTCGTCCAGTATGCTGCTTTGGTGAAGGTTTCATTATTGACGCAAAGTTGGCATACATAGTACGACGTTCGTTTTTAGACGAATGCACTGAACCTTGCTTAATATCCGTTACATGGTAACCGACTGTCACTAAAACATAGAAATTCCGGACTTATCGTTTCATCCACTCTGTTCGTGACCCTATACAAGTATTTCATTTGTTGAATTGTTGTTAGTGATAGCAGTTATATATTTATTGATATGTTTTTTTTTCTTTTTTGTCGTTTTTAATTCGGCACTGCTTTTCTTTATGTACTGAAGACTCGAACCCTCTGTATGTACTGGGGATTGGATCAAGGAACTGGGGCTATGCAGTTCCGCAAATCTGCGTGCTTTATTAAGTATTTTTCTTCAAGATTTCTAAATATTTGTGTAACAATTATTATTTTAAAATAAAGATATTTCTCTATTTATAACAAAGATTTTTGTAAAAGGCTACAACACAATAAAATATGAATGGACTATAAGAGAACTTGAAAGCTACAAAAGGCCTAAAGGCCTAATGATTGTCAAGGGGTAACTCTTAAAATGTCCTGCAACGAAACCCTTACTTAAATCAGCAGATTTATCTATTTCCACTCATATAGCGGATTAAACTCACCACAAAAAATTAATACAATTATGTTCACTGTAATTCCCAACCGCCTTAAGCGCACTGTTTAACTACACATTTATTCAGCATCATTGTAATGTGAAACAGATCCATTTTCACCCTTCGGTAATTTCTGCTCGTTTAATGAATTTCCTCGGGGACATGGTACACATCTGTATAATCAAAACAACACATTGACTTTATGCAACAACCTTTTTGCCACTGGAATTATCAAGATAATAAAACTAAAACCTCTAAATGAATAATTTATCATGTGAACATTATCCTTCATTTAGAACGCGCGATTCAAGGCTTTGTAACTGAAATAAAGGCTAACAACTATCACATATCAGAAGCGCAACTGATGGACATTGTGAGCGTACGTGGTCCTTGATTTCTATTACCATAAACTACCCTAGCGTGAATAGTAATAGATTTCATTTTATCTCTCCTAATTAACTTTGTTTATGAAACTTTTACATTCTTTATTGTTTAATATTTCATGTATAAGAAAACCACCACATATACAATTTTATATGTGATTAAGGAGATTAAATTAAATCAAGCAATTGAATTGATATTGTAAAATATTTTCATACACGGTTAGATATCTTTAGCAGATTAAAAAAACCGCGAGATCGTTAAGACGTAAACTCGTGAGCAGGAGGTCTGGGGTTCGAATTCCACCAGGACCGTCCTCCCTGACTGAGGTTTTTGCAGGCTTTCCTCAGTCCTAAGAAGCAAATAACAAATAATAGGAAAAAAATGTGAAATTTAGATTACATAAACCCAGCTTATAATAAAAGTAAATTAAATTATATTTCATATATATGTACATATAGTATATTTAAAAGTGGTGTTTAATAACGCCCGTTTTTACTACTGAGGCACCACAGGCGGTGCACACTTGTGATACATGAGATGAAGTTATATATTGGGAAAGGATATTTTTAAGGAGGCCTAAGTTTAGGGTACCTCCCCGGTATTTGCCAGTTATGAGGACTGAGGAAAATCTGGAAAAAAAACCCAGTCAGGGAGGACGGTCCTGGTGGGATTCGAACCCCAGACCTCCCGCTCACGAGTCCGCGCCTTAACGACCTCGGCTACCCGTGGCGGTATTTAAAGCTAACGTCTTTACCTATGGAATGAAAATAAAAAAGGAATATTTCTTTTTGTCCACATGTTCTACGGACGAATAACTTCAAAATGTTTGGTGATGCTGGTGGGAAATCCAAAGGTATTACTCCTGAACCTATTAAAAACGTCTAACCACACTAAGTTTAAATATAATATTATAAAATAGTTACAAGCTAAGAAATATTAATATGAGTTCAACGCTATTAGAAACTTGAGCGTAATGAAATGGTAGAAAACCGGCTTTCTCTTTTCGAAAAATTCTTTATCAGAAGAACTAGCTATGTATGCAGATATATTTCAAAGTGTTTTAATTTTATCTCACTCTTCTTTTAATTTTATCTCACTCTTCTTTTAATTTTATCTCACTCTTCTTTTAATTTTATCTCACTCTTCTTTTACATCACTAACTGCTTCAACAGTAACATCTTACAAAACCGACGATTTGTACAATTACTATGCCATGAATATCAGGATAATATTTGATTTACATTTTATGTACTATTAAATTCTGAGAACACAACACTGAGTGAGATCGTGAAACAACTTTAGTTAAAATAACGTGATATAGAAATACTGACTACAGATTCAATATCTGGTTTCATTTATCTTTCTTTTCAATTGCTGATGACGTGCCAACTGTAATGCGTTAACATGTGCTCATTTGAATGATATACTTCAGAAAATGTGTTAACTTTCCGTAAAGGAAACATTATAATATTTTACAAAGCAGGATAGTATCATTAATTGTTTAAGTAAGACAGGCATGTAGTATTACTATGTTTATTGTTACTACTGCCCTTAAGTCGAATATCTACGATTTAAAATGATGATCACACATGTACCTTACTTAACCTGAGAACATATACGAGAGCGGCCTGAGAAGTTCTGGACCTAACAACAAAGGAACCCCCTTTCTTCAATTAAGTATTAGTGATATTTTCAAGCTAATCTCTCGTAAGATGATTACATCTATTCCAGCAATACTTCATTGTCATTGCCCTACCTTTGAAATGGTTTATCAGAAGGTATGCTAAATATTCAAGTTCAGTGTTTTGATTAAAAACCTTACCAGCGAGGAGGAGTTTGGGCTGAGATCAGATGAAAATCAGAGAGAGTCATATCTGGAGAATAAGTTGAACGCTCCAACAATGCGTACTTCAATTGTGCCTTCACTAAAACACTTTTGTCATAGGTGAATTGTAACGATGAATATTAATATTTTCTTCTACAAGCCCGGCCTTTTCTCAATAATGCTTTTATGAGTTGATTCCAATGGTTCTAATAGTACTTCTTATTAAGATTTACCCTTCTGGAGATAAGCAATTAGTAGCATTCTTTTAGAGTTCCGAAAGACTGATGTCATCATATTTTCTGCCGATGGGACCGACTTCTCTTCTTTGGAGCTGAACAAACCGCATCTGTCTACTGTTTCGACTTCTGTTTACCATCACATTTATAAGTCGATGCACTAAACCAGCCCTATTTCTGTTAAAATGTCACAAATACTTGCGATATTTTCTTATGAATGCGTTTTTGATTTGCTTTTAACAATCAGTGCAAAGCTTTTTCACGGGAAATTCTTCATATAAAATAATTTACACGTTCCATTGAAAATGCCTTTTAATGTATTTTTTCAATGAATTCTGCTGCTGTTGCACTTTTTGAACATCTTTCATGCAAACCATCTTCAAGTCTGATATGGTCATCTTTAACTTCAGCAATGCATTTTAATCCTTGAAAATGAAGGAGAACAGTTTCCGTAAACGTTCTTAAATTTTGCATGAATTTCCTTTGGCGTTAAACCACATTTCACTAAGAATTCAATTTTATTCCTGTTATGCAATACCCACACCGTATCTGCTTTAGTGGTATTTAGTAGAATATTTGAAACAAGTCTTTGATATTTCAAATGAATGCTTAAGACAGATGTACCAACTTGTCTTGTCAATTGTATGACCATGTGTGATTAAGGTTGGAAACTTTTTCCACCCTGGTCAGAAATTTGTATTAATGTAGCAGCTCATTTCCCATAATGCATTTCAGTTGGTTGCCTGGTTTAATATTTTGTGGATTGAATGAAAATGTGTTGATTGTGTTAGAAACGCTATTATAGTGTTATTGCGCAAGACTATGCTATGTGTGTATGTGATAGTGTACGTACCTTTAAATTGTACCTAATATTTATATGTTTTCACGAAACAAACTACTTTCACGCGCATTAAACATAATACTCAGTGGGGGCTAAAAATGGGCAAAGGAACATGAACTTAGAAAGGTGCAATTTGATTATATATACTTCAAAATCCATCAAAGTCGATTTGAACGATTTCTGCTCTATTTACATGGCTATTCTCAAATGAAGCATGGATGATAATCGAGTTAACGCCACTGAGCAACATCAGGTTACTTTTCTTTTCTTTCTTTTTTATTTTTAATATGACGTAGGTTATGAATTGCTTCTGTAAGAATTATATAGATTTTAGAAAAAATGTTATTACATCAGTTTTATCTACAGTATGCAACAAAACAACCGACACTGAAATTATCGATCATTTGCTATCCAAGTTTATTTCATCGAGGATGCTGCACAGCATCCGCAAATAGGAGAGATACAGAGACCTCATTTTATCCCATTCGTGCGGGATTTGCGCCTTTTTTGTGTGTCACGCCAGAAACTTACCCCTCCAACGACAATAGATACAGTAAGATGGAGCAACAGCCCACACCGCGGGGAGTCTCTTGCCCTTCTACAATGCACTTTGGAGATCGACTAATTTCTCGTGAAATTCCATTTCCTTGTCCTGCCTGCTCGCAGAATCTCATGATCCCTGATGCCTGCATATGGAGCGTGCTGAAATAATCAGCCTCAAGATATATGACCCACCTATAAATATTCCTGAACTAGTGAGGAAACAACGTAATTTTTATGACCTTACAGCAATGTTTGTTCATCAACATGTTCAATAATCTTCAGATGGCACATCAACGTATACATTTTGAACACATTCTGTATCAACACCATTAACTAACATTTCAGTGTCGTTTGTTTTGCCGCATACTGTTGAATACTATTACTTATCTTGTAATCGTGTTTATAATTCAATACCAAATATCGATGAAAGATCTGTTTTTTTTTTTTATTTATTTTATATTTTCGCTAGCGCCGTTCCCCGATTTCTGGGAAAATATTTATAATACTCTAATGTTAATAATTATTGATTTTAGCGTGTTTTCTGTAAATATTTATTCTGTAATTAACTAGAACTTATTCCTTTTCGTAGTATTGGAAATAATTTTTTCTGCAGGCTTCGTTTTCGTACCACTATTAACTCATCAGGTCAAGGGTCATTTGTCTAATAATATGGCCTGAATCAGCATTACTGAGAAGGTTCTTCCACATTATTCATAACTTTTGTAGCGTTTTCTGCACTTTAATTAAATGTCTTGCAACAAACACCTCCATAGATATAAGTCTATCAGTTCTATTTCAGATGCATAATGTGGTATGCCCGTCTCGAAATAACTTTTGTTGATGTTTTTGATTCTAGTGTTTCTCTTGTATGCAACTGTATATTTCTTATTGTTTAGTTTTTGCGTTTTTTAGATTTTGCGTTTCATTTATTTTAGCATTTCTTATTCTTTCAATATCCATGCTGAACTCGGTACATGAAGACAAGAAGCATGCATGCTATTTTTGTTAATTTCCATGCGTAAGTATGAATTGTTAGTATACTGCAGATAGTTTTCTCCCAAGTTCTTTGTTATTCTCCTGAACTCTGTTCAAGTTGTCTACATATTCCAATTCGCGATTATACTGTGTTGCTATTGGTTTTGTAGAATTAACTTTGCACTACTAGTTTGGTGTTTCGATGTATTTATTTCAAAGCGGCGCTTAGTTCTTTGAGATCTATTTCAACCGCAAAGCGGGAATTTCATAATATCCCTCACTCCATCTATATTGACTCTCCCTGAAGCATAGACTGCATATACACAATTTATATTTATACATTAGTGTTTATATTTACTTGCCGTATATATAATTTCTTCCATAGTGGCAGCAAGAAGTTCTACAGAAAGGAGTGAAAGGGACTAGGGAACACGACATTCTCATAAGCAATTTTTTGGTATTTAAATTTTTTATATGTTCAACGGATATTTTTATTTTTTAGTCTTGTATAAAATGTTGCTTTTTATAACTAAATTTAATTTGTAATTTAGTTTTGAGTTCTCCTGTAATGAACACCATTGTTCAATATTTTATAAATTCTGTTTAATTTCTAATCAACTTAGTAATATAATTATATTATTTAATTAGAAAATATATTACTTTAAGACCATTTACACAATTTTCCAAGTTTGGAAAAAATATGTATTTGAATTTGTCTATAGACAATTATTTTAATGCTAATTTTTACAACCGAAAAAATCCATCAACCCTGGCCGGGATTGAATCCGCGATCTTGGATTTACGAGGCAAGTATTTCTTCGAGATTAAGGAATTTCCTTAGTGTCACCAGAGCATACTCAATCCTTTAAACATCCTCATAAATCACAATATAATGTGAAAGCATTACAAAATAAACTACAGGTGGAGCAGCTAACGATAAATATACTGGCAAAAAATTTATTTTCTTTATTTAATAGTAAATTTTAATTATTGCGATCATTTAAACAGATAAAATAGTGCATGTAATGTAAATTTTTAAATCATAAAGTTTACAAAATTTCCCAAATTGTAAACATAAAATTTACAATTCCTAAAGATGACAAGAGTATATTTGGATTGCTGTACATTTTCCAATATAATTTTATATAAACATTAAAACATTAGCATAATAATGTTCAGTATCAGAACGTTGTTTTTAAGACGTAGTTTTCGGTATGGATGACAAGTTTTCATGAGCCCTCATAAAAAGTAATTGGCTAACATTCTAGTTACACAATAACACATTTCTGAATAGCCGTCCTATAAGTGAACTAAAACTATGAATTCCAGCATAATAAAATTAAATTAATTTCTTTCTAAGTAGAAACCTTCATTAAACTAGGTACATGGTGACATTTTTATATTTGTCTTATGGAAATCTATACAGAAATTTGAGCTCTGCTACATTAATTAAATTACCTAATCGTGAAAATCAAAATGAATTAAATGAGCCTAAACTTTTAAGGGAAATCAGAATATATTTTCAAATGTTATTTTCCATTAGCCAAAGTTTTGGTGTGACAAGGTTTGAAATTTTAAAGAACTAAATATTTTAGTAACACTAAATCATAGATGCACAATAGATTCTAGACATGCTAAAATGTCTTAGAAGATAATTTTATGATTTTGCTTAATGGATATTTTGATTGTCCAACTGTTGTCATTCAGTGTACCTGGCTCTATTTACCTTTATACCTTACTTATAAATTGTACAAATTTGTTAGTGTGTGTTTGAATTTTCAAAGTGGAATAACTGGAGTTAAAGTGATGAGACCTAAAATGCAATCCATATTAACGTTAAACTTTTTCCTTAATATCTAAATTGGCGTGTTTTTTTTTTTTTTTTGTCTAAATTAGATAAACAGTCGTGCTGGCAAGTTTTAAAATTATAGTAGTGCATACTTTAATTCAGATTTAGAGACAACTATTATTATTTTTCTGATAATAAAAATTATGTTGATCATACTTATCGTTTCCAAAATGTTTGTTTTATTGAAAGTCTTAATGATAACAATTTATTAAGAAACTAATATCTTTAATATTTCTTTTAACATCAAACATGAAAGTAGAATCTTGAAACCACACACTGTCACACATACATATTTGTCATTTCACAACAACCTTAAGATAAAGAATAATTTATAAAAATTAAAATAAAATAATACAATATAAGGATCGGGTGTTTTACGCGACTATCTTAACGCATAGCTTTAAGGGATGTCACCTATTACTTAACTGGCCGAAATACTGCATATTGTGCGTTCCTTTCTTCAGTGTCTTTTTCCTGTTACATTTAATAGGGTGTTATTAGTGACCAACTACGTTTAACTAATAGTTTTGTGTTGATTACTTATGATAGATTTGTCTTTTTCTTGGTTTAATAGAGAATGCTTCATATAGAGCATTTCTCTGAAATTTCTATATGTGACAATGATTTGTGTGCCACAAAGGTCAGACGTATAGCAGACATGTAATGTGGAGATTGAAGCTAAAGATGTCCGAAATGACTCTTGGTAAACATTACTCTACTAACCACCTATGTCGCAGACAGTGAATGCTGTAAAGGGGGCAGTAATAACAGAAATGGATCGGTTCAAACAGGCACGGCTGCTGTTGGGAACATTTCTCATTGCCTAGCAGGGAAATGCGGTGAAAATAAACGAAAAAGCCGTAACTTCAGTCACTTATGCATTTTAAAAATGTGCTTGCCAGTGCAGATTTTATACATGAGTCTGTATAATACCCTGGAGGGTGAATATATATGAGTACATGAACACCGGCTGCAGGTATAAAATAATAATAATAATAAAAAAAGGAATTGGAAATGCAATTAGCCTTTTTTTTTAAAATTAACCGCGACACTGTTGCTTTTTAAACAACTTTCCTCCCTTCAATGTTCCCCTCTACCCCTGCCTCTTACGCGCGCGCGCGCGTGTGTGTATGTATGTAGGTGAGTGCACATGTTGCTCGGTGGAACACGTTCCAACCGTACAAAAAACGCACTGCCTCACCCTCCACGTGCGTGGGAATGCAAAAGTAAACATCAGGTGGCCGCAAAATGCTAATATCTACATATTTATTATAACCTACCTAGCCATACATTTTAATGGCGCAAAAGTTAGTTAATAACCGGGTTTCGTGTTCCTTTAGTCGTTAAAAGTGTGTCAGTGTATTGTGAAGAAATGACTAAGCAAAGGTCAGTTCTGGCTTGACGACTAAATGGATACCTAGCATCGATCTCGTGCCGGACAGCCTGATTAGGGTTTGCTAATCGCGAAAGCGAATGATTGGTTACTTCCACCACAACCTCTCACCGAATGAGTTTACAGTTGAAAAGCTACAACCACAGTGTAGGTAGCAGCACAGTTCTGCGTTGTGAGTCCTATTACAGCTTGCCAACTTGTAAAAACAATCCGACTCAAAGTAGTAACCGAAATATACTAAAATAAGCCCAAAGTGATGCTATTTATGCATGCCAATAATACAAAATTTTTATTTCTTCAATCTTTTGCAATCAAACTGAATGGTGTTTAAGTAATTACGAGGAATTTCTAGGAATTTTTAGTGGAATTATTATTTTTAATTTATTTAGCACCAATTATATTACAAAATATATAACACACCCAGCATCTTAGAGCCTACTTAAAAGTTACCTAACTACATTGCTTCCTGTTCAAAAACATCATAAATATAGGTTGTTGATGTATTGGGGACCAAACCATAATCAATTTCATTACTTCAATTTCTTGCTATAATCACAAAAAAATTACTAATCCTCTATATCTATACTCTCTATAGATACATACCTATGAATACCGGGAGGTAATGAGTGCATGCCGAGGTGCTTTGTGAGTTTTTCGTCGCCACTCTAAGTCGGAGAACATGATTTGTTATAAATAAATGCGCGCAAAATGCCGTCGAGTGATTAAGGATAACAAAAAGGTCTTGGATTGCTTTTGCAACTTTTAACCGTTCAACGTCTTTATCTGTTGTTTGAGATAAGCTACGCCGCGTTGCATGCAAACCTGGATTTACGCCCCAAGGTACAACACCGTGCACTTGCTACTGTAGCCAATATATTAGGTCGCACATTCGCTGATGTTTCGGGCTTCGTTACTTACCCCCTGCTTTTCGTACAATTAAGGTGCAGCTTGAGTCGAGGGGTTTCTCTTTTCCCTCCGACAATCAGGAGTGCTATAATGTCCCATTTACATCTAGGGAATTGTAGTTTGCGCTTTCTACCTCTCGGCATTGCGCTCCAGGGCCAGATGATACCCATGTTGCTATGTTGCAGCATTTATCAGCGGAAGGAAAGACTTTCTTGCTCCTGATTTTTAACCGAATTTTATGTGATGGCACGTTTCCATGCGCTTGGCGAGTGGCCAACGTCATTCTTATTGCGAAGCCTAGAAAGGACCTTCCTTCCAGTTACTGTCCGATTTCCCTCACCAGTTGTGTATGCAAGGTGATTGAACGGTCGGCTTATGTGGTGGTTAGAGTCGCAGCACTTTTTGACGAATGCCCAGTGCGGTTTCCGTCATCAATCAACCATCTGGTGTCTATTTCCACTCATATTATGAATGGATTTGTACGGAAGTGCCAAACGATCGCTCTCTTTTTTGATTTGGAGAAAACCTATGATACCTGCAGGAGAAGCGTCATTCTTCATATGCTTCATCATTAACATATATGCGGTCGTATGTCTTGTTTTATTCAGGAGTTTATGAAAGACCGGGTAGGTTCTATTTTGTCATCTCCTTTTATTCATGAGAACGGAGTACCTCAGAGCTCGGTACTTAGTATCACACTGCTTGCCATCGCCATCAATTTTATCACAGAGTGTTTACCGCCAGGGATTAAATCCTCATTGTTCGTCGATGATTTTGCTATCTTTCTCAAATCTCAGCATACTTGTGTTTTAGAACGCCGCCCCCAATGCTGTCTAGACTGCCTTTATGCTTGGAGTATGAATCACGGGTTCCGTTTTTCGACTGAAAAGACTGTCTGCATGAATTTCTGGCGCAGCAAGGAGTATCCTTCATCATCTCTCCATCTTGGCCCAGATGTGCTCTCCTTCGCATATGAAGTAAATTTCCTTGGCTTGGTTTTTGATAGCAAATTATGCTAGTCATCGCAATTAGTGAACTCAGAGGCCGGTGTGAACATTCTCTTAATCTTTTACGTGATTTAAGTGGCACATCCTGGGGAACTTACTGGACGGTTCTTTTACGTTTCTACGTTCTTTAATCCGGTCCAAACTAGATTATTGCAGTATCGTTTATGGCCCTGCGCAACCTTCAGCTCTTCATCGCCTTAACCTCATTCATCACAGAGGGAATCTGTTTCGCCATTGGAGCATTCCTTACGAGTCCTTGTCCAGCCTCTGTGTGGAGTCTGGAGAACCTCCTTTATCTTATCATAGGGACCTTTTACTTTGTGGTTATGATTGTCAATTGGCTGCACAACCTCGTCATCCCACTATGAGCCGTTTTAATACGTTACTGGACAGGTTTTACGCTACTGAGTCACTCACTCTTAAGCCTACTGGCTTTCGTTTCGGGAGAGGTTGGGACATCGGACGTCGAGTTACCTGTTTTTTTCTTATCGGGGAAACTTATTCTGCCCCTTGGCTTTTAGCAGAAGCTCCCGTTCATCTTGGGCTTATGTCTTGTGTCCCAAGTCTTCCACTGCAGCTTCTATTATTCGTCGCCATTTTACCGCGATAGTCTCCTCATTTGCTACATGCAATTTTATTTATACCGAAATCGGACACACGATTTTTTTTTTTGATTGATTTATTTATGGACGCTCTTTAACATCTCAGGTCATCAACGTCCCATTCAATGCAGGGCGTGAAACGGCTGATAAATTTTTCTCAGAGGCCTCTCTTTCAGGCTTGAGGTTCTTTTTCGTGCCGTAAATGTACGACACGAGACCCACGGCTTTACTTCCCTTCCGAAGGAAGCCATACTTAGGATTTTTACGCCCCGAAAAAATCCATCGGTCCTGGCCGGGTTCAAACCCGGTTTTGGACACAGGAGTTGGATATGTCTTTGTTCTTAATAGAGATAGTTTTACTTTTGGTCTTGGCTCTGTGACATCTATTTTAATGGAGGAACTTTATGCTATTTATTTGGCGGTTTTATTTGTTTCTGAACTGCGGCTGGGGACAGTGTCATTTGTCCCGATTCCCTGAATTCCATTTTGTCCTTCCGAAACCTACAACTTGTCTTGTACACAAAATCCAGGACGCAGTGTTTACGTTAGCTGACTCTGGCGTCAGCGTAACACTGCCATGGGTTCCTGGCCATGTAGGACTTCAAGGTTATGAGGTTTTGTTTACTTCTGGTAAACAAGAAACGGAAAACCGTTAAGGTATATTTTTCGCGCAAATAGAAGCTATCACCCCACCTCTAGCCAGAGGGACCGCGAAAAATATACCAACCAGAAGATTGGGTATTACAAATTCATACACTACAGCCAATAGCAACGTAGCATAATATTTTAAAATAAAATTCTAACTAAAGTTAGAAAGCGTCGTCACAAACCGACCGACCGCCAAGATATAAAACTTTCCGATTGTGACAGTCTAGGGGCAGTTCAGTTGGAGGCAATTTGAAGGCAGTTAAGTCGTGAGAGTTTTGAGGGCAGTAGAGTCGTGTACAATTCTGTGTGCAGCTTGCGAGTTGAGAATAGTGGCGGTAATCAAAGTTCCTTATTGCAATAGAACAATATTTAAAATCAACTTTAACCCTGAGTGTAGAACGGACGTTTAATAAAACTTTTTCCTACAACGAACTGATTGCTTTTTTTCAAACTTGTCTATGGGGCATAGGCCTATTCAAATTTTCTTCTACCCGCGAATTGGTTTTTCTTACCTTCCGAAAATCTCCATTTTAATGTCTCATGTAGCCGGAGCAGACGGAGGCAAGGAGCAAGAGGAACAATAAGAAGATTTCCACAGCCAGCCAACCACCCTAAACGGACAACTTCTCATCTACTTCATCTCTTCACCCATAAATTAATCATCATCGCATAGGGCACATAACAAAATACAATTACCACTCCTTAATTTCCTCCGCATCTTCTAAAGCTGATTAAAAGCATATGCTCAGTACGTCTTTATATTCCGATAGTTAAGGAGCATTAATCTTAACAACAAAGACAAGCAGACTTAACCTGTTCAAGAACTGATGGAAGAAAAGGTTAAAATATATCTTATTTTTCGTCAAGTTTTTTGGGTTTCGCTAGATTTCTTCCACCCGCAGACCTATACTAAAGAACAGATCGCATGATTCTAATGGGTTGCAATCTATGGATATGTTCACGCCACTGTTCAAGTTCTTTTAATCGGGCAATGTCAAGCTCTGTCACCGCCACGGGTGGCCGAGGTCGTTAAGGCGCGGACTTGTGAGCGGGTTCGAATCCTACCAAGACCGTCCTCCCTGATTACGGTTTTTTTTTTTCAGGTTTTCCTCAGTCCTCATAACTGGCAAATGCCGGGGAGGTACACTAAACTTAGGCCTGGAACGTTTCCTTCCTTAAAAAAATCCTTTCCCAATATATTATTTCATGTCATGTATCACCAGTGCACACCGCCTGTGGTGCCTCAGTAGTAAAAACGAGCGTTAAACACTACTACTCAAGCTCTGTCGTTTAACGTGATCTTTGAAATCTCTTCTGCAATTTCAAATATTGGTCATTTCGCTGGTGAATCATTCTGTCGTCGGCAAATAGCTGCAAAAGGGCCTTACCATTAGCCGAAGGTTATATCGCGCTGTTGAAACTGTTAGCATACTTTTTATTTATTTATTTCTTAATTAATAATAATAAAAAAATTAATATTGCACTCACCATCATAGATGTTCAAAGTGTCTGATGGTAAAAAGCAATTTGCGTTGGTTGATTTTAAAATACTGTTAATGTCAAAGATTATTGCGGAATAAATTTTTGTTCATGACCCAAATTTCACATTGTTACATTAATTTGCTAATTGCTAAAAATTTTGTACAGCATAAGTTTTCTTCTTTTCCCTAAAATTCTTTTGATTGTGCCATATATGTGAGCAAGTTTTGTTTAAGCTGATTGCCAAGTGTCAAAGAAACTTCAAAAATAGTTAAGAATTTCTTCCAATTCAAGTTGCATTATTAGTACTTTCATAGATATAATGGTAGATCTTAATTTCTCCAGGAGGGACCCTTGTCGTAGATTTAAGGAAAGTTAAAGAACACCATACCTCAGAGAGAGAGAGAGAGAGAGAGAGAGAGAGAGAGAGAGAGAGAGTGAGAGTGAGAGTCCCTGGACAAAATTAGCAGCCATTCACTTCTTAGTGGTGTTGATTCTTAATTTTTCCTAGTATTATTTAGCTTACGAATAACATTATATATATTTTAACGTATCTAAATTGTTATATGTAATGATTTTAGAAAGATAACGACATAATTTTATGTAGAAATGTATTATGTATTAAAACTTGTTAAATAATATAGGGATGATCACTTTGGAACAGTTACACTGCCTTTGGTAACCTCAGCGGACGGTGCATACAGACAATTGCTATTGTTCGCAGGACATAAATAAAATATTAAGTATAATTATATAAATGTTTCTTATGGTGTCAAATTTTGATATGCCTATTCTCATTTCCCAGACATTGTTATACTGTGTGAACACTATCTTCTTTGGTTACGTGTCTTATCGATTACACTTCCCATCATCCTATATAGAGTTAATTATCTACAATTACCACTGCGACGTTTGTGAAACAGGAGGTTCTATTCATGCACTATTTCCACCAAATTGAAGTTCAGACAATTGCTCATCAATTCAGCTCATATAAAGATTATAGCAATCATTAGAAAGAGCCTTTCTAGCACAAATCTACATTTTTTTTTCAAATGAGACAATGCCCACTGACTTTAAGGCAATAAAACTAGATGAAATTAGAGTGTGAATGGGATTTTTTGCACGATTCTAGGACAAATAGTGTGCCAGACGCCGTCATGTGTAGGACTCGGATTTTAAGACTCTTTTTAGGGATTTTCCATAATCATTTGACAAAAAGTAATACATTCCTCCGATTGTTAGCACACTTAGGGAATTTATCAACAGTATGCTGCAGTTTATCTTGGATGCATCTAAAAATCTGAGCCGTAGTCATTTGAAAAATTTAAAGAGTTGTCTTCCCCATTTAAATCCTTGGTAATAGATTGGAAATATACCGCACATTCCTGCCTACCGTGACAGTATGTCACTTTTGTGTTGACGTTTTATTTCTTTTATACGTATTAGAATATTGGAGTTGTTTACTAAAGCTGAAAAGTGGACATGGTCTTAGTGCATGGAGAATGTAGGAAAAATATGGTGCTTTCCTGTACTGTTTACGCTGAGAGATATCATGAATAAATTACAACATACTTCTGATAATTTCCCTACATTATAGACAAAATACGAACAGATTTTATTGCCTTACAATCGGGTAAATTTTGCTTAATGATAATGAAACTCTGAGATCTATATATGACGTTATTTCTAAATTACTTGCCTTAAAATGCTGCAGAAAACCCCAATGGCATTCTAATTTTATACAGTTTTATATAAAGTTAATAATTGTTCAAATTGAAAAACATAAAACTTTGTGCTATAAATACGTTCTAATAACTGGTAGAGGTTGCATTGATGAGCTCTTGCCTGAATTTCATTTCGGTAAACACTGAGTAACAATAACATCTTTCGTTTCAGAACTACTCCCAGTAGTAATTTTAGGTGATTTGTCCGGTGTGCTCATTAAATAATGAAATCCTAACATCACGGGACTGTGTCTTAAACAGTTTTCAAAACTTTTACATCGACTGAGTTTACACCGTGAGTCGTATATGAAAACTTGGTGTGCAAAGAGGACCTAAATCGAGTCATTTCTTTTTGTACACAACAGATTAATGCCTGAATGACAGTTATAAATAGACTGAATTAGAATGTACAATTAGAGGTACCGAAGAATGGTTTTCATTTTATGAATTAATTTACATTGTAGTAGAAAGAAATATTATAACACAGTTAATCGTAATTTGAAAATGCTTATACAGTTCAAGTTTTATTGCAAAATTTCATCCGTTCTTCAAGATTAATGTGTTCTGCTTAGATCTGACTTCAAATTCTATTAGAAAATTTCTAAGAAAAGAGTAAACGTGGATTATTTGAATTGTATTCTCAATGTAATAAATACAGATTCGTGTTTGAGACACGTAGCTCTCGTTTTGTTTATGGTGCTAGACAAAATGGGATTTTTAATACTAATTTTTTTTCTCAGTCGTGCCGGTAAACTTAACACCTTTAATTAACTAATACGATTCTGGATGAGTCTATGTGTGTGCAATACTGAGAGCACGTCTCATGCTGCTGGGAATATTATTCCACTAATGAACACAGAACATGACAGATTACGTCACAGTTCGTCAGGCAAAGCAAGTAGTAAAGTGGGGAACGCACACAGCAGAAGGTTCTGTGAAAGTATTATGTAATATGCTGCCACCCCAACCAACAGTTTCAAACTCATGCCGGCGCGCAGCGTTTGACAACCTAAACGCTAACCCCTCTTTCTACTTTGTTAACACTGTTTTGCATCCTTGAAACAATGAAAAAGAAACAACGCGACATTTGCATCATTAGGACACGCAAAAGGCAACGTGCCTCTACAAACACAGTTTTTAGCAAAGCAGATAAAAATTACTGACACACTAAAGGGGTTCACTGCACTCTGATTAAATCAGTTACAGTGCTTTATTAATGCTAATTCTCTCTCCATCGCTTGACTCTACACACTAATGACCTGCGTGAAGTATTCCAGAAATGTCGTGAGTAATTATCTTGGAAATCTGATGGAAATTAAAGTTAGGGGCATTTGTTACCCAACTTTTCACTACGAACACAGGAAATATTGCAAATGTCTATTGAAAGTTTTGGAAACACGATCTCTCTCATATTTAATTGTACATTTTTACTTTAATGTACGGGAAGAAGGAAAGGAAAAGTACTAGTAGCATAAACGATATTTTATACTGATCCTCAAATACAACTCAATTAGCATATTAGCAACGGTTGAACCAAATGACACCATCTATTTTCTAATATAGAGAGCTAATGTAATTCAATCTCATATGTAGTTAATGGAAAACTGTATTTATTATTTACTGATTATGTAAATGCATTAGGAAACGTAGACAAAGAAGTGTATGAAATACTTTGCATCAAAGAGCATATCTCAGCATCCAATAAACCTTATAAAAAAAGAAAAAAAGGAAAAATAACCTCTGATAATATAAATTTAAATGTGCAATCTAATGTGAAATATATGTAGACCTTTAGCGCCACAATGATGTTATAGCACTATCTAACAGTCCTTAATATTATCATCTACTTCTGTTAAATGTTTAATTTTTGCACACATCAGCTATCTTCTCTCTATAGAGGGTACTTCAAAACTCAGGAAAATATATAATTTTATGTAGATATTCTTAGCTGAATCTATAAATATAATAAATTTGCTTGCCTCGTTATGCTAAGTCTTTCAGTAGCCAAACACGATAGCAAAATGCGAAAATACTGTTTCAAAAATAAAAGTTTCAATAATACTTCCATTAACTCATTTCATTGTGAACAGAGACTCCTATAGTGCATTACCGCAATCTAGTATTCTTTTCAAGAATTAGTATATTGGAGCTATTTGGCTTAGACGCCTTATAAATTTAATTTTTACACAGGTGATTTTTCGAACTCGGGCCGGCAGTGATTATCAATGTGATAGTCGAAAGGGTCATAGAGATCGTCACTCTATTTTTCATAAGTGGATCAGGCTGTCAGCAGTTTGCTTCATACCGGGTGTTCCTAAATTCAGTACACAGTACAGTTCCTAAATTCTGAGAATAATAGAAAAGGGTATTTTTTTTAAAATAACCATAGGTCTGAAATTAGGTAAATAGGAAGGATAAAGACATGGAAAAGATTTATTGATGTGATTGGCAATAAAACAATTAAATTTAAATTTTCACTACCAGTTGTACAACTATGTAACTACCTTACAAGGTCAAAGACTCCCGATGCTGTGAGAGCGATTGCATACATCCATGCGACAAAGTCCTCCTTTGATTCAATCAGCTTCTCGCTCACCATGCTCATCAAGTGTTCCCGCAACAAATAAATAATAAAAGTGACTTGCGATCGAAAGAACGAGCAAGTCCACTGCGGCCAAACCATTGCTCACATTATGTTGTCGAAATGAAATGAAGAAGTGAGGAGGTGCACCATCATGTCTATACCACTTGCAACCTAAACATCAATAGAAACGTTTTGGAGCAATTCTGTCCCTTATAGAGACTGCAGATAAACGTTGCCATTGATACTTCATGACGTGTTTAAGGAAATTATGAAAAGACTATCCTTGTAATGTAAAATTAATCAACTTCAGTTCCCATTCTCTCAAGGACTATAAAAGCTAATGAAATGAAACCTTTACAACATGCAGATTCATACAATTGAAATTTGCTGGTTTATTTTCACTACTATACGTGACTCTGAAGGAAATTATAAATTTTTTCAATTTGTTGCTTTCTTCTATTTTTTCCCAACATTTTATTTTTTTTTATCATTGTTACATTTTGCCCTACCTTTAACACAATAGATCCATACTATCACAATAGTATCAAGAATAAGTGGTAAAAGTATCAAAGTGATAGTTTATACAGATACTAAAAATGGGGAATCTTATTGCAAAAAATATTGTTTTTCAATAATTGCAGCAAAAACACCAGCTAAAACTCTCCAACATTGTGAAACAACAAAGAATGATATCATTAGAACACATGCTGCTAATTTATGAAGTATAACTTTTTCTATCATTCAAATCAAACCACAGCCTTCTACAGCAAATAGTTTCTGAGATATGGAATCTTAACTGAACAATGCGAAATAATAAAAAAAGAAGCTTCTGCAGTGATATATTAAAATTTATTAAAATATTAATAACCAAGGAAAATTAATTAAAAAGTATATCAAAATAAAAGAATATACCATATAATAAAATGTTTTAATACCTTCTTGAAAAGACTACCTATTGTCAATAATAGTTTATGAAAACTAATATTTTTATCTTTAATCACATCCCAAAATTCTATATTAGTTTCAGACCTACGGTTATTTAACCAATTATTTAATTCTTTTTAGTCTCTTCTATTATCTTTTATTATTAGAAATTGCAATATTGCATTTAGAAACACCCGAGATCTACAATTGCTTAGCGGGGTTATTTACCCACGATGAGAATTTGGTGGAATCTGTGTCTGCGATCTGTATTATGTATGCATTTTTTTTTCATTGTTAGAAGGCTTGTTGACTTAGATTTCTGCGGAGATGAATTGTGGGCGATAAAAAATATATCTAGGGCCCAGACTGTTAGACTTGAACCATCTCTTGAAGGAACAACTCAAAGCACACCTGACTCAAAATAACTTGATTGTAATTAACCATACTGATTAGATGAACAGTGAAAAGAATACAAAACTGTTCCCTTATGCATGGTCCGGTGCTTCCTAGAAAATAACCGCGAAAACAAGCAGTATAGAGTCTTTTTGCGTTTGGATAATGCAATATCTTATCATTCATCCAATCGTGATGCGCAAATCTGATTCGCTATCAATCGTTCTATTTGTCTCCAGATTTTGCTCATTTGCAATCGTCTAAAAATAATTTGTACACTATATATAATCGAAAGTTCGTAGCCTTGTCTACCTCTATGCAATTTTAAAATGAATGTGATTGCCTGCCACGAAATTGCACAAGTTTGAAGACAAACTTGGTATTTCTTTTACCATTTTTATACGTTTGTAATTCAGCATTTTTGACTTCAGCTATTGAAGAAAATACATAGTTCTATTCTGGTCATTTCTGGACTCCCAGGCTTACAATATTTATCAAATAATACGAGCGAATTTTACTTTCCAGCTTGGAAGTGCGTTGATTAAATGCTCTAGTGCATGTAATAACGCCTTAAAGTAAAATATTGATTGATTGATTGATTGATTGATTGATTGATTGATTGATTTACGGACGCTCTTTAACATCTCAGGTCATCAGCGTCCCATTCAACTCAGGGCGTGAAACGGCCGACAAATTTTGCTCAGAGGCCTCTCTTTCAGGCTTGAGGTTCTTTTTCGTGCCGTAAATGTACGACACGGTACCCACGGCTTTACTTCCCTTCCGAAGGAAGCCATACTTAGGATTTTTACGCTCTGAAAAAATCCATCGAAATTAAAAGACTACTAATATAATCTTATGACATATAACATACTTTTATTAGAAGACCAAATTTCCTCAAAGTTACTGAGAAATGCCACTATCTTTGAAACTTCCACAATCAGTTCCTATATCATATAGACTTATAACGTAAGCAGCTGACATTTTCTCTTCAAAATGGTTGAAAAATGGGAATTTCTATCACGGCATTCAAACGAAATCTTCCATTGTCTCTCATAAGCTTACCGTGCATATGATGCATGCAGATTAGTCGGTAAAAGTGTGAAACAAGTTTACTGTCTATGAAGAAACTGTCAAAAATGAGACAAGGTTCGTGCTTCAAATTAGTTACAAAGAAATGAAAGAAGTGAGAGTATGAGTTGTATACACTCATAGAAAAATCGCCAAAAGTTAGAAGCCATGATTAGAAATGTCGTAATATGAAGATTAACGTGTAAACCATTTAAACGGTGGCAATTTTTTTATTCATCCATTATAATTTGATGATGGGTAGCCCAATGTTGACTCCAGATCAGATTTTGTAAGAAATCATCTAGGCGAATGCGAAATCTCTCTTTTTTAAAATCGTATCTCGAAATATAATATAAGCTTACCGTCCGTACAATGGAAGTATGATCAATCCTTGAGACTCCATAAAGTTTCTGTTCATCGGCCGGAAATATCCTAGCAAAACATTTCTGGGATCACAAAGCGGTGAAGGATACAAGATGTCCTTGAGATCAGGATTCCCTTATGCTCCACTGCATGAACTATTGTTAGGTTTCAGGGACCCATATTATATTCATAGTTATAATTTGCCGATGTAGTGTAAAGAGGTGCATATATCATTTAAATATGGTTTCATACAGCTTAACCATCCGTCCTATATTATAGACCTAACCGCAATGACCATTATGCCTTTGGAAAACTTCAGAAATTTCTCTAGATGATAGAAAGTAGTAGCGATTTGGTTTAAGGATTTATCGCCAAGCAATACTCCATGCACAATCAATTTGTTACGGATCGCTTGAATTAAAGGCCGGATTATTTATTATCTATCTCTAGTGTTATTTTATTGTATTTCATTTTAAAATCACATAATATTCACTGTTTATTGAGATAGCAACATATTACATAATTCAATGGTGAACTGATATAAAGGCACAACTCCTATAACATCCTGTAAACTTCTCTCGCTTATAGCTCTATTTCTTATTTCCGTTTGTTTTTATCAACAAAAAAAAAAACACGGGTATACTTGTACAGTTTAGAGGAGTATGAGAAAATCTCTTTTCATAAAAATATTCCGCAATAAGTAAATTTGCTGCTTGAAGGTGATCTCTGAATTGGAAGCGCTCTTACATTTGGATGATGATTGCATCTCAGACTTATTTGAAAGCATGTTAGTAGAAGTATTTGTGTAAGATTTACGTCGTTCGGGTTACTGAAGCCTTTCTATAATTATTCCCACAACTTATCAATGTCCGTGTGTTCAATCGTCTCTAGAAGTATCAAATTCTTCAACGTGTTTTTAAGAAATGTGACTATGTATTACATTTCTGTAGCTGGTTTTACAAAATGCGGCATGAAGTTCTAAAACGCTGAGAATAAAAATAATTTGAAACGCAAATCCCTGGTTAGGCGATCGAGCATCTTACTTGGAACGTGTTCTCTATCCTTTCAAGACATTCAATTAATCTGTCTAGGTTTTTAATTGCAACTTTCTTAATTCTAGATTTGAAATTCCACATACTGTTAGGTGGGCGAGGAGCGCTTTTGTCTGCTATTGCACTCAGTAAGGCTATTCTTTGGGAAGAATCGGAAAAGAAAACAGAAATTTCATTGAGTTCCGAAAAGAATTTTATGTATTTTGCAGGATTCTTGTAAAAGAATCAAATTAAGAACGTGTGCATAATGAGCATATTTGAATTTTTCTTTAAAAATACTTTAGACTCCAGAATGACGACCGCCCTTTACACTGGCACCATTGTAAATTTGTGAAATTGCTTTATCAATACATATTTTATCGAATAAAACTTGCAAGAGCAGACTTGCAGACAGCAGATTTGGCATCGTTATTGGATGGACTGTGAAATGCTCAGAATCTTTCACCTGGTTTAGCCCAAGGTCATAGGTAACGAAAAACAAGAATTGCTAAAGGCGCACGTAAAGATGGCCGAGGAAACATTTAGACCGAGAAAAATGGAAAAGGAGGGATGTTGTCGAATATGCGCGGTGTAGTTCACTCTGCTCCTAAGCTGCGAAAGTTGGATTCACGTGCTAATGCATTCATTTCCTTGGAATAAAGGAAAGCGGATGGATGTTTCAGCACTAAGTAGTAGTAGTAGTAGTAGTAGTAGTAGTAGTAGTAGTAGTAGTAGTAGTAGTAGTAGTAGTAGTAGTAATAGTAGTAGTACTAATAGTACTAGTAGTAGTTATAGTAGTAATGGTAGTAGTAGGAGTAGTAATAGTAGTAGTAGGAGTAGTAATAGTAGTAGTAGTAGTTATAGTAGTAATGGTAGTAGTAGAAGTAGTAATAGTATTAATGGTAGTAGTAGAAATAGTAATAGTAGTAGTAGTAGTAGTAATAGTATTAATGGTAGTAGTAGAAATTGTAATAGTAGTAGTAGTAATAGTGGTAATAGTAGTAGTAGTTATAGTAGTAATGGTATAGTAGTAGTAGTAGTAGTAGTAGTAGTAGTATAATAGTGGTAGTAGTAATAGTGGTAGTAGTAGTAGTAGTAGTGGTGGTAGTGGTAGTAGTAGTAGTAGTAGTAGTAGTAGTAGTAGTAGTAGTAGTGGTAGTAGTAATAGTGGTAGTGGTGGTAGTAGTAGTGGTAGTGGTGGTAGTAGTAGTAGTAGTAGTAGTAGTAGTAGTAATAGTGGTAGTTATAGTAGTAATAGTAGTAGTAGTAGTAGTGGTGGTAGTGGTGTGGTAGTAGTAGTAGAAGTAGTAGTAATAGTAGTAGTATTGTAATAGTGGTAGTAGTAGTAATAGTGGCAGTAGTAGTAATAGTGGTAGTAGTAGTAATAGTGGTAGTAGTAGTAATAGTGGTAGTAGTAGTAATAGTGGTAGTAGTAATAGTGGTAGTAGTAGTAGTAATAGTGGTAGTAGTAGTAGTAGTAGTAGTAGTAGTAGTAGTAGTAGTAGTAGTAGTAGTAGTAGTAGTAGTAGTAGTAGTAGTAGTAGTAGTTTTAGTATTTATTATTGCAACTATGTTAGGTGTAGATATGTTGCACATCACAGTCGCATGGGTTGCAAGATCGTTCATGCTCTTGTAAAATACTTCATTTCTGTATTTAATATTTAACTAATATAAAAAACCAAAAAAATTTACAGGGACGGACGAGAAAGAGACATATATACAAGGTGTGTCTGGCATTCATATAAATTCCTCGTATTATTATGTACAATGTTTACAAAAATACAAAATATAGTGCAGTTCCCTCTACCCGGCCTTCTCTTTTAGAGAGCCACAAGTTCAGCAATAGACATTTCACTTTTTACTTTCTGATGATACTTCTTTAATGTGTAACCTAGGAAACAGTTTTAACCTCCTTAGAATTTATATTGGCAAGTTGAGCAATATCTAACCCAGCACTGAAATTAAGAAGTCTCTTGCAAATTTCCGGGTTTACTGAGTCATTACTTTCCTCTACTCCTAGGGCAAGCTCCAAAGTATCACAACTTATTTTCGATAACATGTAGGCACCCATTTATCTTCTTCTGTATAGATTGCCTAAACGTACTGCTTAAATGTAAAATAATGTCTAATGTTCTAAAATATTAGATTCCAGCTCTGAGTGTAAATGACCTTGGAAATGTCATGCCTTTTTGTTTTTTGAGACATATATTCCAAATCATGAACCTTTCATTTTAGTCCACGCAGCTTTACCTCCAAATAACAAGAAGAGAAAGCGAAATACTTATTACTTGCAGCACATCCGCTTTGTTATAAACTTCCACATTCTCACGTCAGTTTTGTCATTACATTTACTTGTACGTGCAGAAAACCTCCCTCAGCTTTGATTTCCAATTTATTTTCACATGTCAGAGAAGAAAAACGCATTTTCTGCATACTATCTAACAAGTTCCTGCCGCTCTTTACATTTCGCTTTACGGACTGACAATGACAGAAAAAACTTTTTTTAACATTTTTTTATTATTTCTATGTTTAAGCAGTTTCCGCCTTTATGCTGCAAACCATCGGACTTCAATGATAGATTTCACTTTATCCCCTTCTCTCTTTTTGTTCTATAGAATAGGAGGAATCAGATTTCTTATGACTCCTATGGAGCTAAATAGAAGCATGCCACTTCTACTCTCCGCTCGCCTACAAATAGCAAGATGAAGTGGAAGACAGAGAATCGGTTTCCATTCCTTTTCGCTCTAGAGAAATGAAATTCCTATGTTAAAAGGTACTCGGGGGTTCCGTTTTCCATTGCTCCTTAGTAGCAACCACCTCTGACCCAAAGGGACTAGACGCAGAAATCTAATATTAACACTTTTCTAAGCTTATTGTACAAAGTAATTAGTGTCTGTTATCTTCTTTGTGGAGATTTAAACAATCCGTTTAAACTTTATTAAACTTCATCTTTACTCTGTTGCACCATGTGGTTGTAATATCCTATCTTAGGTTATTTTTAGATCATTTCCGTATGCACATTTTTATATAGTGCAGGACAAGCTTTGATAGCCTTTTTTTCCTGGACCGGAGACTACGGTCATCCATATTTTATTTATTTTACGTTATGATACGGGTGATGATTGAGGTGTATCAGGATGTGATCAGAAAAGCAACGCTGTCACGTTCCTGCAATCTCTTTCAGTACGTCTTTAGTACCAATAGCGATAGAGTGTGTAAGAGTAAATAATTTATTTATGTATTCTTTATTTATTAATTTGGGTATTCTCTAGCATTAAAAAATATGAGAAATAGTATCCAAACGTTTTCACTCACGAACCCCTTTCATAAAGATCTGAGCTGAGCCAACCTCTTATTAATGTTCAAAATGTTTAGCAATCTTAAATTAGTCTGAAGTTTCTGGAGTTGAGATTAAATAGACCTATTTCAGAATTTCTACTAAAAATGGCACAAAGACGCTTAAATATTGAAACAACGTAAGTTCAAATAACTATATTAATTTAGAATTTAAACACTTAATGCACAAATAGATGAGTTAATAATGCACAGGACATTTCTCTATCTTTAAAGTCTAAACATATAACTCTAAACCAGGCATTGAAAATTGCTTCTTGATTTAGCATAGCGGCGCATGTCTTTGTACCCGCCAGTCTGTTCCTCCCTACCCTCGCCTAGCACCGGTTATCAAAGTGTTTTAGTTATAACAGACTAAGGAAACTAATCTCTGTTACTAAATATCAAACACATGCCTCATTTCAAAGAACTGAAAACAATGTCTAATCTACAATATTGCAAGGGTAAATTGTAATAATAAAAACTCAAAGTCCATTGGAGAAAAAAAAAGTTGGCAATCCCCATTCAATATTTTTGGAATCTTCAGGAGGTTCGCAAAGCACAATTTGGGAAAAACTGCTTTAGCAATAACATGGACACTCTGATTTCTGTGGGATGGGGCTGAGATTATTAAGGTTTGTCGGCACTTAACCATTTTCATGCTTTTATTTGCCACTCTTATATTATGGCTATAATTTCTAGCTTTTCTTTATTCTACTGCTAAATATGATAGGATGATTTTTTTTTCTTTCTTCCAAAGTTCAGATACTTAAAAATATCTTTACATATTTAAATAGTGACAACTATAGATTATTACATTTGCCATTGTCGACGTAATTTCTTTTGCTTTCACTCCAATTATGATATCTGCATTTGTTTATTAGAAATACGTTTCCTATTATTCTCAATCTACTTTTGCACTGGTTACCGTTTCTACATATGGAAACCAACGTTACCTATTCCGAGAAACGTCATAATGTGTTTGACGATGGTATCGTTACTATTTAGTTTATTCTTGCAAAGCTCAGTAGTTTGATTCTCTTATTCGTCCAATTTCCATTAACGATTAATTGCTACTAGTTTTACCTACACGAAAGTTTCAATTTGTCTATCAGGAGCATACTGTACTTGCATTTATAGTAATTTTTGCGGCTAGTAATATTTTAATGCCTCATTCGCTTAACTGAAGCCTTACTTTAGTTCGCTATAGGAACTTAACCTTAACTTAGTTTTCATTTCTTGTACGGTTTATGTTGCTTCAGCTTGTCCACCTGGTAGCCATATCTGGTTCATTACCGCCTATTGTAGGCTATTAGCCAATCTATAAGCATTTTACAACCCATTTGTAAAATTTGTTTTATTTGTTTAAACTTCCTTAACAAGTTTTATGTAGAACTCATGGCAAGCTTGGTTTCTGAATAATTGTGTGTACCTGACATATCGTCAATAAAATTAATGAACTCGTAAAGTACTCACCACTCCAATCCCCTGCTGTTATGAAAAACCAGCTCTTTCCTTCTCTGATTTAGTTAGGTGCTGTGATTGTGGCCAACAAGTATGTAAGGAGGACATTATCTGAAAGCATTAAGCTAAATTTAACAGACGTGTTCTGAAAGATGACATTTTGCAGGAAAGGGGGAAATAATTAATTTTAAATGTTTTGTTGTAAAATGTTCTATGCAGTTTTCTAAGAACATTAATATGAAATCTGTGATGGTAACTGAGTATTGACATTTAAATGTTGGGCTTTTTTAAAATACTAATGGTTCTGTCACATACCCTTGCGAAATAACTATGGTTGTTAAATTGTGCGATTTTATTATAATTAAAATGATATTGGTAGTTCTAGATAGGTAAATTCCCATTATAAAAGTTCCCATCACAGGATATAATAAACTAAAATTGGATGAAATTTTTGTTTGCAGATTACATGATTAGTTCTTCTACGACATAGGTCATTCTTCCAAATGTTCTTGCTAGCTGCTTCTAAGGTATTTTATTATTTATTAATATTTAATGTGTTTTTGCAAGCGCACACAACTATAGATTGTTGTACCTGCATATCTAAAGGTAATGTCAGCCTGTAATTGCATTTCTTCCTCCTTTTCTTCGACTTCTGTGGTTTTATATGCTTATGACGCTCTGTAATAGTTTGCTCCTTGATTGTTTTTGATGCACCTTTTGCACTTAATACGTTTTAACAGCCAGTGATGCATCTATAGTTCTGAAATAAAATAATCCTCATAAGAGCATGTGGTCCAATTTTATTTTGAGCTATTCATGTTGTGTTGACAAAGTTATTTGTTTGCAGAAGTTAACAACACACAAAAGGCACGATCTTTTTAGAAATGCGAGTTTTAATATAGTAAATGAGATTAGTTTATCATTATACGCGCATTAATACCTACTTTGGTCTTAATACATGTTTCTATTATTTGTAGTTAGTTTCTAAAAGTATGTAGGAAAAAAAAACGAAATCCAGACAGGTATGCCACCTACAGCTGAGAACATTTGTTAATTTCATCCGAAGCTCTTTCGCGGGGGATCTAGGTGTGTGTGTGTTTACGAGTATATGGTGCGTGCTAGTCGCAGTCACACACTTGTTGCTTGGAGCGGGCGGCAGGAGCGGAGGGTGGGGAACGCACGACCTGGCGCCAAATCGCATCATCTCGGATAAACTATGAATAGCAACGAGCCGAGAGAACGTTCTACCTATACTTGTCACTCCCCGCCCCTCTCAGAGCTCTCTCTGTGATGTACGTAGTCAGGTAACGTTATACGGTACTTCTATGCTGTATAATACAGGGATACACAAACTTCATCGGGACAAAAATACGATTGCTGTCAAGGCAGAAGCTGCAGAAAGTGATTGGACGAAAGTGGCCGAAGGCTGCGATGTTTTCTTCGGACTCACGAGGCATGCACTCCACAAGACTTACCTGTTTACATTCTAATTAGCTTTTGTTGTTGCAGCTTGAATTACATTATGTAATGCACTATGAACTCTCGAAATGTCGTTGTACACTCATAATAATTGCAACAATCATTGGGAGATCTTTCAGAGGAATATGATTAGACGTATACATTTTAATTGATAGCTATTTATCTTATATTGAATCAAAAATGAAGAATGAGAAAAAACAGGATTAAAATAAAATGCCTGTCTCAATCATAACTTCATATTAGACCGTTTGGATTAGGTTAACACAATAAAGAAGGTATGAAGCAGCTCATTTCAAAACCTTCAAAAAACAGTCTTAGAATTAAATTTAAAATAATGATAGGGGAACAGTGGTGTTGAATAATGTCTACACCGATTGTTATTTTGTTATAAAAGTTTTGTTACATTATATGAAAATGAATAAATGGCTTAATTTTGCTTGCAGATTCTTCAAGGTTCTTTGATTTACCAATTTTATCCAAGAAATACACGGTGGCTCAGAATTGCTGTATTTTCTTTGTAAACGTCTCATTGTTTCATTGTCATTGAGTAAATACTTTACTCATGTAAAACGAATTAAATTCAACAATATAAGAGACAAAAGAAATTATATTTAATATAGACACAGAAGCGGAGGAGAAAATAAACACACATTAATAACTTTGTATCGATTGAATATTGGTTTGGTAGTTTATTTGGCTATAAATATATTAGAGAAAATTAAAGGGAAAAAGTATCTAAAATCTAATTTTGTCCATCCCTAAAACCCCTGCAAGATGAAACCAATATGGCATGCGTGACATAAATGTACAATAGAGTATAACTTGAAAAAATATATGGTGATTTATGGACACCTCACATATACATAATACCAAGCGATCTTCTCCTCCTGCGGAATGGGAAGTTATACAATCCCGCTTTTACACACTATTCCGCAAACACTGTCCCCTGCGTCGTATCGATTTCGGCCGAATTGCTGCTATGTGCTTCTCGGCGTATTCTGACTCGTGTTGCACTGTGCAAGCGCTGGGATTTAGCGGAATGTCCGGGTTTTAAATACTGGCCCAAGAAGTATATCATTTTTGTTTTGTTTTCTGGCACGTTATTAATGTAATTATCCTAACTATAAATTTCAATTAAATGGAACAATACTATAAGAGTCTGCTTTATTAAACATAATGCGCTTTACATTAATGTGAAATAACAAATATGAAGTCATTGAATGATATTTTAATATTTGTAGATATTCTTACATACAAAAGAAAAATAAAAGGTCCAAGTAGTTCTGGAACAAATGTACACTGTAGTTAAAGGTACACTTCCTTATACAACGATCTGCTGAATGCAGTTGAGAACACCTGCATTTCTCATTGACCGTAAAATGCAGATATGCATAATTATCAAAAGAGGAGGAAAAGACTCACTCGGTATATGCTTTATGGTTTAAGAATGACAAGCAAGTAAATTGTATAAATAAAAATCTTTGAATTTTTGTTTAACTCAAAATATTCTCTCTACATTAAATCGTACTGCACAATTATTTTGTTATTTCAGATAGATTTGTGTACCCTACCTTTTATAAGCTATGAAAAATTAATGTTTTAAACATTACACTTCAAACCTTCCATGCAAACGCTTTCTACCAGTGCAAACTAACGGAACATAAAAATGCATTAGTACTAGAACTTGGTGTGTGAAAGTTCATTCTTGTTGTATATCTTTAAATTTTCTTTGTAGTTTAACGATGTTCATTTTCGAATTAGACACTAAAAGCTAAGACCCAAACAAGATTGATTGTTGATAAATGAGAAAACCTAAATATTCAGATATACTCGTATAAAATGTGTTATTAATTGATCCGTTTTTGTTGGTACTATGAACATGCAACCATTTTAAATGTAAACTATCACTGGAATAGTTATAACCTTGCAGTAGAAGTTGAAAATTACTCCTCCTTTCTATGGATACATCAATACCGGTGATGTTGGTTATCATCAAATGGCTACCTGTTTGTGGCCGTTTTGAATAAACTCATATAAGATAATTCAAGATGTACAGTGTGTTGCTATAACTCATATTTCCTTACAATCCGAGACACAAATTTACATATGAGAACTCATAAGGCGCTTACAGCAATTAATATTTTGTAATTTAAATTGTATCTAATTCATTCCAACTACTCCAGGTAATTATTTAGTTGTTTGTAAGACGCCCGCACATTTTTGTCTTGTAAGTTTTAATGCATATTTTTAATTGAAAGAATGAGTGCTAAATTCCTATATGCTAAATCCTCTTAAATCCAACGAAATATTGCTGCAAAGTATAACTACTTCTGACTTTCACTTAAGGCATTGCTTCGGAACTGTGAACCCTTCGCCTTACAAAACTGAGGGCCAGGTCCAAACTCTGGCATGCAATGCAAGGATCGAATGAGGTGACTGAACGCTTGGAACGCGCATTCGGGAGGTTCCGGCCTCAAATCCCTTGGTATCGGACATTCTGATCATGCGTTTTTTTGTGGTTTCCCCTGGTCGCTAAAGTGAATGCTGAGATGAATCTTTCCTTTCTAAGACTTTTCCGCTCTCTCAGTACATATACTTTCAATCAGATGATTCTCTTAAAGTGTCGAAAGCGCCAGGATAGGTGGGCTGGTGTTATGTGCAGCGTGACGGTAATTTGTGCGTTGGAAATATTTTGTTCTATTATCTCAGGGGTGGCCCCTGGGGGTGTAGTACGAAATGTCCTCCTCCGTCCCTAACCATCCAATTTAATCCAATCCAAACATAACGCAATAAGTGAAAGGAGGGTTTATATTTTCTTAGATAGCATTGTTAAACATTGCATGAAACAGGTTCAGAGGTCAAGTTAGAAGGCTTTATCATAAATATTTCTGAGCAATAAGCTCATGTAATATTATTTAAAACTCCGACCAGAGTACACCACTTGTGGCGCAAGATGCTGACGTTTACTAATGAAATATGGTTGATAGAAGAGGCTGTGGAGTATAAAATATATTTCGTTACCATTTATGCGTTTTAACTTACCTTGTGGTAATATTTATAATCGAGGATAAAGTGGCTGAAATGCCAATTAGCATTACATTTTCAATATTATTATTATTATTATTATTATTATTATTATTATTATTATTATTATTATTATTATTAATTTTCATTATTGAAATATAATGAGTTAGTTATTCTAACCAGCAAATAAATTGATTCTAGCTTCGTACACTTTGGCTAGGAAAATACCCATAAATTATAAGTCTTTTAAAAGCTATTATTGCAATAAATAATTCATTTATTTTTCTTATTTTCTTAATAATAAAAGTTCTATTGATAACTAGACATAGCATAGAGGTGCTCACTACTTTCATATTTCTATATTTTATCATATATTTTATAATTTTGGTATTTAAACTCCGTTTTTGTTTTCACTGCGAACTTGTATTTAGGCTCTTTTTTGAGTAATAAATTAAACTGTGAAGTTGCACAGGTGCTACTGATGCTTCAAAGCATAATTTTTCCTCTTATCCTAACATCTTAATTGAGTTCAATTATCCAATTCTATCAGAATACAGTTACAGGGAACTGTGACTGGATAGGGTGTGAGCAATGCACATTGGATGCTACAAATAAAATTGCTCATCGAAAGTGTTGGCAATGCTGGGATACAACTATATAGAGGCTTAAGCGAAACTTGAAGAGCTATAAAGCAGTTTATTTCATCAACGAAAGCAACGATTTTGCCAAAATGGTTATTTAATTAAGAATATTAGGAAAACTTTGGACTGATCATCTAGCCTGGAAATTAGGTTCAGTTACACACAAATGGAATAACTGCGAGGTGAAAGCAACAAGTTTTAAGGCCATGCCTATAGCACAAAATCAGAGAACGGAGCTGCACTCGCAGAAAATGACCTTTGTTAGTTATTATGGAGTGGCGTTCTATGGATATCAGATGATGTAATACACACATTTTTGTTCCACTTGCACCATGGAAATAAATCGGTAGTCTTAAGGGCAACGAAGCGATGAGCTGTGCAGGTGTTTTGAGTGGTACTCAAGCTTGTAAAATGGCGACCGTCTACCAGCACAAACTCTTAAAATGTGGAAAAAAAATTAGAAGATTATGCATGAAGATCGTCGGGAAATCGTTCAGGATATTACTAACATTATAAGTACAGTGCCACCTGAAATGTAGCACGAGAGGAAAGAATGCTGCACCACGACAGAGTTCTTGAGTTCTTCGGCCGCAACGGCATGCAAGAGCGTTCTTCCTCATCCGCCCTGCTATCTGGCAATGCTTTATATTGACCTAGTAGTTTGAGTGCATTTAACTTGCTGCTAAATGCTTAAGAATGTCGATGCCTAGCTATGATATTTACTACTTATTATTTTAAAATATTTTGAAAAAAAAATGTTGTACGCGTTTTTCTGTAATGTGATGTCCAAAACTATAATTAAACAGTGCGCTTATTTACTGCTGTTGTTAACGATATTTTTTCTTAAGGCCAATCATGTTGGCCCAAGTATAGCTCTAGTGCCTAACTAAATGTTAATTTTACAGCATATGCGTGTCTTATCATTTTCTAATTTCCATGACCAAACATCTGAATCAATTACAACAAAGAATGCCGTTTATATCCGTGTTTCATAAGCTGTCTACCGTGGTATCATACATAATTCGTTAGGTTTCACTTGCCCGCCAGTGCGGTTATCTCTTTCGACTGCCCGGTTGCGCCTGGTATGTACAAAATGCAATATATTGTATAAAAATAAATTATAATTAACTTCCGGCTCGAGTTAGAACCGTTAGAGATGGAAGAGATTCGTATGTGCTAATGTAAGGTTTAATTGAAAACTGACTGCACCATGTAAAGACCTCTGTAAGGATTCAATGGTGTAATTAATTGAAACAAAAAGATGTCTGTTCCCAAGTATGGGCTTCTCTTGGATTCCTAAAGTTTGGGGGGAATAAATTTTGTCATCTTTTTATATGACACGAAATTTTTTCTGGAAATGTCCAAGATTGAATTTTTTGCATTTAACTGATTATAATGATTAACTTCAAATTTAAAATGAGAGGATACGTTAAAGATTCTTTACCAGGAATACGGAAGAAATGAGCAGGTAAGGAAGTAGTGTCAAAGATTTATGGCTGCCCCATACATGGCGTATGCTTTCCGCAGGGTCTCTACTGCATTAGCCGATACTCCTGTTACGAGTCCTCTCTACCCCCCTTGACAATTAGGTCATGGATGGTCCTAGAACACATGACTCACGCATGAGATAGGGATGCATGCATACTTCATACCAGTTGCAGTAGAGCTGTTACGGTTTTAAAATAGCGCGACATTGGACTGTGAAATAACGAACTTTTCTTTTTAAAAATTACTTTAAAAACTTTCAGCTCATTTGCTTGAAAAGAATTTATTGAAACATTATCCATTGCAGTGCCCCCATGAAGTGCTAGTCAATAAATATGTAAACAATAGTTACAGTATTGATCATAACACGTTGCTGAAGACCAGTTTAAACGCAGAAAAAAATTGGATGAAATCGAGCCAGTTTAGAGTGACCGCTACAAAAATCAGTAACTAACTTGCACATCAGACAAATGTTTCTACGTCTTTTGCAAGAAATGCAACAAAGTTACTAAAGTTAAGACCATACAGGTACACATGTGATCATGCTTTGCGAAAGATTTTCAACAAACGTGAAATAAACAGAATTTTCAGTTGACGAGCTAAGATGAATGAGTGACAACATTTATTCTAGCGATATGGACCATCATGGGTGGCCGAGGTCGTTAAGGCGCAGACTCGTGACTGGAGTCTGGGATTCGAAACTCACCAGGACCTCCCTTCCTGACTGAGGTGTTTTTCAGGTTTTTCTCAGTCCTCATAAATGGCAAATGCCGGGGAGGTACCCTAAACTTAGGCCTGGAACGCTTCCCTCCTTTAAAACATTCATTCCTAATGTATCGTTTCATGTATCATTAGCGTCCATCGTCTGTGGTGCCTCAGTAATAAATACGGGCGTTAAACACTACTCATAAAAAGAAAAAGAAAGAAACTCACGATATGGAACTTGAATACGAACGGAAGGAGGCAACTTTCAATGTAAAGTTCATGATCCACTTGTGTTTTCCTCATTAATGGGAGCATTTTATCGGCTGACACTCGACCTATTGCCCAGAAACTAGACCCCATACCTCGGTAATCATATATATAGCAACTAGCGCACATTGAAGATTAATGTGCACTGCTATTGCAATTATGTGAGCATGCCCTATCTGCCTGACACATTGAATAAAATAAATGCATTGAATGCTACTCTCTATTAAACTAACGTAGCACAAGAAAGTTGCAGATACGGTCGCTAAACTTTTTAATAAAAGGTTTAACAGAGGCAAGATTATTTTAAAATACTGTTTAAAATGTTTTTAAAACTATAGGATTAATAAAACTAAAACGCAGTTACATGTAGGAAGTAAAAGAGCATAAAACATGGAAAAAAAATAAATTAGTGTTGTGCTAACACATATCATGAATTTAGAGCTTTAAGTGGAGTAAGCTTTATGTTTGCTTGGAACGTTGCCGAAATATGTAATAAGTTTGGATGATTCATGATATTTTGCTTTACTGTATGAGCAGGACTGATATAGCAGTGTCCCATAGCAGAAGGAACAAAAGTCTGATGCATGATGTCACAATGGCTGTTAAGCTGTTTATCCAGTGCAACAGACTTTCTCGTAATAATGTGCCCTATACATTCCTGGTGGACATATCTCGGATTACTGGAGATTTCGTGGTTAAACTGAATTTGTCATTCAGTTTTAATTACACAGCAGCGGTTCCGCTATTCAAGCTTTTCGTGACTGCGGTAACGTGAAAAAAGTCGATTGTTCCTGAAAAGAGGTGCCTACTAATGGTGTACGTTAGCCTATCCGATATTCTCTATGGTAATAATGATTATAAAGCTCCTGATTTTAACACCTGCTGGTAGTTACAAACTGATCCAATATTGAGTAATATTTCCTTTAGTACTACGAGAGTTGAACAAATGCAGCACTTGCAGAATTAGTACCCGAAACATCAGTGCGTGCGTTCTTAGGCTCTTATCACCATGGGTTTGATTCCACATTTAATATTTCTACTTAAAATTCAAAAGTTTCTATATTGTCTTGAAGATATATATATATCTTTTGCTTAGGTGTTTTGTAAGGAAAGATTAAAAATTAATTCCATGATTGACTAGCAGAGAAAATTTTTCAAAGTTGCAAATTATGACCTATATTGGTATTATTGAGACTTTCGGAGTTTCTTCAACAACTATAATGAAAATTCTGTTGTATGTACCATCACTTCATGTTTGGATAGAAGCGCAGGTTCGATCTATAAAGTTAAATACAATGGCATTAAGAATGTAAAGTTCATATAAAACGAGCACATGAATTTTCTAAAGGATACACATTTGGACCATATTAATATGCGATCTGACAAGATACTAAGGAAATCAGGGGGAAAAGGCGCACTATTATTTATTCTCAGCGCAGTGAATAGCATAAAAGTAGCAGGCTAAAGATTTCCAATGGTTTGGTTCACAGATGGATAAAAACTAATCAAAAAAACTGGAGCAGGAATATTTTGTTTGGCCATGGTAGCAGCATAACCACAACCTTGGAAAATATGCTGCTGATGATGATGATGAGCATGTGGGAAAATCTAGTGAACAGACACTACTATACTTTCAGACAGCCAACTAACCTTGAAGACTCAATCAAAAGTTTGAGATTGCCGTGAAACCTCGAGAACACTGACTGAAAGTGGTGGGTGTCAGGAGAATCCATAGCAAAGAAAGTGAGGTTATTTACCCAAAGAAGGATCTAGGAATTATTTTATAGATTTTGAATTCACGTTTGGATTGTCCTACAAAGCAATCCGGCAAATGAACTTGCGAGAAACACAAAGAGTACTATAAATCCAAAAGAGATCGCCGATATTCCAAGACAAAAAATTAAAATATCCATAAAAGCAAGACTTACAGTTAAAAGGAATAACTTCAAGTGCAGTGAAACAGAAGGCTATTAACAGCCCACGGTCAATTGCATGGAAATCTCTGTAAGGTTGCAAGGAAGTTTATTCAACTTGCAGGAGATATGTTGTTATGTGACTGTGAAAATCATACAGCACATGAATAGTTCAAGACTGCATTATTCGTTCATGAAATGACACTAGTTTTAGAAGGTCTCTGCTATAAACTTGAACCATTTATACATTTTGGGCTTTTCAGAACTATAGGAAGAGGAAGCAGAATAAATCATCATGGTTACGGCGAGCAGAAGATGTTCTCTTCCGATTGCAGCAAACAAAACCAGCAATTCCTATGGCCAGATCAGAATGGGTAATACCGTTTAATAGAAGAACTTGGAAATATGACACTGAGAAATTAAAAAAAGTGAAGAAATTCTAACCAATGAAATATAATAGGAATAGGGACCAGCTCGGGCACTGCGTAACCTTGTCACACACACACGCGTACATTATGAACACGCTGGCATACTTTACAGTCTCGCCTGCGAAAGTGAAAGGCTCTATATTCAACAAATGTAAATCACTTGGTATGTCGGATTACTTCAATAATTTGGGCATATTAGCTCACATTTTCGGAGAAATGATTCAAGAAATTGCTGAATTGGTCTCAACCAAGAAGGAAGAGGAATTCTCCTCTGACATAGAAAACATGAGATTACACATCTCGAAGACTTCATGTGGGACGAATCAGGTCAATAAAACCGCCGATAATAGCAAGTCATAAAAATTAAGTAAGCAGATTGTAATTTTATAAATGCTTTTCTGTTGCTTTAATTAGAAAGCAAAATTAATTTAGTGTAATGAAAAATCACATGACATGGCATTTAATTCTGTTCCGAGAGCTCGTATACAGAAGTTGTTTAAACATAGAACATGTAAAGTTTTGCATTATGCAGCTAGTGTTTAAAATTATTTACAATTAATTACAAATACATTTTATATAGTACACGAGTATAGTTAAATGTGAAGTATTCATTCGTAGATTAAATCTGGTTATATCTATTAAATATGTGTTATGTATTGTAACTCATAAGAGTATATGAAATATCAAATGTATTTGGCGAAGTATAATAGTTATCAAAGAAAGTCATTCTTCATTTATAAAGTGATCTGCAAAGCAATACGTTTTGTTACATGGATATTCTACAAGAAGCTTTTTTTTTCTCTCTAAAAAAAGGATGACAATAATGCTTTGAAATTGAGAAAGGGCTAAATATTTTTTCCCTTTCATAGCATTGTTACTTTTGACAGAACGATAAATAAGTAAAATTTTTAATGTTAATTTATATATTTACATAATTTCCATAAATCATTATTGATTTTTAACATAATACATAATAGAAATTATATGTTCACAGGGAAATGTCAAAATATTAAATTTTGAAATAGGTTTTATTGTTAGCATGCTCTTGGCTAACTCGTTCATTTCTGTGTCAATAGTTAACCGCTTTAAAAGTTAGGTATAATGCAGGTAGAAAGTAAAGTAAAACTGGTTATCATTTTCTTTAAAATGAGACCATCTGAACTGAATAGCAATGCATTCTTTCACTAAACCACGCAGCTTAATGGCGCTAAAATACCGCAGTTCTGACCGCCTCAAGTTCAATTATATATGGCTTTAAGGAAAAGAATGTCATTTTCAACGGATATATGAACTGCACCTGCCAACAGTTTTCTTGCCTATAACACATTTACTTAAAACTGGCAAATTACGCTACCATGAGATGCTCTGAAGGGACATTTCTGACAACTAACGGGTACATTTGGCAGGTACTACTGATGTCAGAAATAGCCTGAATCAATTTCTCCTTAGCTGCAAGGCACAGCATTCTCTACATTGAATTGTTGCACATAATAGAAATGTGAGCTATTTAAAAAAGATATGGAATCTTTCTAGGTCCTCACACAGTCCTAAATCATTCTAGACCTTAAGATCCATTAATGTTAATGTATTTAAAATATTCGTGCTTTTGATCCTGTTGACTAATTAAATATTGGCTGCTTGTTTGAGAATTCCATTTCTACAAACTGCCATCTCGGCTTATCAAATTCTTTAAAAATCCACTTTTCACTCCATTGTTTCATAGATTTTCATTTTTGTTTCTGTAATTATATCGCTCTTTACTGTTCCTGTAGTAGTGTTACAGGTACGATTAAATCTTTGTACTTTTTGTTATTTTAATCATTATAATTTAAATTTGTAACATAGCAGTTTAGTTTCAATCACCCATTCATTTTTCATAAAGTTGATGGAGTTTCAGAAAGTAAGAGCGAATTTAATATTTATATATCTAATTTTTAATAGTTTTAACGCCGGTTTTTTATTGCTGAAACAGGAAAGGCGATGAACACTGATGATACATAAAATGAAATTACAAATTGTGATTTTTCAAGGATAAAAGAGTTCAAGACCTAATATTTATGTATACATTTGTCATTTATGAGGATTGGGGAAAAATCTCCTCAGTCAGGGAGGACGGTCCTGGCGGGAATCGAACTCCAGACCTCCGTGGCTTAACGACCTAGAATGCTCGTGTCTATATATGATTCCATTAGAGATATAAATCATTGTCGTTTTTTCTAAAGACGTGCTCTTCTTTCCAACACATTTCTTACACCATTGTCTCAAATTCTTTATTTTACTAGATAGATGGTTGTGCCTGAAGCCAGAAACATACACCTTCTTTGACTTCTTCATTTCCAACCCTGATCTCTCTTAAAAGTGCAAACACATTGTATCTTAAGGAAGGATCAGGGTTGTGTGATACGATAAATGCTGCTCCAAACTGTTGGTTTCAACTCCTCTCGTATTGGGCGTTATTCATCATTTTATCGTTTTCCTGATATTTCTCTTACCGCCACGGGTGGCCGAGGTCGTTAAGGCGCGGACTCATGAGCGGGCGGTCTGGGGTACGAATCACACCATGACCGTCCTCCCTGACTGAGGTTTTTTCCAGTTCTCATAAATGGTAAATGCCGGGGAGGTACTCTAAACTTATGCCTGGAACGATTCCTTCCTTAAAAATAAAAATTCTTTCCCAATATATCATTTCATCTCATGTATCACCAGTGCCCATCGCCTGTGGTGTCTCTGTAGCAAAAACGGGCGTTAAACACAATTCATTCATTCTGATATTTATCCTAATTCTCCTTTTTTCATGTCCCAGAAGAAAGTCTATGGGACCTTTTGCGGCAGAGAGCTGAGACTTGTGCTTTGCTATTGAAGCTGTGTGCCGCCACTCTTATAATCTTGCTTTCGGAATTGTGGTGATGCACCTAGAGTTCGCCTGCAATGGCAATGCAAGGAAATCTCCTCAATAACTATATTGTGCCAAAATGACTGTAGAAGTGTGCACATGAATAATGTGTTCATCAATTCCTAGGCACTCGGTTCACATAGCTTGGCTATATTTGAAAATTTCGTGATAATGGTGTGTCCGAATCAAAACTGAATGCGTAAGCCTGAGTAACCTTCACATTGGTTACGACCGTTCGTAGCTCAAAATCAGAACCTGGAAGTTCAGGGATTTATTTTGATTATTTTATATTTATTTATTTATTTTGATTAAAATAGACAGAAAATATTTAAAATAAACAGTAATAATATTAAAATATACATTTATTAAAAGTGAAAAATAGAGTATTGTCGCTCATTGTTAATGAAAAAAGGATATTTAAGGTATTAATAATTTCTTTTTCATATAATTTAATTACTTAAGCTTACTTTTCTTGGTTGCAAGCAACAACAGGATATTTTTTTCAAGATATCAACTATCCTAGTCAGCCGCTTTTAAAATAAAACATTTTTCATCAAGAAAAAGAACGTTCTACTTCCACTGAAGTGATTGGAGCATGTTTAAAACAAGCTGTTTCGGAAGGACTCATACCAGTTACAACAGAAAATTCATCTATCAGGACATCATAATGTTCTTAGTTTTTCTAGGTCCATATTAGCACATTTACACTTTTCACTAACGCTTTTTTCTTTCTCTCTTGCTACTTGCAGCTGTTGATTTACTGCATCTTCAAAAACCTCCGTGGATGACACCAGCCTATCACCTTTTTTCTCCCATTTCAAGATTTTTAGATAGCCGTGTAATTTACTAAATTGAATTTGGACATGATAAATATCTCGGCATGAACACTCGAGTTGCCTGTAACAAGTTCAACAGAAAACTAACAGCTCATTTGTATAATCACTTGTTAGAAAAATTGATTTTCTTCCTTTCACTGTTCCTTATATCTTCGAAATTGGCAAAAACCAATAGTGCATTGTCATCATACTAAGAAGAGAGGCATGAGAGACAATAGGTAATGGGACCTGACGTATTGTCTGCACGACAGCTATGAGAAAGCGTGAAACTGATGCGCGCTGATTGTTGAACTCAATAAGTATAGCTTCATGAAAATTATCAATTATCAATTATCAAAACCAGTAAGGTGGTTTTGAATAATCCTGGCTAATGCGCAAAAATTCTCAGTGGTTTCTGTTCAAGTTTGTCTTTTGTCTATGCGTTTATAAAGGAATCAGGTTAGTATCTCTCTCATTTTCTTGCTGAACACATTGTATGGACGATATATTGTACAGCTGTACCACTCTCATTTTTCTCGTTTGCAATTATTTGTTACATTTATGCAGATGAAAAGTTACCTCCACCTCAAATTTCCTTGTATTGTTTCGCGCAGAAGAATACCAGGCCATTTGCCAGGACTATTCAAAACTACAGCACTTCACTCATCCTCTCTATTTCCTGGCATTTGAATGCCCGAGATTACCGTGTATTCCTTTCACTAATGAAGGTTATACTATTTAAAGAGCTTCAGTGAACGCGATGAGGAGTTGCTTGAAAAGAATATATGTATAATGGGATTTTCAATAGATATTTGTGAGGTGAGCATTCCATTTAATTTTTAAAACTTTTTTCACTTCAATATATTGAAATTCTTTGTGTATTTTAAAATGCATAAATAATCGTATGGAAAAAACTTTAACAATTCAAATCGGGCAAAAAAGTTTTAAACTAAAAATATGCAACAAAAGCAAAAATAGGCAACAAATAAAACACAAACTGGCCCTATAGACCTCAAATGTACAGAAGTTGATTTCTTTCTCTCTCTTAAATATATCCACGCTGATAGAAATGACATTTTGCTTAATTTCCGGACTCTGCTTATCAAGAATTGATGTTCGCTCATTTTTAATCTAACCACCCATTCGTACACTCTTTCCAATGCAGACACCGTCATTATTCGCCTCTGAGTTTCACGATGTTTCATGACCTCAGACCATAGAAATATAATAAACGTTCCTTGTTCCTCAATGGTACAAAGGTCACTGCTATTTTGTGTATGCTGTACTTCCAATTAAGCTTGCTATGCTATCTATTGGGTAATATCAACACCTTTCCTCAGGATGTTGTTACATTTTAGATTTCATCCCCTCACCTCCAGACATCCCCACTTTGAAATTTCAAATATCATTTCTATCGTTTGATACTTTCATTTTAAAGATAATTTAATTGCAATCACATTTTTGTTTTCTATTGTTGCATCTGAAATATTGTTATTGTTATTTGAATTTGGACAAAATAAAACTACAAAACTATTAGAATTACTGGTTACTGTAAAAGTTGATTTTTGGTAATCAATTGTTTTAAAAATGTGTACACTACAAGAAAGAACAATGTACAGGAGTTCCGAAATATATTACTCTAATATTAATTTATTGTAATATAACCCAACATAATTCGTGCTTTTGGCCTATAAGTATAATCTCGATTTCCTAAGAAAATGTTCTATTAGATGTAATTTAGTTTATGAAGACAACTGCGTTCCTAATTGATCCGAAAAGTAGTCAGCTCAAAGTTGCTATTCACTTTAGTTCTTTAGTTATTGTGCTATTATTATTGGCTGTGGTATATATTGTGAAGTTCTCCAGTCCTCACAGTTTCAAGGATTATGTCCAAGATCTGTTCATGTCTCTTACCAGATAATAGCTAATGCATGACGAACATTGAGCACAGTTACCGCCTATCAAGGAAACTTCACGACTTGTAATAACAAACCGTCTGTTTTCCGAACATGACTACCAATCGAATAGTTTCAAAACTTTTTTTAAACAGCTCACATTAAAAGTAGTTCTTTTAACACAAAACACACAAACTAGAAATTGTGTTTTAGCACTCATTGTTACAAAGGGTTTATTTCACTCCTGTGCTGCTAGTTATGATTTAATATAAAACGTGTTAATAGGTATTATTTGATATTTCATTGCATATTAACAATTTTTAAATTTTTACATTCCTCAGCTGTTTCTAAATCAGTCATATTACATAATTACATAATTACATAATAACTTTGATTTCTAAAACGTATTTGAATAATATTGGAAACCCTGGAACCATGTCGGGCTGAAAGAAAATTAATAACAGCTGATCATCTTGTGTATGTCAGCATTTTATTGCCAGAAACGTACATTATAAACAGAAATTTAGTATATTATGTAAATAAAAAGTAATCATGATACAGACATAACTTTAATTTGTATTTTTACCCCGACAAAATAATTTCAATAATTAGTTCAAAATAATTTTTATTTATATGGATTGTTAATGTAATACTAGCTTTGAAGGTGAGTTTAATTATATTTTTTTGAAGATTATTAAATTGATTTAACTAAGCAAGCATAGTTATCGAAAGCGAAACATAGGTAAGCCAGATGAGAGCAATTTGATCCTCATCCACTTAGAAGTACACACATGGAGTCCCATAACTGAGAGAAAGAGATGGATGCCTTTAAAGCAGGAAAATTGTTTCTAACACTAATGTTATTCCCAGTGACTTGTAGTCCCATGCATGGTATTTTATTACTGTCCATTCTCACAACAAGGTGTTTCCATTTAACTTGATACTTTCTGATTTGTTCATTAATCTTTGTAATTACTCTCGTATTTCCGGATTTTTCTTTTTCTGACTTGTACCTCCGCGCAAAATATTCCTTTGGGGTCTCTTCGACATAGTGTCCATACATATGCCCCACATGAAGAAGACACAATAGTTTCCTTGAAGTTTATTTGTCAAAACGAGCGAATCTCGAAATCACGTTCTGAGAAATGTTCTCAGTGTTCCTATATTCGACACAGGCGCCGAAAATAAATAGACATATAATAATTTCTAAACCACTCTATTATCATTTTATCTTTCCAGATCACAGGAAGATACAAAGAACATGTTAGAATGGTCTCGTGGAAGAAGATTGTTATTTGCGCATTAAAAGTGTTTTCTTCCCTTTTCTTCTCCCTTATATTTTATTATTTTGGTGTTATCTTTTTTGTAGAATCTTTCGGTACAGTTCCTTGTGAACTACACTACACTTTTAATTACCTTATGCTATGAGACTTAAGGATTTTATTATAAAAATTACAGCACTCTCCCTTTGATGTTTGCGCAAGCATTTAGTTTCCGGAAGTGTCAGAAAAAGTATATTGCCGGGAAAGGAATTTTCCAAGTAAGGGAGAATATAATTGATTAAAATTCATGTTCATTACAATAATTATCATAAAACAATTCACAATAACTCACCAATGGTGCTCTAACAACAATACAGTAAGTTGTGATTTATGCAAACTGCTTTAACATTCACATAAAAATGCAGTAATCTGGCAAGCACTTTACTAAATGCATTAACAAAAGCTTTATATAATATATATGCTTGTCTGCATTAACCCATATTAAATTTAAATTGGCCGAGCACCTGCCCAATTCAACTTTGAATGTTACTCTTAACTAAAGAAAGTTTAAAAGCTAATCACATTAACGAAATTGAAATTAAAATTGAAATAACTTTACAAGATACTAACCTAACATTTTGTATATTAAAGCATGAAAGCTACATATTGAATTAAAATGTATAATATGCATCACAACTTCTGTTGCCTTGACTTGGAAGGGTGGCGACTCTTGAATTTTAAATTTCTGTTTAAATGCGATCAAATGCTGATGAGAGCGCTAATTCCTCTAAAGCAAGAAGCATCTGCTTAACAGACCAAGGTATAAAGTTGACGTCAGGGCACTTCGACACTAGTAAAAGTCAATTGAAAGAAAGGACACAGGGAGCAGGTTACAACACGGGAAGAAGCCAAAAGAAAGAAAATCGGGTACTTAGCACAAAAGATTATACAGATGCGTGCACTAACGGCACATTTTTAAATGTATTACACATTTTAAAGCCATACTTTCTGTTACATAAATGGAAACACATGCTTTAACGAATAAATCCTAAGGCTGATTTTTGGTTTTTAATATTTAAAAAGCCTATAGTCTGCTTTTTATTTTTCAAAAAATGCAAATAAAACTTCCTCTACAACATTTTAGTACATTAAGATCTTAATAATGAAAAAAAAAAAACAATATCTTAGCCAAAAAGCTTCCTTTTGCCATCAATCTCGGTACTTTGTGCTTAAAATAAACATTTCAAAGGCGAGTGGCAAACAAGATCCGTTCGCCAAATGACTACGACGTGCATCTCGGAATGACTTCAATAAATCAAGACCGCCGTATTTTACTTTTAGATCTATTTAGTTCACATGTATAATTGTTATTAAATTTGATTGTGATAATAACTAATAACCTTTTTGCTTTATTTCTAATTAGTTCATTTCACTGGGTTTATACTTCATACTAAATAAGACTCCAGTTGAATGGAAATTTGTAAAGGCAACACGGTCGAAATTTCTAAACCTTTGTATAATAGTCAAAATATCAATTTTATTTCGTTTGCATAGTTGTTAAGAGTTTTACAAATTGATCGATTATGTAGCCCACACAACATTTGCGTTCTCGGCAGGCATGCCTGTAGTTGTAGGCTCAAAAAAAAAAAAAAAAAAAAAAAAAGGTTTATACGTGGAATGTGAGCCGATTCCGTATCACATAATTATGGTCGGTCCTGATGGTGTAGTGGTTACCATACTTGCCTCCTAAACCCAAGATCGCGGGTTCGAACCCGGCCAGGACCGATGGATTTTTCCGGGCGTAAGAATCCTAAGTATGGCTTCCTTCGGAAGGGAAGTAAAGCCGTGGGTCCCGTGTCGTACATTTACGGCACGAAAAAGAACCTCAAGCCTGAAGGAGAGGCCTCTGAGCAAAATTTGTCGGCCGTTTCACACCCTGAGTTGAATGGGACGCTGATGACCTGAGTTGTTAAAGAGCGTCCATAAATAAATCAATCAATCAACAAAAATCAACATAATTATGGTGCCTGTTTTTAACCTGATCAAGAAAGAAAATGTTCAAATTGTCGACGCATTTTCAATGCATTTTAGTACCTGTTGATAAAATTAAACATGTCTACTGCACTAAAAACGATGTTATCTCACAATAATTTTTTTTTTTTTTTTTTTTTTTTTTTTAAGTTTCCGCAAGTCGCGGAAATGTTTGTGTTCACCGTAACTATCCATTTATGTCCTTACATTGTTTACACTTTCCGTTTTTTAAAATTTACTCGGTACAATACAAATATTTAAAATCCTAATATCGGAAAGTATCTGAATTTAACCCAGCGAATGCATTATCATGTACAAATCGTAGTGAAAGCTCTTCTGAAATGACTCTTTAACCAAGTCATCTGGCTTTGTTTGCAACAAATAAATGTAAAAAATAGAGCTTTATATTTAAGTTTTACTATCAGTAGGTACACATTTCTGAGCGAGAGCAATAAACAAAGAGAAAATCAAAGTGACACAAAAAAATTCGACATATAGCGTTTACACAGACCGAAGAAAAGCTTTAGCGAGCTTTTGTAATCAAAAATTCACGTCAACTGAAGTAATATCAACGGTATTGTTAAAGTCTGAAGTTTTAACCTTCCATTTCCCAGCATGTACCTATGTTAGTACCGTGGAAAGAGTAAAAAATAAAAAAAACATAGTGTACGTAACAAAAATACGGTAGAGAGCGTTCATTTCCATAAGAAAAGATGATTAACTTTACCGGCAAGGATAGGTGACAGTTTCAGTACTCAGTTTCTTAGTTGAATATGATCCGACCAGTTGTGTCAGCATTTATCTAATGCCTTTCTCACGAATAGAGTCTAGATTTGTATACCCCGCCATTGGTAAAGTTGTATCCCAGCCGCTTTCAGCGTTTCTCTTGAATTCATGTTTCAGGGTCATATAAAAGTCAGATATAGCCATTATTATAAAAAGTTTAAATCGTGAATTTTATAATACCAATTAATTTCTACTTAATTTTTGATAATGAAGAAATGTTAAGGGGCACACACCTGAAATAATCAAGAGTATTAATTTGTTCCAAAATTTAATATCTGCACCAAGTTCGTTTCAAATATAAAATATTTAAAATCTATAATCCTTTATAGTATTGTTTACGTATTAAAATTTATCTCTTTCTTGCAAGTAAATTTGTCCAAATCGTATACATATAATAGTGCATTATTAATAATAAAATAGCCTGTAAAACAATATAAGCTTTTTGAAGGTATTCCTATATGTGTTAAGTTTGGCCAGCAGTTTTCATGTGTACGAGGCACAAGGTTAACTAATAAATGTAGCAATGGTATTCTTTTTAGTTAGTGAATTATTTTTCTTGCTGTTTTGCTTTTTACTTTATTCGTATCAAAGTACTATGTACATCAAAATATTACTATGTAGTAAGTAAAAATAATGACAATAATTATTTCAATTTTCTAATTGCCCATTCTTCGACTTGTTGCCTTCTTATACATTATATATATTCCCAGAGGTTTCATGAAAAACGGTTTAATTTTTTTTTTTTTTTATTTTCAAGTATATACAGTTTAATTCATCTTACTGATCATACATAAATATTATAAATCATAATTTCATTTTCTTAATAAATTCCAATTTCTTTCAATAATCTCCACTGAAATAAAACATTGTCAACAGCTGAATAGCTATATAGAAGTAAATATTTTATTTTCGTCAACATTATCGCTATATGAAACGATTTAACGAGGGCAGTTAAATTGATTCCAAATATATATTTATTGTAATATTGTAGTATTTGGACTAATAAAACTCATACCGTGCACGAGACACGTCTTAGTAATGCAAAAATTGCGATATGCTGCTCTGTCGTGGTACCCAATTATTGGCTCTATCTTCTTCCATACAACGGTAGATACGGCAGTCTACATTGAAACACCTTTCATTAGTTAGTGAATCGATTGGATCACAAACAAATTGTCCGAGTAATACAGTACATGCAATACAATATGAACCGGAAGCAGAATGGATCAGCACATACTTAAAAACTGCGAACACGCGTACCTGAGCAATTGTGTGGCGCATGTGACTGCTATCACAAAGACTATTATGAGTATCACCTGCCACACTTCTGATACATGGCTAAAGTTGTTTTATTCTCTGAAGATAGTATCTTTTCTAAAAGACAATGACTACGGCATACGAGAAGACTGGTTACAGAAGCACAATCCTCTGCGTGGTACATGCCCGTGAATATCGCTTGGCCTTACACCAGCAGATTTCTTATGAGACATCCTAAAAGGGAAAGTGTATGCAACAAACTAAGGACTCGTCTTGGAACTGAAAGAAAATATTGCATACCTTTGTGTATGTCGATTGCATGTGTATCGATAAAGGAATGTCAAAGACAACTTATTTCACAAAATTCCCCATTCAGTATTTGGTGAAGAAATTGAAAACTACGGGAACATTTGTGGATAATCATGAAGAAACCCGTCTAAAAGATGCAATTTCCATAGGCGCATAACGATCTTCATGCATACCGTGTTATTTTTCTGCAAGAATTGATACCTCCTAATGAAAACAGAGACTTAATTTTTTTCATTGGTTCTAGTAATTTTCTATTGCACATCGTGAATATTGAACTATGCATGGTTCTCCGGAGAGCGTGATTTCATCTAAGTGGGCAGTGATTGCTGAAGTCGTTTCCTTCCCTGAAGTTAGTGTCATTTCTAAAAAACTTTGACAACTGAAGTCGCCTGACCTACACCAGCAGATTTCTTCCTAAGGGATGGAACAAGTCACGGGCTTTCGTAGAACTGCAAGAAAATACTTGGTGAAAAATGGAAATTGTGTCTCCCGATGTGCTGTTAACATGGAGAACGTGCAAGTTGGCATTAATGCTAATGTAGCAATTTTCAGCGCTTGCTATGAAAGTGCCATGCGTCTCATACAACAAGCCATGTCCCTGTCGAATGTCACTAAACTGCGTTCAATAATTTAAAAGTTATAAGAGATAATCAGGAGTTGGAAGCAAGTAAAACCACCCTGTATAATTTCAGCTTAGTGGTGCTTTGTAGGGAATAGAACAAGCTACATTGAAACTTGAATATGCACCAGGAGAAGCACAAACGTGCCTAAAATAATGGGAGACATTATGAATAGAGACATTATTATAGCAGAATGTGAACAGTTTGGAGTTTGGGGTTCATGAATCCACTTACCCGCCCTTAGACTTTTTTTATTTGATTAGATTTTATTTACGAACGCTCTTTAACAGCTCAGGTCTTCAGCGTCCCATTCAATTCAGGGCGTGAAACGGCTGACAAATTTTGCTCAGAGACCACTTCTTTCAGGCTTGAGGTTCGTTTTCGTGCCGTAAATTCGTACTTCCCTTCCGAAGGAATCCATACTTAGGATTTTACGCCCAGAAAAAAGTCATCGAGCCTGGCCGGGTTTGAACCCGCGATCTTGGCTTTAGAAGGCAAGTACGGTTACCAGAACCGACACCCCTTAGACTAAGACGGTGCGTTATTAATACAGCAAAATTCTCACACCTCCATATTCTATGTAGTATGTCGTTCATTTTTCGGCACCAAGATGATTTTGTGCGTCACTTTTAACGTTTCCTGATTTATTTTTAATTTTACCGTATACCAATTGGCACAACGGTAAGGAAATTGTAGAAATGGACATATAAAAATACTGTCACTCCGATAGTAGCACTTGTTAGCTACATTTTAACACTAAGCTGCCGGGTTTCATTCTTCCAATACTCGAGAGTCATTCACTGTGGAGCCATATATAACAGAAATGAGTTCGCACGTTTGTATGAACCAATTTAAAATTAAAAATAGGAGGCCAGCGGAGGCCATCAGGAGATCTGCAGGAAGTTACTAGGTCCTCTAGTTTCTAGGATTCACCTGAGGTTAGGTTTACATTAATGAGTGTGCATTAATGAATTAATTAGAATTCCATGATTACCGATTTTTGTTCTTGTACTTATTTGCATACATTTTTCCTTTTTAGATATTGTTGGTATGCCTGCAACTATTTCATCGTTTATTGCCTGACGTCTAACATGTGCTGTTTTTAGTGCTTTTTTTTTTGCTGTCGTACAACCATGACAGCACATCACTGCACCGCTATTTTCTTATTTTAATTATAAAATTTGACGTACTTTTTGCAATGGTTGATGGATTACACTTTCAACGCACTCACCTCATCTACTAAAAATATTTCCATTCACTCTTCTATTATTTTATGTTAATTACATATATTATATTTATATAAAGTATATATAATATGTGTGTTTCACACAAGATATTATCCAAGTATTAAGAAACGTTTAATTTTCGAAAAAAGTGACCTTAACTAAAGGCAACATACTTCTATAAATAATTTCTGATCGATAGATAGGCCTAGACCCAGGTGAGCAAGCATTCAGACTGATTTTGGGGAGAGACAAAGGGAAAGCCTTTAATAATAACGAAATTGAATTCGAAAAATATGATATATCAGTTGGTATGTCTAAGCCATTTGCCGGAAATCGCACAAAAGTAAAAAAGCTAAGGTGACTAGACGTCCCATATTAGCCGGGACAGTCCCCTCCCCTCATTTTAGTCTCTCTCCCGTCTTATTTTAAGGTAAAGTGGAATACCAAAATGTCCATTTTTTGTGGCAATAAAATGCTGTTAACAATAGTTATCATAAGTATCAGTTTCTTGAAAAAATTAAAGCTTACTGACAACTGACAAAGCAAAGCGCGTGAGTATACACCTGCAACAGTATGGGGGCTTCGTTTGCGGAAATACAGTAAACGACTGATGTAGCAGACAATTGAACTGCACCGCACTGCGCTCTCAATGGTAAGATGCCAACTAACAATCACTATGTTTATGTTAATGCCGCCAATAATATTGAAAACTGCAAACGCATATGCTTCAGTCGAAAGAAATGCATTACATTTGTGACTCTGGTAGAAGACAGTATTGCGTTTTGAATTTTATGATATTAAAATACAGTGTACTTTTGTAAACTGCGAGTGCCAAAACGCTTCAAAATAATGTGACCACCGAAAGGAAGTATATTTTTAATAGTGACATACATTAAAAAACAAACTCAGATGTTCAAAGCAATAAGTGTGCATCTACTTTCAGTATAAGCCATGGGGGGACGATCGTATATATTACAACTATAAATGGTGCGCGCAAGTGCATCTTCAGCGCCTTATTGACGAACTTTTTTAAAAAGTGAAAGTTTTGGTTAAAAAGATATGAAGTTGCAGCTGTTGAAGAAGCGTTCGCTTATCATACTGTCCAACACAATAATTATTTTAGATCCATGGTCTGTACTTGTAAACTTATCCATTGTACTTTTAAACCAAAATTTACGTGCGGCCGTAGTAAATCCTAGGCAATTCTACTAAAAGTTTTAACCTCATTTGTGATTTCTGAACTGGAATCTGATTTACAGAAAACTAATTTTGTTTCATGATGACGGATGCATCGAAACATATGGACGTTAAAATATTTTCATTGCTTGCTAGATTTAATCCTAATAAGGGGATTCAATTAAAATGTTGGCTCTTAAATCTTTGCCTATAGAAACTTCAGGAACTATAGGTAACTACTAACTAACTTACTAACTTAAAAGAAAAAAAAACAATCGCTCTTTGTGCAGATAATAGGAACTACAATTTTGGAGGTGTGTCTAGAAAGGAAGTCACAACGTCTAAACTAAACTAAACTAAATAGAAAGGAAATTTAGGGCATAACTTATTTGGGTGTTCCGTTCATATAATTCACAATATTATCTAGATGACTGCTAATATCCCCACTGAACGAGTGTTTTAAGTGAATGGTTTGTGGATAAGAGGCAAGAACTCTCGTTCAGTACAAACTTTGAAAGTATGTTGATTAATAAGGTGAACTTTAAATACACTTGTGTAAACTTTTACAAAAGTCTGTGTGAATAAAGGACTTACTAAAGAAGATTAATTCATTAGCAAAGTATCAATGAATGCCGCACTAATAATTCTAAAGCATTGTTTGATTAGAGTAAATGTAATATTACTACATCATGTAAGTTACATAGAAATTATTTATTATTATTATTATTATTATTATTATTATTATTATTATTAGTTTCCTCACCTAAGTATAAATAACAAAACACTGCTTAGATTCCTCTTTTGCCCTTTTTTCATTGAGACATATATTAAAATGTTCCGTTTTCATGTTTTAAAAATATGGTCATCTTACACATAAAAAGAATTCAAATCTGGAAAAAAGGGCCTCTGAGCGAGATTTATAGTTCTTAAATAAGCTTAATAATAATAATAATAATAATAATAATAATAATAATAATAATTTTTAAACTCCATTTACAGAACTCAGAAATTTACCAAATATAAGCTACCAAACAAGAGCTCTCATGGGAGTTAAATAACATATTTGTTTTAGTACGCCTGCCGTATTTTGTTCACCCTTGTGCTGCACGGATATTGGCTAATATAATCATACACCGGTGCCATGGCACATTCTCTCTGTAGTTAACACAAAGCCTTGCCTCCAGTACGTCCATCCATCCCCCTCTCTCTCTCAATCTCTCTCTCACTCACTCACCCGGCCGGAAGGATTACCAAAGCATGCATGGAGTGGAAAACAACGCTGCTCCACTTACAGTCCGGCCAGGGATTAAAACTTATTAAATCTCGGTGCAACAGACTATACACTGCATAACAACATCCTCTGCATCTCTTGATGAACGTGTGTGGCATTACTCATTTCAAGGGAATGCAGAACTCTGCTGGCATCTACCAGTAGAACAGAAAGTGCAAGTTTGCGAAATTGTATTATCGTTGGTCTTTATTTTACCAGTGCTGACATTTGGGAGTAATGCAATACAGGGCGTCCGAATTGTCATGGGAAACATGGGGAACTGAGTAGCTAATGAGAAAGTAAAGCAGTAAAAAAGTTCTTTTTTTGTTACTGAAAATTAAAATTTTCATAAACAAAGTAAAAGAGTGTACTCGATAACATAATATCGCTCCTGTGGATAATTCCAAGTAAAACGACACTCACAGCATTATCTTGCGCATTGTAAACATTGAAACGGGGGAGAAACAAAGACACATACATGCGCGTAGCATTTTGACAGTACATGCAACAATTTTTAGTTTTAAGCGGACAAACCGCAAGACAAAAACTCATTAGTTTCTAGGATGTCGTTTCTTCTTTTTCACTAGGTTTTTCCCAGAAACAATATCTAATCAGGAATGTAGTCATAACAGTACACCCAAGGGTGCCACTGCAAATGCATAATAATCTATTCTCTATCTTCAAGCCATGTATCGGCATTTAACACTTCAAATAGAGTAAATAATATGAGCTATAAAAAAGAACGTATAATAAAAATGTGCTCACAATTTCTATTTGTCAACGTACTAAATGATACTGAATGGTTTTCGTGACGATTTAGACCAAGGTAACAAGAATCATAACACCTTTATTCCAATACTTAAAACGAAATGTTAATAATAATAATAATAATAATAATAATAATAATAATAATAATAATAATAATCCAGCAGGCGATCTTTCCAATATTTCACCGCTGCATCCAGGCTATATTGAGTCGGTCCTGATGGTGTAGTGGTTACCATACTTGCCTCCTAAACCAAAGATCGCGGGTTCGAACCCGGCCAGGACCGATGGATTTTTTTCGGGCGTAAAAATCCTAAGTATAGCTCCCTTCGGAAGGGAAGTAAAGTCGTGGGTTCCGTGTCGTACATTTACGGCAAGAAAAAGAACCTCAAGCCTGAAAGAAGAGGCCTCTAAGCAAAATTAGTCGGCCGTTTCACGCCCTGAGTTGAATGGGACGCTGATGACCTAAGATGTTAAAGAACGTCCATAAATAAATAAATAAAAAGGATATATTGATTATGTGCCCGGCTGATATTGTGCAAGACAACCTTGAAACGCTTATCTGATACAATGCAGATGCTTTACTCTTGTCTTTCTTATCGTCAATTCTTGAAAATATAGAATTCCCATATGAATTCGTTCACCGTGCTCGTTTTAATTTCCAAAGAATATCTTTACTTGCATGCAAGTTACGAGGGATATTTCTTTTAACCTCCGATCGCTGAGCCACATGACCAGACAAGCATAAGGAGGCGGATCTGCACACTGGGCCACTACGCTACTTCCCCACCATAACGTCCGTCAAGGCCAATTTCACCGCCACGGGAGGCCGAGGTCGTTAAGGCGCGGATTTGTGAGCGGGAGGTCTGGGCTTCGAATCTGTCGGGACCGTCCTCCCTGACTGAGGACTTTTCCAGGTTTTCCTCAGTCCCCATTACTGGCAAATGCCGGGGAGGTACCCTAAACTTATGACTGAAACGTTTCCTTCTTTTAAAAAATCCTTATTCAATTTATCATTTCATTTCATGTATCATCAGTGTTCACCGGCTGTGGTGGCACATTAGTAAAAACGGGCGTTAACACTATTCAAAAAAAAAAAAAAAAAAGGCCAAATTCAATACACGGTTGGAGGTGAGCTGCAGGCACTTCAACATGGCCGGCATGGTTTGATTCTCCCGCCAAGTGCGAGTTGCGAAGCCCATTTGTTTTCTGCATGCAGAAGGGAATAGTGCAGCTCAAAGTCATCGCAAAATGAGGCGTGTTCATGGTGCAAACTGTATAAGTGCGGGTGTTGAGCGAGAATGGTGAAGGAAATTTAAAAAAGGCCGAATTGCTATTCATGATGGTGGACAAAGACGCAGGTCTATCGCTAGTGAAGATCTTGTTCAGCGAGTTGATCAAGTGCTTCGAGAGAGACGGAGGTTGACCGTCAGCGAGTTGTCTGTAGAATTTCCGGACATTTCAAGGTCAGCCCTGTACAGGATTGTTACAGAACACCTAGGCTATCAAAAACTTTGTGCACACTGGGTTCCCAAAAATCTATCTCCATAAACTACCGGCAACCTTCTATGGAGAGGGTATTGGAAAGCTCGTCTATCGATATGACAAATGCCTAAATCTTCACGGGGACTATCTGGAAAAGTAACTGTGACTGTACTTGACTTCTGGTAATAAAACCATTTTGTGATTCGCATTTGTCTTTTTGTTATGCCCCATTGGAGGTTGAAAAAAAAAAAAAAAGAATAGCCCTCGTATTTACCTTCATTCGGGAGAAAAAAATCCATTTATTTCATAATAGATTTGTTTTAAAAATCAAACGTACGAATGAAACAAAATAAAAGGTTTATGATGTTTATAAAACTCAACGGACGACCTGTTTCTAGGTGGAATGCAGTACCATACGATAGGTCGTGGTTATTACATCTCCGCTCATCAGACATCGATCACCGAATCAACAGAAAGCGAATAAGAGGAGGAGAGTGAAATATGAAAACTCCTTTGAATGCCTACGATAATTAATGATTGTTTAATCCGCTAATATATTCTTAATTAGTGCGGATTGGTATAATGTAAATATGGCAGTAGCATTACTAATGTTTTCTCTTAGTGCCCTAGTATCATCTTTTTATGACCATACACCTGCACGTGATTCCAATCAAATAAATAGAAATTAAAAGTTCATACGTTACCACGACTGATAAATCTTCAAAACACTGAAACGCCTTTCACCAAATAATAATTAATGACTGCTATAATTGGAAATTTCAGTTTATTTTATTTAGTAAGTTTGCAGAAAACCACTTATATAACTCACCTCATCCCCCCTTCGATTTTCCAATAGTATGCATTATATTTTAAAACTGTTGTAAAGGGTGAAAAATTACCGTTTTCTTAGATCAGACATTGACTGTAATAATAAAACTAAGCAATTTTCGGTAGTTACTTAATCTAACTATTTCGTATTCCGGTGAAATTCAGAAACGTTAGCTAAACCTAGCATAGTGGTTTAGTAATAAAAATAAATAAATAAAATAAATGCTTATCCCTTATTCAGAAATCACTAATAAACAAGCAAAATTGAAAACTGGATTAGTTTATTCGCCTTAATGTGGTGTTCTTTATACTTTTTTTTGTAATAACCAGAACCTATTATGTTGTATTGTTGGATCGTTTGAAAGATGAAATGAAAGAAAAAGAGTCAAAAATGTTATCCAAATTTTCTTCTTTCAGTCAACCATAAAGGTCATATTCATGTCAGATAAACACGAATGTATCACCACAGTTGCATTTATTTATTCACTCTAATATTCTAAGCAGATATATCAGTAAAGTTTTTGATTCCATACTTCCTACCATACTTAAGGCGTTAAATACGTCTAACTGTGTTCTCCTATCTTCGCGAACGGCAGCAACGTGTTTCTGGAAATCTCTCTTCTTCATGGCGGTTCGTATGGGCAGAAGTTCCCTAGGCCCCCTTATTATTTTCATTGTGTCAATGACATTTATTTTTATTAGCCACATAGGGCAAAACCACCTCTATGACTTACAATTTTACACACACTCTTAAAGTAGCAACATTCGTGATGCAATAAAAAACCTCAACCACCACATCATTCATTGACGCGAAATCTGGGCCTTAGTCTTAATCCTTTAAAGCTGCAGGCAATGGCAGAGATTGCCACATAACATAAATATAGACAATATTCCTCCCGTTAAAACAAATCAAACAGTAATTCTCTTAACCGCTTCCGGAAAAACCTTGGAGTCATTAAAGACAGTAATCTCCGTTGGGAAAACCTTGTTACTGCAGAAAAGTAAGTTCTCTAATCCACATATTTAAAGTATTAAACGCTACTTAGAACCTTAAAAAGATTTTGGTACAATTTCTTATATTGTCTCACTTCAACTATTGCGATTTTCTGCTATCAGACTTACACTCTAGCCTAATGCAAAAACTACAGCGTGTTTATATGTGCGTACAGTACTCTGCGATGTGCTTTTGTCGAATAAATAATACCCTCCCTCGATATGCTGTCTCAGCTCATCTTGAAAAATCGAAGAAATGTCCATTGTCTCATATTAATTTTAAAAATTATCCGCACATCTTCTTCATTATCTATGTCTTCTGTTTTCAAAACCGATCTTCCTCTCACAACCTTAACACACTCTCTGAAACCTCACACGTTTGATCATTACCATTTCACCGAAATAATTTATTTATCATTTTCACGTAACATGCCTCTGGAATGCATTGCCATAGCACGTCAGAGACTGACATACTTTAGTAGCAATTTGTAAGAAATTTGTAATATGATTAAAAATAGTAGATTTAGATTTCTTATGTTTCAATATAAGTTTTTATTTGTTGTATAATGTTGTAACTTTTATCACCCGTATAGCTTTTCTAATTTTATTATTAAAGTTCATTTGCCTATATATTTCATTATAACGTAAGTATTTTTAATTCTATATATTTTGCTAATACATTTATTTACACACCCACGTTTATCTACATTTATATTTGTATTGTTATTGTTACTGCTTATTTTATACTTGAGATTGGTATTTAGTTTAATTATTATAAAACTATTAGAGTAGAAAACAAGTTCTAATGTCCTTAGTTCCCACAGTAAATAAATAAGTAAATTAAAGTAATAAAGCAGGTTTGCACGTTACGAAATAATTACATTACAACTGATACTTGAATTTGCAGTTTCTGATAACATTAGATTTTTAATATAAGAATATTCCTTGGGATAATTAAAAAATAACATTGTTCCTAATTCGCAGGAATATCGCAGTGCATTAAGATCCTTGGTAAAGCCTCTTGCATATTGAGAACCCTTTAACTAAAATTCTTCCTCATGTTTATTCTTTCAAAGCTTTATATTAAAAAGTGCTTATTTTCCAAAACAGAACTTAATTTAAGGACAGTAGTTGTAATTCTACCCTTTCCCCTCAATGATTAGATAAGTTAGAAGAGAATTTGAGGCAGAAAAGTTAAGAATTAATTCTAATCAATGAATTTAAAAGCTTTAATATTAATTTGCCCTTCGACAGATCGTTTGGCAATTAGCAATTAGTATCTCATTTTATATCCTCTGTTGTGTTAATGTTTTGGAGTCATGCTCTCTTATATTAATAAGGTTAGACAAAAATTACAATAAATTGCTACCTTTGAAAGTTTTCATAAGTCGAACGGTTTCGATGTTGTCAAACAGCTGATGTCCAAAATTGAATCAATGAAAGGGTTGTTAACAAGTTGGAACGACATAGTGCTAACAAGTATAAACCTCATACAAACGTCATAATGTTAACGGAAAGTTGTTAAAGAGCTAGAACACAGCTTCTAATGCAGAGCAGGAAGAATGGTTAGAATAAACATTTCAAATGATAAGAATTACGAAATAAAGACTAAAGCCATAAGAAATATAGAAGAAAAATCAATCTTTTTTTTTTTTTTTCCTTATTGTGATTTATTATCAGATTTTTTCCCACATTCTATAGCCCTTATTTTATTATACTATTAGAAATTCAGCTATTTCCATATAATTTTGTACATGTTAAAATGCAATGTTTCTATAACTCGAAAAGTTTACTGCTCATTGTAGTTGAGGTGATACAAATGTGTCTGCAGCACAATTATTATCCACCTCAGAGCATTGAGCCAATGCAGGGTTTGGAATGACAACACTGTCGGATCTGTACATTATGAAGAAGCTCGCACAGCCAATGGAGGTGATTGCCAGATCCAATTGATGCAACATGGCGCCACCCACCTCCAGGGGTTTGCCTCCCTTAACCCCTTAATAACCCAGCACATAGCGTATCCATGGCAATCGACTGTCTGCTGTTGCTCTCTCCTGGTAGGTACTTCATCTGCTGCTGTCGACTTCTTATAATTCTCCCTTTTACTTCAACTTTTAGCCAATTACGTAGGTTTCCACAACTGCCTCCATAATTACATGTAGAAAAAGCATTCTTGAAGAAAAGCGGTTGCAAGTGTTGTTTTGTCTGAGTTGTAATGAGAGCGTTAATTGCAAGGATTTGTAGAACATTTCCATTTATATTGCCTTTTATGTAGAAATTTCATAACTCATTTTCTTATATTCAGAATTAAATATAACTGGAAGAAATAAAAATAAATAGTTTAAAACGCGGATGTTTAGACACATACAAAATGCAAAACAGCATAAAGTACTTCCGTAGATATCGCCCAAGAGCTCTTGCGGGAAACTTGGCAGATCGTACATAAAAACAACGAAAGCAGAGTCAACACTTAAGACTATTTCATCTCTGGTAGCTCTTTTGGACTCTGGGCTTGTTCTTCCTCGAGGCTATTGTCTGACTGGGTGGAAATTCGAGTACCGCCGTTCTGCGATGATCCTGCAGCAAAGTTTACCCACAAAATTCTTGTTTTAAAATTCGCAAATTTTCTCGACTCGTTTTTCTGTGATGAGAGTAATTGCATGAGAAATTAAGTAACTGATTATTATATGTATAATTTTCTTTAAATTGTAGGTTCACTGTCTTGCAGTAAGGTTTTTGCATTTTTGTTATTATGCTCCACATTGGGAATGTTTTCTCAACAAATTCTTCCACCGTGATTTGATTATATAGGGAAGATCAATAAGAGAATTTTGCTTGCTAAATATTCATTGTCAAAATAGTGCTTATATGTGTAAAATTAATATATCAATATTTTAAAATTTGAAATATGAATATATCATTCAAATGCATATTTTGGATAGTTAATAATTTATTCATATGCATATTATTTTCTTGAAGTTCAAGACTAACAACATTCAATTAATTGTTGTAAACTTTGTAACTTAAATTTTAATAAACATATTAAACACGATATTTAGCATTTGACTTTATGTGACATGTAAAAATCACACTGCCTATGAACTGAGTTACTTGTCCATTAAACCGCTTGTCATATGCACTCATGCAGAATTAAAAAGTACTAACAAAGTTTTAAACAGTCAAAATGAAGATGTAAATAGTATTTGCATTTTGTTTTTGACATTTTAAAATTCAGTAAAATTCCTTGCAAAAATATCTATAACATGTTTGGAAAAATAAAACTTGGATTGGGAGAACAGTCCTAGTGGGAATCAAACCTCAGAACTCCCTCTTATGAGTTCTCGTCTTAAAGACTTCGGCTTTTTACGCGAGTGAAACAGACTGTGCGACTCTCCTCAGGCTGAAGTATCTATTCCCCGGGAGCAACATCTGAATTCTGGCAGGTATGATGGATGAGAACGCCAGAAAGCAGACAATTATCATTTATTTAGTTACAGAAATGACGTTTGTATTTGGTGCATTAAAATGCTTCCGGGGTGATCAAGAATTTGGCAACGCCTCACCTGGTGTTAGTAGAGTGGCCTATGCGAGAGAATGGATAGAATGAAATGTCTTTGCCTATTAGCCGCATACAGCCCGCATTGTACTTCTCATGATCAGATTGTTTACATTTCTCCGGCGATCAAATCAGCTGGACCTTTGACCTGAGCTTTAGAGAAAGGTTGTAAATTGCCACTGTGAGCTGGAGCGGTGTTTTTGCTGGTTGATGTTACTGGTTTTCTTGTGGCAGACAAATTCCCCACTAGTTAGAAGATATAACATTAGATTTTATATTTATTCAAGATGTGCAAGATTAGATTAACGCTTTTTATTTCTTATTGTTAGACGACGTTGGTCAGTTTTTAAAAATGTCTGCTCTAAACGCTCCACTGGTTCTATATACCAGTAAGATTGCTGGTTGTGTAAGTACCTAATTTAAACGTCTATGTATATGAATCAAATGATATTATAAGCAGAGCCCGGGAGTTCAAACATTTATTTGGGTTAAAATAGACAGCAAAAAGGCACTTAAAATACTAAAAATAGACTGTAATATAATTAAAATAGACATTTATTAAAAGATAAAAAAGAGAGTAATATCACTCATTATTAATTAAATAGGTATTTAAGATACTTAATAATTTTTATCACATAATTAAAACACTTAAGCTTACTTTTCTTGGTTACAAGCAACAAGATGTTCTTTCAAGATATCAACTGCCATGGTCAGCCACTTGTCCGAGGAAAATTTTTTCATCATGGAAAAAGAACGCTCTGTTTCCTCTGAATTGGTTGGAGCATATTTAAAACAAGTTATTTCGGAAGGACTCGTATCATTTACAACAGGCACCTTTCAGGATATCATGGAAATGTTGATCAAGACAAAGTAAAGTAGTTTTAATACTCCTGGCGAATGAGTAAAAGATGCACAGTGATTTATGGTTGAGTTCATTTTCTGTTTATGCGTTTATAGGGGAATCAGGTTAGTATTTCCCTTACTTCCGTACTGAACACATTGCAGGGGCGGTTTATTGCACAGCTGTACCGCTCTCATCTCTATCGCCTGTTTCGTTTTGCAGCTGAGAAGTTACCCCCCACCACATATTTCCTAGAATTGTCTCGTGCAGATCGATACAAGGTCATTCGCCAGGACTATTAAAATACAGAAAATACAGTACATCTTATTTTCGGGTATTCTTGAACCCGAAGAACCGTACGTTCCTTTCAGTAATGAAGGTTCTGCTATTTAAAGAGTTTAAGTGAATGGGTTGAAGAGAAAGGTTTCGACTGCTTGAAAAAAAAAATAGATATTTTTGTGAGGTGAAATGCAATTTAATGTTTATAACTTTTTCACTTCAAAATTGAAATTCTATATGTACTTTTTGAAATGCATATATAATCGCAGAAAATATCCATAACGGCCCAAAATAATAATAAAAAACACTTAAGCTTAAAATAGGCAACAGGCAAAAAAAAAAAAGTAAAATAAAATTCGGCCCTATCCTCTCCAAATGGTACGGAAACATGTTCATTTCACCTGACTCTTATATATTGAAAAGACATTTTGCCTACTTCGGGCTCTGATTATGAGTATCGTTGTTTTACGGCATTAAAGAACAATTTCATTCGAAAGTAGCATACTCAAATTCAGGAGACAGGGTGCCGTGTAAGAGATGAAACAGGGGTTGTACTTCCTTGACAAAAGCGAAAGTTCAGGTTAAAGAGGCATTCCAAAGAAGTCAGCTGCAAGATGCGGCATAGAACTATGTGGTGATCTTTACTTAGGAGATATAATAGATGCCAAGGAATAATGGTAAAGGATTGGTTTTAATGAAACGCTTCTCATTCATTAGTTGCCACTGGCATCTGGCAGTCAAAATTGTTATACTGGAAGGCGGCCGTTCGAAAACAAATCTTTGAAACTGGCACAGTTACAAATGTTATACATTTTATGTGCTGTCGCCAGAAAATTAATAAAACCCCAACACTTTTTAATAGCTCTGTACAGAAAATATCTCATTTTAAAACGAATGTCTTTTTCTTGGCCACAGACCATGGAGTAAATGTGATTATTTATTCACGTCATGCTCTTAAGCGAGCTTATTCCCTTTGGCAACTTCTATAGTCTTGTTTTAATTTATTTAATTGTTTTCTTAGTTAAAGTAAAATTAATGTTCATCTTCACAAACGCGATTTATATCAAAATGTAGCGAAATCCATTTGTCGTTCTCTAAGACAATGGCAACAAGCAATTCTGGAACGCCAGACAACCACTTGAGTAGCTAGCTATTGCTCACAACATATATAGATAAGGTATTGTGTTTATACAAGAGCATGGTATTTAGGGAGAGGGCGTGACTAACGGTGTCATTCCCCCCACAAAATTTCTCCCGCGATGACAATTGAGATTATACAACCATGGTTATAAATGCAGTTAAGCACGTCAACAGCTAGTTCCCCTCTTCCCTCGGACGGCAATAAATCTCGCAGACTCCAGTGGATGTGCGGAATGCTCCTGTGGCACTTAGCCATAATGTCTTTCCACTGTGTGGAAAGTGAGTTTCCACGTATGCAACAGCCTGATGAGCGGGCGTGTATCGATAACACTGTGCTTCACAGCTTTTAACATGTCATATGCGGGTATCAGTGCTCATTAAATGTTTCTAGCGAGAGATCAGAACATAATGTGCAGTAGCACCATTGTGTTGAGTCCGCGTTTCTTACTACTCATCAAAAGAAGCACACGAGGAAATAATTTCACAATTTTTTACCGTTCGGGAATGCAATCAGTTCATACATTCTTGAAAAAAGTAAAACTCCTTTTAAAACAACGAAACCTGTTATGCATTAATTTCTAAAAATGGCAGCTATGACTAAATCCTACATCAGTTAATCTTTAAGGACATTCCAGCATTCTTTGAACGCAGTTCTTTAATACTGCCATCCGCCATTTTGAAAATTGTTCTTCTTTTTGCTATGTTTTAATTTATTTAGTGGCTAAACTTGTGCAAATAAATAGTTTTAATGTGTTATTTATGGTCGCTTTGACTGCATTGGTCTTCTCGCAACATATGTAGATTGAAGATGAATTCTATAGTTGTTAAGGCTGTAATTATTTATGGAATTGAATGAAACGAAATGAATTAATGATGGCGTAATGAGCGCAGAGTCCTTTTGCGCCTAGCGTTCACCTTCTCAGAATCAGGAAAAACTCCTAAAGAAACCTTATTCAAAAAGCTGTACCTGACCGGAAACCGAATCCAGAACCTCCGGATTAGTAATCGCAAACACAACCACTATCATGGTGGCGGTCTAAGAAGTAATTGTTACAGCGCTCTTTTCATGTTTTCTTCATACACCCACGTCCAAAATCGTTTTTTTTAAGCTAATATCTCTGAAAAGTAAAGGACATCTATACGTCAATTTATGAGCAGGTATTATCAACGATTATCTAATCAGTCTTTGTCTTTTACCCTCTGTGACTTACTGGTGACATTTATCTAATATATTATCAAGAGACCTTACCCGAGCTGCTTCTTTGGAATTTCTGCGTAAAATGTGATTTCAGCATGATGAAGTCGCAACACACATTGCTAATGTCGCCGTGAGTATTTGAATGAAACTTTCGGCAACAAGTGGATTGGATGTGGAGGCCTAATTTCTTGGCCCTCTACCTTCATGTCCTTGACCCGTAGGATTTTCTTCTCTTGGAATATTTGCAAATTCCGGTGTACGAGATTCTAGTGGAATATCAGTATAGAGTGCCTTTTGTATTACATAAAATAGTAATAAATTAATTATTAGCTACTGGAGTGCCGGTTTAAAGCGTAACTCATATTGAGCAATACTGGAAATAATAAAACTACACGTTATCCTGGAAGAAATAAACGTGAAAAGGGAGAGAAATTCTTCATGATATTCAGCAGAGACCATGTAATTGATTTGGTGAGGTATGTAAGTACAATTAAGGTACAGAGTGCCGAATAAGGTATTAGGTGGTGCTGTCCCAAGAAAGTAAAAAGAAGTATCCTATGGTATACAGGGGAGTCAATGAAGATGAGAAATATGACCACAACTGAATGTTACTATAGAAATCTGTGGAGGATTTACTGAAACAGGCATTATATATTGTGTAATATGTATGTGCAAACATCAAACAATTAGGTCAATATTTATTCTACGCAATGGTGAGCATATTTATTAAAATTACAGAGCAGTATCATTGAAGCTCATATTTGCTTATTCAATATATTGGTAATATTAAGAGCGATACCAGAAAACTGTCAATAAACAGGAAGTTCTCGACGTCTTGTTCATACAGGGTGTGAAACAGTATCTGAGTTAGATACTGATTTAAAATTTTATACAAATATTTAGGCGCCGGCTAGCTACAGGCTCGTCTTTGTAAAGCTTATCACTTCAAAGAGGTGTTGCAGCCGGCATAGCATTTAAAACATCGTGCAAGGTAACATGTGAAAACTCCTACAAGCAGTTACACTGCCACTACCTTGGACAGCTCCAGGACTCCAGGGTAGCGCCTTTATAGATCCCTGTCCGTCTTGGTGGTAACCATACTTCCTCATAGAATGGAGATCACGGGTTCAATCCCGGCCAGGGTCGATTGATTTTTTCGGGGTAACTAAAGCTGTGTGTCCCATGTCGTAGATTTACGAAACTCAAAAGAACCTCACGCTTTAAAGAAGAAGCCCCTGAGCAAAATTTATCGACTGATTCACGCCCGTAACTAAGTGGAATACTGATGACCCGAGACGTTAACGAGCGTCCGTAAATAAACCAAATAAATAAAATTAAAGAAATGTTATGGGTGGAGGAGGTAGTCGAAGAGAAAACTGTTTAAGGAACGGAAAACCTTGATATTACCTAGGTACTCCAAGTTATGGGATTGTGCGACGGTTGGTAGCACTTCTATGTAAAAACAAATTTTTGCTCTGAATCCCCATAAGCATCAACAACAGCGGAAATATTAACGAAAATGATCACAACTAAAAACAAGAATAAACGAACTGTAGGAAAATAATATAAAGCTACATCGAAGTAATATTCATTAATGAAGGTATAATACAGTGAGGGCTGGGTAGGGTCTTTTTCCTTAACCCAAGAACTCCGAGCACATTTGCGCCTTTATTAATTCATTACATTTCATTCATCCCTACGAACTTACTCCTTCGTCCACAATCTACAGACTTTGCTAGAAGACCAATGCAGTCCAAGTGATAATAAATAAAAAAAAATAAATAAATAAAGTTATTTGTGGGCCGATAGAGCCCGGCTGCGTACAAGGAAAAAGCAAGACCTATCATGCATGTGCAAATATCAGCTTGTAATTAATTTGAGGAAGATTTTGTCGGCGAGTGGTTGCCTGTTCATATATTACTGGGTATGTTACTTTCATTGTGTGTAAATTGTCAGCTAATTTTTCTTCGTAAGTTATATCACTATAAAAATATAGTTTCAAAGAACAGGTTTCATGTAAGATGCATAAAATCAGTTTTCACATATGTGAAAACTAATTCTTGTAGAGAAATAAAAAGGTGATTCCTAGGAAAATATTTATGACAATCGTGTTCTAGGTACAGAAACTTTACGCCAACTTGTGAAATGCTTTTCGAACCGCCGCATACTTCCGGAATAAAAGTTAAATGAAGTATAGGAATTTTTAAGGAAGTTTTAGAAAAAGTATTAGATGGAAGTGGGGAAAATACCCATCTTTTAGAATTTAAATATGATGTGCACGAAAAAAAGAGGATAGGCATTAAAGAGCAATATATTTAAACTTGAAATAAGAGAGAAAAATACAACATTTTAACTAATCTTATGCCCATTAAAGAATAAAAAATAGTTTATAACAATATTTTGTAAGATGAATGCAAACTAAACATTGTTATAATAATAATATTTAAGAGATGCTACAACAAAACTGTAAAAATATAAATAAATACATTTTCCCGACCCCAATTAAAAATACATGCTTAAATTTTTAATTACAGCATGAAAAGCATAATATTTGAAGTAAAAATGGATTTTGTAAGGGTAGAACAGCTATAGATTGTTTATATACGAGTACTTTGCAACAAATTTTAAGAAAACAAAAAGAATTTAATTTAACACAATAATAATAAATGAATTTTCGAAACACAGTATTAGAACAATCTATTGTCTTTATTCAAGTATTATAATTTAAATAAAATGTCAAATGATAATTAATCAAGGTCATCGACAAAAGTGAACACTCCTACTCACTATTTATATATATATATATTAATGTAGTGATCAAAGAATGATAAAAACTATTTTAAGAATACATTTAAAATTATTCTCTCCTATTTACAAAAGATCAGATGACTTTTAGAAAAATGCGAAAATGACTTACAGACAATAGTTTAAAGTTAAATAAAGTTGATAAATGACAATACATTTATATACATGTACATTTATATTTTATACAAAGCTCAAAAAATATATTGGCATTCTGGAATAAAAATCCAGTGAGAACAAAATGGGTTATACATAATGAAACATTGAACAAGTTATGCATTTAATATACTTAGGTGTTTATAGGGAAAACCAGGATACAGAGAAAAGTGAACAAAAGTCTAAACAATTTTAGTAGATAGAGTAAGAAAGTGTACAATGATTAAGTACAGGAACGGTGGCAAGAAGTAAACAGAACCGTCCTGCCCTCGCTCCCCTACTCTGCCAGACCGCTGTGTTCAACACACAATACTCTCAACCAAGGGAGGACGTGGTTTCTGTTTGTTTTCCTCTTATTGGCATTCCTGAACTTTTTTGTACTTGTAAGTGACTCTCCTCCCTACTACAACCCTTGACCTTGTGAACTTGTCAACAGAAGATGAGCATGTTTGTTTAAACGAGTCATTTCAGCATACGTTTACTTAAGTATGCAAATTATAATTTTACAAAATAAGTTGGCAATCACTTAAGTTCAATTTGTGTAAAACGCTTTGATTTTTGACAAAAGAGTAATTCTAATAATACTAGAATTAATACAATGACGCACAAGAAGAGTGTAACTGAAATATTTATCTTTACCGAACGACCTGTCAATTATAAGTAATTGTAATTATAATGTTTCCCCTTTATTTCATAGAACAATCCTTCGCTTTTGACGGAAAGTTTCGCAGCAATTATATATTTAAAAATTAGGGCTAAACTTGACATATATTCTAAAAGAAAGAAAATACAGTCCGTCACGGGTGGCCGAAGTCGTTAAGGCGCGGACTCGTGAGCGGGAGATCTGGGGTTCGAATCCCGCCAGATCCGTCCTCCCTGACTGAAGTTTTCTGTCCTCATAAATAGAAAATACCGAGGAGGTATCCTAAACTTAGGCCTAGAACGCTTACTTCCTTAAAAAAAAATTTCCCAATTTATCATTTCATTTCATGTATCACCATTGCCCGCCGCTTGTGGTACCTCAGTAGTAAAAATGGGGGATAAACACTATTTAAAAAATGAAAATAAAAAATAATATTTCTGCAGTCACTCAGTTCTGCAGTTTACACTCTTTCTTTGTCCTTTCTTAAATATATATACATATATATATATATATATATGACTCTATGTCATTCATTACGCTATTCCTCCATCATTATTTCACTTTCATCATTCAAGTAATGCAGTTCGTGCACACTTTTGAAAGACAGCTACTGTCCTCTGCCGCAGAACTCCAATACCTGGCCGGCAAGTGAGTTGGCTCACTCACTCATTTCCATAAATGAAATAAAAATAAAACTGCGGCATCAGTTTTGTCCCTTGGAATTATAAATTGTATTATACTTCCTTCTAAGTACTGCTTTTTACAGTCTAATTTTTTTTCTAAAGTTAACATTTTTAATTTATTCTTTAGTTTTAGTTTATTAAATACCTTGGAGGGAAATTGCGCATATCTTTCACGGACCATTAGTATTTAACCCATATATATATATATATATATATATATATATATATATATATATAACATTAAACCCTAATAACTGTCCTTTCCTGCTAACTCCTTTTCTATTTCAGTTTCATTACCCATCATTTATATAATACAGGGTGATCGAAAAAGAAGGGGATTGTGATCATTTGAGTTCAAACATATTTTGAAATTCATATTTTCATTATTATATACTTCTGAAAACGTTTTTATTTTAAATATGTGATGGCATTACTTTTTTGGAAATAAACACATTTTGAAGGTCCTTTGGGACCAAACTCTAAATCAGGTATGTTCATTAATTTTAGTATATTGTTGTGCAGATGAACGCCAAATACACACAGAAAAAGAAATTCCATTTTATATATAATAAAAGTGAAATATGTTTTGTGTTTCTACTATAAAATTATCTAGTAAAAAGTTCATGTTCTTCATTTTTTTTTATATTTTATCACATATATATATATATATATGTGTGTGTGTGTGTGTGTGTGTGTGTGTGTGTGTATTACTAAAACGCGGGAATGAAATAGAATTTCGTTTGTATTGTTTTCTTTTTCCACTTTGAATCTAAAATTCGCTACTATATTATGTTTTGTATCGGCCCTATTAAGTGGCCTGGAAAGCTTCTATCCTTTCTTGTATAGCTCAATTTCTTTTTTTGGGCCACATTCCTCGCTCTTCTCGTCAGTGTGATTTCGAAAATTAACCGCTGCCTGTTCTCCAGGACAGTCCACTCAATTTTCGATTTTTATTTTTGGAACAGTCTCCCACCAAGGCTGTGAACATTAAATAAACTGTAAACTAGCATATGAAAGCTATGTGGGTATCCCTGAAACCATGTCAGGCTGTAATAAAATGAATCTCCTCATTGCACATGTACAAGTGCATACTATAGCTTCTTCTTTCAGCACGAAAAAATTACGTTTTTAATCGGCAGTTAAGTATTAGTATAATATGTAACGAAATAATAATAATAATAATAATAAAAGAATCATTTAATTTATCCTTCTACCCAGTTAAAATAGTTTAACTACTAAATATCATCGCCATGATATTGGTAACATCCAGAGATTTAGGTAATGTTTCTTCCATGCTACTTCTAATGAGAAGTATGCCAAATATTTCTTTGAAATACTGAAAGCTTCCCAATGACAGGATTAAAATTAATTTACAATTAGTAATTATTTAAAAATATTTAGCGTTATCTGAATGATAGTGTATGATAAATTTGTTAAAAGTGATTTTATTTTTTAGGTTTGTTCAACTTGGTTTCTGGCGGCTCACAGGGTCATATTATGTGTGTGGGGAGGAGGGACTGGAAGGTGGAAAAATATCACAAATAATACTACAAGAAGTTAAGAGCCCTACATGAATATACAATTTTTAACGCTTCATGCTTAATAATTCTGCAAATTCTCTATGCAAATTAATAAAAATAATAATTAATATCGTAAAATTCCAGGAAATATAATTAGATATTCCCTGAAGTACCTACAAACATAACATTAACTGCACTGAGATTTTTCTGTTATACCTGTGGTTTCATTGGCATTTCAAGGCTAAAAAGGAAGTATTGTTGATTTGTTTGTTAGCATAACACTAGCCATATTGTTTATTTAGCTCTACATTTTTATATATGTCAAATGAAATATAGCTTTGAAATTTCCAGAATTATTTTAATCATCTAATTGCAAGTGCCCCTAAGAGTAAGCTCTTGTTTGCATAATGTACCAGTAACATCAATTAACATTTCAAATTCTCTATATTTTTTCTCACTTTCCCATTATGCCGGAATTTTCAACAATTTATTGCGCTCATTAAGCAAGTAACACATGTTGAAAACTTGTTTAGACAAAGTTTTAAGCGAAAGATAAGACTTTATGTGATCTTTACTTACTTCACGTCTACTCACTGATGTCATCATATGGGTCATACGTTTTTAACTGTGCTTAGCAGTATGTAGGGTCAGCAAAATAGTTTACCCTGCATAACCATTCTTGATTGTTGTACCAAGTGCATTTAAAGTTTTCCTTTATACTTCTGTGATAACGAAAATTTGTTTAGGTCGTTCAAATCTTAAAACTGTATTCCTTTAACACTCGTTCTTCTTGAAAAGGGAATATCTAACAAATTAATCATAATATCTTCATTATTAGTTGTAGTTTCTTCATGTACGGATACACGGTAAACACACACCACATTAAAGCTACCAATAATTTAATTTATTATAGATAAAACGGGTTAAAGTTCCTGTACTGATAAATCTCACTTTGCAGCCTGCTTTCGGGAGCCTCACGAACCAACTTCACAAGCTAAGAATGGGTGAATGACCTTCATGTAACCATGGAACTATGACGTCACACGCACAATCTTGCCTTCAGCATGAGCCAAAGTCCTAGTGGCCTCAGTCAGCTATAATTACAAACTCAGTGTAGAATATAATGTGGATTTTGTATATTTAGATTCTCACGCGAGAATTTAAACATAACAGTAACATTAAATGATTTTGATTTGGTTTATTTATGGACGCTCTTTAACATCTCAGGTCATCTTCAATTCAGGGCGTGAAACGCACGACAAATTTTGCTCGGAGGCCTCTTCTTTTATGCTTGCATGCCGTAAATGTACAACACGGGAACCACGGCTTTACTTCCCTATTTAGGATTTTTACGCCTGAAAAAAATAAATTGGTCTTGGAGGCAAGTATAGTAACCACTACACCACCAGGACCGACATTTAATTAAATGAACAAATACTTGGGATAGTAAAGCAAACTTTTTTACTTTTAAGAAATGAGGGAAGCGGAGCGAAGGGGCAAAGGACTCGGTTTCCCTTACCTCACTCAAAAAATCACCCTTGCTCCACCGTCATTTCGCAAACATTCTGCTCGTAAAATAAGCACTTGCAACAGAAATAGCTGTTATGCTACAAATCTTGTCTTGCTGCAATTTAAACATTTCCTTTGAAAGAGTATCATTTTCAACTCGTTCACAAATTTTAACTCACAAAACTACTTTAATAATTCGGCATAGTCTGTTGTTCCGTCAAGCTACAATATATCTCTTTGCTCTTGATTTATTGGAATTTGTATGTATGGATTCTGTTTTGCTGATAGAATTGATTTACCGATCTTGAGAAAACAGGTTTGCCGCGCAGTCGAGTACCAACTCCAGGGACCTTCTGCTCCGTTCAGTGAGGCCCAAACAAATGGATGGCGTGGTACAAACATAGTGTAAACGTTTCAGACTAGCTCTCTACACGATCTCTTCAAATAGGAAGCCCGTCTTTCCCAAGCCGAATCATAGCCTAATAAATCTTCCTATCTTGAACCGAGATGCTCCAGTTTCCGTAAGCGGTTGAGTGTACGGTGGTAGTGACAGTGGCGGTAGGGACCTGATCCTAATGACGTTTCATAATTGCCTCGTTTAGAATGGGCTTGGCGATAACCCGTTGGTAATTACACCGCCGCTCTCTCTCTCCCCGACTACCGCTATATACACTGCATGTCACGAGCTCCCACTACCAAACGCCTCACATTTCTTTTCGTTTTTGTAAATACTTCAGCCCCGCTAAATGACGAGTCTTCTTCACTCCCTAGTTCTCATTGCCTATCCTAATGGCGTAGTTCGTTCACACGCTATTTTCTCTCTGATTCTCTCTTTGAGTGGTGATTATTAATTTAGAATGCATTTGTCACTAGGTTCGGTGTTACTGCCTCTCATGAAATAAAAAAATATAAAAAAACAATCCATTGCAATCACATTGTTCATGCTTGTCCATGAGAAAATGTCCAGTTTACTAGAGTACAGCTATTTATAGCAAATAAGAATCCAAGATAACTTTTAATATGGTAAGTTAGTTTTATTTCAAAATTATTTTTGAATCACAGTTTTCGCCAGAATTTTCATACACATTCATAGAAACATGGGAAATAAATACATACTCTACTACATTCATTTAACTGATGTAACAACTCTATTATTCAATATTATTAAGTTTACTACTATATAACTCAGTTCTTCTTACTCTCAAAATATAACTTGTGCCTAATATCAAATGAAAAAATTAAAGCATGCAATTTTTTAAAATATGAAATAATGAATTTGTTACATTACTTACGAACTTGTCAAAAAAGTTTCAATAACTATTAATTCTCTTGCATCTCCTCAAAGCTTTCGGTTTTTTTAACTAAACGCCCAATAGATAGCAGCCAAATAATATCGCATTCTTTGGCGTATCGATCAAACTTGTGACATCTCACATAGTGTTTTAGTTGTGCTGTTATTTATATGAATATACAATCTATCATTATATACAAAATGAAAAGTTCTTATGATTTTGCAATAATACAGTATGGTATTAGAGAAACATAAAGTGGATTTATCGCTAAAATGCTGTTGCCAAGATTGGGTTTGATTGTTAGGATTGTTCCTAGTGGGGACACTTCCAGGATATGCTCAGGTGAAGTAGACAATGAGTGGTGAGGCATGAGTGCAGACGAGATCTCTAACATGTTTCCATATAGAACACCAGGAACCAAAGCGGCGAAGCCCCTCCTCTCCAAGGAATTCGAGTCTCTCAGAAAGGCCGCTTACATACCAGAAGCCGATAAATTTCCAAAGCGGAAGCCACCGCTACATCGCACACGATACCAGCCCACCTCACCTAACACTTTCTTCCTTGTAACAGAACGAACGGAATGGAAAGAGAGAGTGGAAAATTCCTGAAACAGAGAGCTCCAAGCTGGCAACAGTATTCGCGACCAGGGGAAATCTCGAAAAAAATGCAAGGTTAGGATGTTCGGCCCCAAGGGATATAAACCCGAGATTTCCTAAATGCGAGTCCAAAGCGTTACCGCCTGATCCAACCCGCTGGGTAATCCAAGATTGGACACAGTAAATTTGTCTCGTCAAAACCAAGCAAGATAACCTTCATAATGTCTGTAGCTTTACTGTGAATGTTTTAAAAGTTCGTGCTGCTATAGCTGTCCATTTATCTAATGATGAAAATACTGTGAAGAAGTTAATTCAAATCTATGTATGTCATCAAGGAAATTACAACTGCATGAATTCTTTATCGAATTTAAGAATGACTAGAGTTATATTTCAGCAATGGATGACAAGTTGACTTTTCTCTAGAAAAATCCCAAAGAGGTTGCAGGCAGGTTTAAAATGCTGCTGCGAAATTTCCTTTAACACTGCTTCATAAACAAACAAAATAAAATGTATTTAATGTATGACAGTATCAAGATAAGATCCAGTCAGTTACTTCAGGGAGTAACCCTGAAGTTGCTGTCTTTACTGTTGTGTATTATGGATCCGCGTGACAGTAACGCGGTAGTTTCAGATGACATTTTCTATTATCATTGTTGCGTATCCTATTTTTAGCTAGTAATCAATGACCATAAGTTGAAGAATGCAACCATGAAAACACCGCAGATATTTTCCAGGGTATTTTTAAACAAATAATATAATTTCCAAATATTACTTTTATAAATTAATTTGAGTGCCGACGGGATTATGGCTATTGTAAAGCGACATGTTAGTTGAAGGAAGGTGACTGTAAGAAATTCGGAAACATTTGCAAGAGTTGTGTTGTGTTTGAACATCAAACTGTGAAAGAGACACAAAAGACGCACCACATCGTGCCAAGTCCTCTTAAAACAATGAAGTCCCTGTGCAAATGATGAGGAACTGATGGTAATGTATTGATTAAAGTATTATTACACACATATTTGCGCTAAGAGAATAAAGTTTTAACTCATGTTTGTAGAATGGTGTTTAACCATGTGTTTTTAAGTCCTACATTTTCTGTCCAACCACTGGGGCTTGAATAATTAAATTTTGTTTTTTTTACACATAATTATAAACGTTGTATTAATTTTTCAGGAAATATCATTGTTGAAACGTACTTACAGCCCGTCCAAAACTAAAATATAATTATAATGTATATTTATGTAAACTCAGTCATTATGTTTTGGCATTGTAATAAGTAATAAGTATATAAGTATATATATATATATATGTGTGTGTGTGTGTGTGTGTGTGTGTGTGTGTGTGTGTGTCATAAGCTTTAACTTCGACATAAGAATTGTACAAAATAGAAAGTTTGGTGTTTTCCGTTGCAGTAACTTGGAAAGTCAACAGGGTTATAAAACCATACAATGGAAGAGGGTCTAGTGTGTGAAGCCTCTTTCTTCTCTTTTAATGGTCTGCCTTTGCAGGGTTAATAAACTCAAGGACTTTAAACCGTTTGGGGATTTGATCCCTAGTGGCTATCGTATTGCTAGCCCTTTAAACCAGTCAAAGCTGACAAAATATTTTCAAACTTTCAAAAAATAGCGAATGACAAGTGTAGTAGGTGAAGTTGAACCATTCAATGGAGAATTTATGTTTGAACTTTTAAAAATAGACGCCGAGATTAAGCGTAGCTGCATCTCCTCGTGGCGTCGTTAAAGCCAACGATCATTTGATTTGCATTTAATATATACCTAAGGGGCGGTTGCTCAGCTGGAGCAATCAGTTTTTTCAGTTCAGCTCATTTAGTTCGACTCAGTTCGGCAGTTCGCAGAAGCAGTTATAAGTTCGACGTTGCTGCGGCACGCAGTTCACAGATTCAGTTCGACGCAGAGGCAGTTTTCAAGTTCTACTCACCGCGAGACATGCAGTTTAAGAGTATACGTGGCGTTACAAGATATTCAGTTCGATGCAGAAAGAGTTCGCAGTACTCTTTCCAGTTTCACGCGCCGCAACACTCATCTGTAAGCTTCACACGCGGCAACTAGGTTTATATTCAAAGTGGCCACATCTATCACACGCAAAATGCCAGAGGTCGCGAAAGAATTTGGACATAATAAAATACGCAATTATATGTTATGTCGCATCGGATGCTTATTTACACTATAGAAACCCTCTCCCAATCCTGTTCAATACGAGTCACCAATAATCAATCTACGAAAGCACTTCAAAATTGGCATCACAGCGTGAGGCCGCTCGATGTCAACAACAGATCACTTCAAGATTGGTGCCCATCCTAGGGTACATAGCTGGAACCATTTCACATTTGACTGCCATACCAAACCGCTTCATAATTTGGCTCACCAACATGGGGCCAACAACAACCGCTTCAGATTATCACGTAATTTAAGTGCTAGTCACTAAATAGTCTCTCTATTGCGTTCAATGTAAGATATTTACAAACAGAAATCATTTAGTTAAATGCACTACATGTACTGTACAAACGACTCTGGAAGTTCTGCAAGACACTGGAAACTTCATAGCAGTCAGAACGAAGTTATGTACAATCTTTGTCTTCCTGGCAAGTTGTCAAAGCTATTTCATATTGTATGTTTATATCTCTATTTAGAAAACTTCAGATCTGTGTATCGTTTTTGAAAATCGTTACCAAGAAAATAATTTTTGTAGTAGGAAAGTTTCTTATTAAAGCATACTATATAAAGAACCACGAACAAGATTTAAGAAATGTTTTTATACTCCATAATTTTGATTATATTCGATTTGTCCTGGAGCAAAAACAACAACAACAACAATAACAATAATAATAATAATAATAATAATAATAATAATAATAATAATAATAAAACTCACAATAAAAAATTTTTGGTAGTAATTTAAACCATGGACCTCGGCAAAACAGCCCGGGAGAATTTAATTGTTTTAATGACAACACCGGCCGTGAAAGCCTAAGAAGTATTAAAACTCACAATAATGCATAATACATTCATTAACCCCCCCCCCCCAATGTGCAGTAGTATGTGGGAGGGCTTGACATGCCTTATGGATGAAGTTGTCATTAGTTCAAGGTCTTCTTCCTCTCTATTTGCCAATTCAATACAACATGTATCGTGCAAAAGAAAGCACGTCTCATTTATGGTATGGGTATTTAATGAAAATTGTTGCTATTCAACATTGTATTTTGCTGGACAAGGTTGGCGTGATATGGTTAGTTTTGTGAAAGGGGAAATGTCGGTAGAAGTGAGCCTATCCCTTGGTCTCCTAGAAGTTCATGTTACATGTCTAAATAATAAATAAACAAACAATTAAGTATAATAATGCCACAGAATAGAAAGAGGATAGTTAAGAAACAACTGTCGTAAAATACGTCACATTTCTTTTGTACCTCTAAAGGAACAGTTCTGAAAGGTAAGTACTTGCTCATCGTCATTAATGTTTACAAATTTCAATCATCTCTCTCTACTTTTTCCTTCTTTTCATTACCGATGCAGCTGACACTAGCGACAGTGGCAGGATTCTGAAGCTTAGAGCTTGATTTGAGTTCATTTTTAAAATGGCTGAGTAAGAAGTTCAATACCGTGTGTGTATTCTTATGGCCGATGTATTTACATTCTTTGCAGGATCGTAAAACACGCACTCATGAATCTTTTATTGGTACTGTAATCATGTCGTTCAAAATGTTGTTAAAACGCTTCCAGAGTCAAACTTCTCTATATTTTTTCACCGTTCTTACTTGCTGAGAATGATTTGGTTTTATGCCGGACTTCTCAAGTAGTAGTTTATTTATTTATTTTCTATATGCCCGAAAACTATATTCGCTGATTAACATGAATGAACTCTAATGGAAAATACCAAATCAGTCACACAAACAAAGAATGCCGTTTGTTTTTATTTTATCCGGCACACGAGTGGACAAATAATCTTAAGGTATTAAGTTCTTTTCTTTTCTAATTACATTAAGAAGTTTGCCAAGCAAAATGCCACTTCATTTGATACATTCTTTAGTTCAGATATGAATCATAATTACCAGGCTATATAACCAAAATAAAAAATAGCAGATACAAAAGAACTTACTAATATAACAAAAATATTGTTTTGTAATTATAAAATAAATGAATGAAGTTTGTTTTATCAAACCACATTACAATTGAATTACATCAAATTACACTATCAGAACTACTCTAGAAATTTATCAGTATAGAAACTTAAGTTCTCCTTTACCTTAGCCACCTGGTTGTATGTATGGCAAAGAACTCCTTACATAGAAAACCGTTTTCACTACTGTGTGTACCCTCGTTCTCCTATCTCTTACTTTTCCTAGGGATTCCCCTATCTTATTGATTTTCCCTGCCCTCAATTCTGCTAACATTTTTATTACTACCAACTCATTGTTCCATTGTTCTATTTTCCATCCCAGATACTATTGCGCCAACCTTTTACCATTTTACATTCAATTAAATAATGGAACACACTATCCACTTACCCACACATAACACATCCTTCTTTAATATATATTCTTAGTCCTTTTAAAAACATTACACCTGTACGCATCCATGCCAGGTCCATTTTTTCAAATTGATCACAATTATCTATATACTTCTCCTTCCCCCACTTTCTTTGGACTACTTTATATAAATTTAAAGAGCTTTTATCCTTCCTCTATCTCACTTCTTTCCAAAATCCATTAACATTGTTTTCACCCATTCGCCATACATCCCCCGTTCCAATTTCCTCTAGTAATTCCCCCACTTCCCCGTATCAACTCTCTCTTCCCAATACATCTCTTTGATATTAGTACATTCTTTAAATACATTGTTGTTATACAGTTTGAGACATCCGAACCAATATTTCAAAATTCTCTCCGCTATTATATCTTTCCTTCCTACTTTTCCTAATTCAGCCAAACTTACCCCCCTCGGCGAACTTTTTGGTCACCCCAAAAATTTTAAGCAAAACTCCTATGTACCACATCAAAATTTATTCACCCCTTTGACACTCTCCAAATTTCTACTGCATACAACATTTAGACTCAACCACAGCCTCTTTCTAACAATTTCTTGACAGTGTAGGGACATTATGCAAACTTATTCTAACAGCTTTCATAGTTAATTTGGCTTTGGCCTCTACACATTTAGACCGGACTCCCACCTTCCATTACTCATAAATCTCACCTCCAAGTAATCAAAAATTTCACTACCTCTATTGGGTCTCTGTTTATAAACAATCTGTCGTCTTTTCTTAATTTCGTTCCTTTTTTAAATATTTGATATTTTACTATTTATTCCTAGACCGAATTCTGCACAAAACCTAGTAATCTTATCAATGGCATGTGGCAGTACTATAACAGTTATAGCTCCTGTTATGAGATCATCAGCGAAAAGCAAACCCGGTTTTTTATTCTTGCCTATTATCAGACAATGGTAATTATAATAATAAGCTAGTACTAATCATGCTTTATATTTATTTTTCTGTCCAAACCTATTATATTTAACTTTAAATAAAAATGTCCCTAATTTTCTAATGTGGTTATCATCCTCAAAAATATTTTCCTATATGCTATTATTGTTCTTATTGTAAGTCATTTTTCTATAATGAGTTCCTTTCTCTATTCATTGATTCCTGGACATTCAAACAATTTATGGATTGCCTCTTACAGATGGGGCATTTTCCCTGTTCAAAATACTTCAGAATAATCTCAGTTTCCTACACCCTGATCTTAGCCAAGCATTTCCTTCTCTTTCCTTTGTTGCACTTCTCAATATACTTTTCCCTTGCAAAATTTATCTTCCTTTCCTGAAAATTAGGAGTTTTTCTTCTTTATTGCACTCCACATAATCTATCTATCCATACTTAATACCTTAATGTATGTACCCTCTTCCTTAGGCATTCTCTCTCCTTCCATATATCATCCATTCCATTCTTTTGCAATTGGTTCTTTATCTTATTAACCCACTGTTAATACACCTATTGTTTTCCTGATATTTCACAAATTACTTGAAAATATGCTCTTCATTTAACTAGATACTGTAAACCAATACTTAAAACTCACTCCATTACCAAACCTCTTGCACTTACCTTTCCTACTTCATGTAATGCCCCCATGTTAGCAGAATTTTGTGACACTTTTAAAAGATCTTAACAAAACTTAATAAGTAGTCGATCCATTTTCTCCTAACCGTTCTCTTTACAGCATTTTTCTACATCATAACTCCATCTGAATTCAATTAATGCTCCGTAAACTTTTTCCATTTAATTAACACTATCATTGGTGCTATATATAAACATCCTTTATCAGTTTCAAAGCTAATTACCTTTTCTAGAAGCAAACTGTTTCTGCTTTACCCAATGACTTTGGCTACTTATTTAAATTTCTAGTTATACGTCAGTTCTGGTCTAGTGGTACCCATACTTGCCTCGTGAGATAGTATTTACAAGCTGCCACCCTCATATTTAATTAGATTAACTGTAGCAAATAATTTTATGTAACTTCGTTATAAACCATGAGTGTAATTCATTTCCCTGTACAAGTATTGAATTATTATGTGTAAAATGTTATTTTCTAGCAAGTGTGCAGAAAGCTACCCCCGCCATAAAATCTGACCTGGGAATTTCTGTAGCCTGTTGTGACAATTTTTGTAAAGAATCCTTGGCCAAGATGTTTATTGATATTCTGTTAGAGCATTTTTTAAACAGGATAGGTACCATAAAACCTTTGGCGACTGCAGGGATGAAAAGACAGGCCGATAACCTCTTCAAGGGCTGAAGCCAACCGCTACATGGAAAAAGTCATGTAGACCATGTTTATTTAGTTTGCAATTTTGCGGCCCACAGTTAGTTTTGTAAGAGTATTCAGCGAAGGACTTTCTCAGTTCCGTTCAATTAGTGGAAAGGGGTAGTTAGTTTTGGAAGCATATAAATGGACGAGCTTTATTAGTTAGGTGCAGTACATTTTATGTGCAATAGTGTATGAATAATAATTGTGTTCCATCTCCCATAACGAGGAATATTATTAATCTCCAGACTTCTTCCCCTATGGTAACTGGATCATAAAAGTATCCAGCAGTAGAGTCTCAATAGCCGTAACAAAACTGTAAGACAGCGGTAACCATCGTCGGAGAGGAAGAACTACCATTATCCCTGATAATTCAAAACATCCAACGAAATCCTTCCAAAATATTTCCCTCCGTCCTTTCTGGTACATATATTTAATAAAACACCGTTGTCATATTTTATTAAATACCGCTGAACTCGTAGACCCAAGATGGCGGGTTCAATGCAGGTCATTGGCAATGAATTTTGTTGGGCTTAAAATCGTAAGTATAAGTAAAGTCTTGGATACCATGTCGTAGATTTACGGCATGTAAAAGAACCTCAGGTCTGAAAGACTGAGTAAAAGTCATCGGCCTTTTCACGCCCTGAATTGAATGAGACGCCGATGCTCTGAGTTGTTAAAGAGGTTCTTAAATAAATCAAACAACTATAAATCCTATGCACACCAAAGCCTTATCTATTTGAATATTCTTATACTCCATAGTCCATTTCACCTTAATTTTTAACTTATTACTCTTCTTGAAAAGTGTTATTTTCAATGTAGACGGTAAGCAAATTTCTTCCTCTTGAACGACATGACTCCACAGTTTTAAACTTTGTATTTTTCTTCATTATACTTTTTGTGTTTGATTCATAAACCATCTCTTCTTAGCAAATGACACCTTGTCCTATACTCAGGAATTGCCTTAACCCAGTAATTGTGATACAGGCACTTACTTGGAATATTTAACACAGAAGAAACTTGTTTTCTTCTTTCTTCCTGGGTGATATTTTCTATAACCGCTTTGCGCCTCGGATTCTGAACAAAAAGTTATTTTGTTTGATCGTATATTGAATGAACGAATTTAGCCGTGCTATTCCATGTAGAGAAAACCCTGTTATGCAGGGATAAAATGCCTCCTTGAGGGGATTTTTCACGTTTACTCATTTGGTGAGTTAGAACAGGTTTTTTAATGGTGTTTAACGCCTGTTTTTACTTCTCAGGCACCACAGACGGTGACACTGATGATACATGAAATGAAATGAGAAATTGGGAAAGGATTTTTAAGGAAGGAAACGTTCCCGGCCTAAGTTTAGGGTACCTCCCCGGTATTTGCCAGTTATGAGGACTGAGGAAAACCTGTAAAAAACCTCAGCAGGGAGGACGGTCCTGGCGGGATTTGAACCCCAGACCTCCCGCTCACGAGTCCGCGCCTTAATGACCTGGGCCACCCGTGGCGGTGTTAGAACGGGTGAGTGCTATACTTGAAACTACCCATTATAGTACTATTTTCACACTATGAATCTAGTACCACACATTACAACACTACTTTGAATAATATGCAAATTTCCCATGCTACTTTTAATGCCTTCTGCAATATTGTGTGTTTTGATTTTCCTGACAAATGTTTGCCCGCCATCTTCCCGAATATGTCCGCCCATCTCAGTCTTGATCCTCCGCGGCCTCTTTTCACAATTTAAGGGTTCCATATGGTGGCTGCGTGAGTCCATTTTGACTTGTAGTCTTGCTGCATGTCCTCCCACTTTCACTTCATTGACATTTCGTTTTCAGTTTTTCTGTGATCAGCATTGCCATTTCTGCTGCGTCCGAGGGGTTTGCCAGCTTCTTTAGTGCTTCGTTTGTGTTTTTCTTTCAGAGTGATGCCCATTATTTTCCGCTGTATCTTTCTCTGCCATATCTGAATGATCGGTTGATATTTCTCTGAGAGTAACCAAGTTTGGCAGCCGTATAGCGGAGCTGGGAATATGCAGGTGTAATTTAACCGAACAGAAAAGTTATTTTTTACTATCTCAAACTGCTTAAGTGTCAAGTTGCAATAATAGGTTTTTTAACATTTTTTTAATAATTAAATTCGTTTCTTCTTTGAATTCAAAGTCATTGTCACAAGATATTAATGGTCTGTGATGAAAGTTGCCAATGAATGAATCTCTATAATTTGGATATGGCTCGAGGGGTTTCGTGTTAATTGTTTTGATTAATTGAGGATTTAGATTAACATTGGAAGAAAACTTAAGTTTTCATAGTATTCAAGTTTTCAAATGTAATTTGAACGAAACTTATGTGAGTATTACGTTAAGTAATTAAATATTTCAATTATTAAGAAACAGTTTTAAGACATTAGGTACCTATTGTTGTCTAAGTCATTGCCTCGTCAAAAGGTAGTGTACCAATTTCTATCGTTAAATAATAAAAGTATATTTTGTAAGGAATATGATATTATATCCTCTTCTTTCTAAACAAATGTAACAAGACATGTAAAAGCTAACTGTAATAAATACAACTCTTGTACAATTCGCTATTTAAGAGTAAAGTTTTGAATAGAGAAAACAATGGAACGCATAAAATAATTCTTAAATGTTCTAGCTAGAACATTTGCAGAAAAAATTAAGAAAACTCTTATTTGGGTGTTTGTGCTTTTAGATATGGGGCCTTTATGCAATGATGGTAAATGAAAGTTTTATTTCCACAATAATCCTCTATTAATATTCCGCATTCAAATTATTTCAGAGGATACAGAATCAAAAGTAACATTGCAATAAATAACGATCTGATTACAGGAACACGTATCTGTACTCATAAATCCGTCAAAAAATATAAAATGCAATTAATGGGGAAATAATTATGTGTCATTACAAAGTACTATTTTAAGAAAACAGTCTTTCTCCACATAATTTATGTTTTTTTTTCGGGGAGGGTAAGTATTTAATGTCCCGTTAACTACGAAGTTTTTTTGAGACGATGAATGAAAGAAGTGAAATAATTAGTAGATGAATCCGGAATTCTTAGCGTCTAAATTCCTTGTTATTTACATTTTCAGGGCAAGGAAAAACTCCAGGAAAAAACCGCAACCAGACAACATGCTGATCGAATTCAGGCCCGCCAGTCGACAAGTAAATGACGCGGTGAACATTAAGACTCAGTAAGTGAGTGTTTGACTAAATAAATGTTGTACATATATGACATGATAAATCTATGTTTATCCATTATATGCTATAATTATACTTGTGATATTTATTGTGTTAATTTGATTTAATTTCAGATTTTTTCTAATTCTTATTGAAATAACTGGAAATTAAACAATTATGATATAAAATCTTAATAAATAGTCATATAAAAGTTTTAAAAACATGAAAAAAAATTTCTGACTGGCAATACAATATTTAGTTGTTTCTCTTAATTTATAGGGTTACAGGAGATAACATTTTATTCTTGTTTTGATTTTTTACATATTTCTTTCAGTTCAGTTTTTTGTTATTATTATTTAATGTAACAAATTGCGACATGTTCCCATAAGCGATTTTCTTTCGCCTCTATAGACCCCAAGATGGCGGCGAGTAACCGCTTATATTTGTGCCATACATTGTTTTCTGTGCAGCTAGTTGTTTCAGCGTTACATTTCTACTTCCTCTTACTTCGTTCCTAGGTATTATTAACTTTTCTTTTGCCCTGAATGAAATATTGTGGAATATAAACTTCATCAGCTAAAATACTAGTAAGTCCTTTCAAGTAAAATTTATATACAGTTCAATTCTATTGATAATGGAAGCAATGAAAGTAAATAGCACTAAATTAACATGCTGTTTTAAAAATCGCAATTTTGTTGTTTATTAAATGTTAACTTTTTCATCTTTATTATGAAATTAAGTCACAGTGGCAAGGTGGGAATTAGGAATTTCAAAATTAAAATTAAATTATCTTGTGTTGACCAAACAGACTGCATTATTTCTAGCTTAAAAATGTTGCTGTTAGTATATTATTTTTGCTAGTGTTATTATTTTCTCAGAAGATGATAGAAGTCAATACAACCCAGAGAGCCGAATTAAACAGCTACAATATGTATGTCGAAAAGAAACCTATGCAACAACAATAGTCATCGGTTTCAGATATAATAATTAGCTTAATATAGGCCCTTATATGCTTATGACCTCTAAGATGAGTTGGAAAACAATATGTAAAAACACTTTATGAATAAGCTATCTTGAGTAAATAATGTAACGAACCTACCTCGCTAATTACAGAAGCGAAAGCCTCCCACCACCTCCTTTCTCCTTTGCTGACTTGCGCACAGAGTATGAGCTGCTCTCCAGGTTTTGGAAGACTGATCATCTAACTCTAGACCTCCTAGAAGTTTGTCATGAATCCTGTAATGCTTCTTTTGTTTTTGGCTTCTAAATTAATAATGTAATGCATTTAGCATTTGTTAAGTCCTTTAGGACTTTTTATTAGCTTTTGATAAGTATAGTTTAAATTGTTTTCAACTTGTTCTTAATTGCTACAGATTATAAGCCATTGCCAACCGATTGGTTAAAACTCAATATTTCCTTACATTTCATTGTTAGAAAATATGTCATATAAATGAATTAGTTACAAATGTTAAATGTGTCGTTTTAATTTAAGCGCATTTATTTTATTTACTATACTTTGCACTTACGAGAGTAGGTCCATAAGTTTTCGACTTAACCATTTTCTAGGTATGATAAAGACAAAAACTATATTTCACTTATCAATATTGTTACTCTTTATTGCAATACACTTCTCACAACTTTGAATTAATGTTCAACCCCCCCCCCCCCCAATAGTCAGAACTCTTGTTTGCAAAATGGGCATAAACAACGCCCATCACTTCACACTTAAATTTTCTTCCTCGAAGGTTTTTCTTGAGTTTTGAGAGCTAGATCTGGGCTGTACGGTTGGATGACCGATCTCCTTGAAGCCACATTTCTCCACAGCTTCCTTTGCAACAAGAGCTGTGTGTATAGGCGCGTTGTCATGAAGAAGACGCACCATTCAGCTTTCCTTGCTCTCTTTGATGGAAGCATATAGTCTGTGCAGTAGACCAGCATAGTACTCTCATTTACTGTGGTGTTCCTCTCCTTGAAGTCAATGAAGAGTATTCCTTTTCAGTTCCAAAAGATACTGGCCATGATCTTCTTGATTTATTCAGTAACCTTGGCTTTTAGAGGCGGTGCTTCACCAGGTTTACGCCACTCGATTGATTCTCTTTTGGACAAGGGATCATAGTTTCATCTCCTGTAACAATGGTTTGCAGAACTTCTCCCTTTCTTTGCCACTGTAGCGCTCCAAAAATGTCTGACAACAGATGACTCGTTGCTGCTTTTGAACTGAGGAAAGAAGTTTAGAAAGGCCAGCCTTGCTGCTATTTCTGTAACTTTGAGCCGCCGGTCTTATATAATTTCTTCTTCCACAAGAACGATGTTTTCAGGAGTGAGCACCTCAAAGGGCCCACCTGCAGGCTCTTCGTCTTCCATGCTTTCTCGAACCATTCTTTTACGGTAGAATATGAGGGAGATGCTTCCTCATATGCACTGTCTAGTTACTGTTTAATTTCAATCGGAGTACCTCCTTCTGTCGTGAAGAACTTAATAACAGCTCGATACTCCATTTTGAACATGCCACAATCTTCTACACACAGCCTTCTTTATACAAATATATCTGAACAACTGAACACAGGAGGGCGGAAGTTACATCAGTTAGTTAATAGATAAGGTATCACACCAGATAAGGCTTTTGGGAAAAGGATAATCCGGAAACTTATGGACCTATCCTCGTATTTCTACTATATCTGAGATCATATTCTACTGCAGCATTTACAGGTGTAGCAATTTAGGCAATAATGATGTATTTATTAATATCAAATTTAGTTATACCACATGTTTAAAATTAATATATTACCTTCCATTTTATATAACTTATTTATTCCTAAAATGTATTATTCGAACTACCTTCGATGGTAGGCTGTATGAATTTTAAAGTAAATTGCTATTGATGTCAAATATTTGTACTGTTTAGGGCATTAAACTGTGTATAGTAAGTAGTTTGGTGAATTAAGTGAAAAGTAAGCATGGCTAGTAAACATACTTTGTCTCTTTAGTTCCCAAACCGACTGTATCTTTTTCGTTGCACATGCATGGGATCATTTGCGCTTTAGCGGTTTTTCATCTCTCCTATTATGAACTACATCCCAGCTTTCACAGAAAACTAGTAATAAAGTCAGTGGCTTTCACATCCGATTGAAGTGCACAATTAATTGGACACACACGTACACACACGAACTAATTAGTTAAATAAACAAACACCATAAACATGGCATGTGTAACGCGCACTTTGAGTTTATCAAAGCGCTTAGCTCGTTCAATTCTGTAATATGTTACGGTTTCTTTTTGTGCGACATGCAGATAATCACAAACGCATATTGTACTCTACGAAATAAAGTAGTGAAAAAATTTAAGATTCATGAAATGTTACATATAATATTGTACTATTATTCATATTATAATTGCTGGAGATATTTTTCCAAAGAAATACGTAATTAGAAAATTTCCATCAGGCATAATTTTCCAGTGGCCGATATTCTTTTTGTTGTTACCTTAATGTAACGGGGACACTAGATATAATTTGAATTGAAAAAAGTAAGAAAAATTAAATTAGAAAATCTGGCATTTTAAAACGATACAACAAGTTTTTACAGCATTCACACCTGTTAACGAGCGTTAAAATATGTAACGGGGACACTAGATATAATTTGAATTGAAAAAAGTAAGAAAAATTAAATTAGAAAATCTGGCATTTTAAAACGATACAACAAGTTTTTACAGCATTCACACCTGTTAACGAGCGTTAAAAATATCCTCATGTGGAAAAACAATCTATACGTATGTACTTTCAAAGTAGAAAGTTTTCAATTTTTAAAGATTTAAATTTTGAATCTCTGAAGAATTTTGACAAAGTTGTGTCGTGAGCAGCTTTTTAAGAATTTCAATTTTAATTTTCAATAGGTTTTTTTTAACATAATCAACGTTTTAATTCGGCAGATGTCCAGCTTGTCCTCATCTCCATTCACTTTTTGAATTACAAGGCATATTCGTGCTTCAGATCATCCAGGTCAACCACTGGTGGTGTTGTACCTTTATGAATTCCTACATAAAAAAATTTAAGAGTGTTCAGATCTTAACCTTCCTGGTCTCTGACTTTCTGCTAATACGTTGTCCCTGAAACCTTCATTTTGAAAACTGTGCAAAGTGAGGAGGAGCGCCAACTTGCTAGAACATGATTCCAGCAGGTTCAATTTCTGAGCATTGTAAAATCCTCACAATCAAATGTAGCTATATTTATTTATCTTTGACGTACACATTTCCAATCCTGCGCGTTCTTTAAGAGAAAACAAGAGAACTGATATTCTCATGATAAGAGGTGACGATATGAAATTCTCACTACAGGTGGAATGCACAACTTGTACGAACTCGCCCAAATGGACCATCATTTTAAAGATACTGTGTTGCACCTCAGCCGTTGCTAGATCATAACTGTGAAATATATCGAACTTCCACTAAGCATAAATACTTATTTAAACTCCTACAAATGTTTTTTTTTTTGTTTTTTGTTTTTTTTTTTTTGTAGAAGCCAGTAAAATGTCAATATTCTAAAACAGCAATTTTTAAATTAATAAAATATTATTTGCATAAAAATAGTGATGTGTTCAGAAATCTCTATATTCTAAAATAGCAATTTTAAATTAATAAAATATTACTTCCATAAAAATAGTGATGTGTCCAGAAATAAAATTCAGAGTAAAATTCTTTTAAAGAAGTTAGATCTTCCATAAATACTCCCTTTCAGATAATTAAAAAAATAGCTTCCTTTTAAAATGTTAGAGGCAATGTCGTACATTTCACAACAATGATGATCAAATATTCCTTTCTTATATAAGGAACCTTTCTCAATAAATTTCACTATTAATTTAAGTGAAATTGTGTCTAAAGTTTGCCAAATTCTATACAGTACTTTAGCATTCAGATTTGGTAAATTTTAGTAGCAGGTTGTGTCTTTATTATTATAAAAATTTATATACACATTACAAATATATGTTATGGATGGATCGTAGACCGTACATGCATATGATTAAACAATTAGAATGAGGAACAAATAATAATAATAATAATACAATATTATTAATAATAAATAAATAAACATTAAAATGGGAAGAGCGATATTTACAAATATATGAATGGAAATATATTACATCATTTTTAATTACACTAGTTACTGCGTTCTAACCAGAAAATAAATTGATTCCAGCTTCGCGCACTTTGGCTAGGAAAAGGCCCATATTCAATCAATTAGTGGGTTAGCAAATAAGTCCCAGCACCAATCGTCCTCTAATTGCCTAATTTTTTTTTCAAGAAACAGCGTCTTAATAAAAACTTTGAGAATTGTTCTGTGAGTTAAAAAGGCACATATCGCTAGTAGTAAATGTTATATTATTTATTCTAAAAGTATAACTCACGTTGACCCTGTTAGTTTCCTTCTAAAGGGCTACTTTTTAAGCAGCTTTCTTATTCACATAAATACATGCGAGCTAAGAGCATGTCACAATGAGGAAGCGCTGAATGATGCAAAAGCAGGCAGCCAATAACCAAACCGGTTTTCTACTTGTTCTTAATTGCTACAGATTATAAGCCATTGCCAAGCTCTTAGAGATTTCAGATAAGATTTTAACATTGCGGAAATGACAGCAATTTATTTCCAAAAATATATGAACATTTTTCTTTATGCAAGACATTAAAATTTCATAGCAAATAGAAAACATGTCTATGTCATATGAGAATTTTGAAAGAGTGTGGCAAGCATATGCTCGGTAGAAAATAAAATGTAGCAGTAAAAATGAGCTTCATTTTAGTAAAATTGATAGATCACATACAAGAGCTGTAAAGTTGTTTCTTAGAGATATAAAAGGATAGAGATTAATTTAATTTATACATTGGTCTCGAGGTAACGTACACGCCTCGAGACCCAAGGTTTGTAGGTTCCATACAGGTTGAGGTCGATGGATTTTTCAGGATGGAAAATCCAGACGCTCTGGAAGGGACTTGAAGCCCTACGTTTCGTGTCCTGTACTTGTAGTACGTCAATAACTCAGAATAGTATTATCAGTTCTTTTTCATCCAGCAATCCCTTAGTTCCCTATTAGATGACGGTGGGCCTACGAGCAGCCATTCTAAATGACAACAACTTAATAAAAGATAAGACAAAAAGCTGTAATTTTTAAATGAATATAGTCTACCAGTAGAGTTTTAAAACATCAAAATTGAATATATATATATATATATATATATATATATATATAAAACATTAAGATAAAGTCACACTTGAAATCGCTATATTTCGAACTCGTTTCAAAAGTGACTTTATCTTAGTGTTTTATCCTTTTAAAGCTTCTGTAATTACTGTTACATTGTTACATTGCTAAGAGTGTTACTTCATTTTTATTTTATATATCCAAAATACTGTGCGTATCAATCCCTGTGCTCAGAATCTTATGGGTGCAGTTTGATGGAATCACACTTCAATATTAATGTGCATACATATTTAAGCATAGAATTCGAGAAACACTGGATAGGAAGAGCAGGACATGCGAAGTGGCCAAGGCGATAACTCGATTTAACTCTTCATCTATCTTTCTTTCTTTCTTTCTTTCTTTCTTTCTTTCTTTCTTGTGGGCATGTTAAGAGTATCCTGTGCATCTGGGGTTCTCAAATTTTTCTATTCAGATCTACTATCACATTCCACATTCCACACAGGATGCATCAGTAACAAAATTTTACGATGGAATTCCTTATTTTGTAGTAAAACGATCAAAATAAGTATTTCCTACATTTATAACAATACTTGTGATTGATTTAGGTATTTTTTGCATGTAATATTTAAAATTACATATTTATTGGAGAAAACTGTGTTCGATCTATTGCTATTCAATGGATTGTTCTGTGAAGTATCTTAAAAATTAATTTTGTTAGTGTTAAAATATAGTGAGTGAATACATAAACAATCTTCGACAAAGATATATTCCTGGTACTGGTACTCCAGTATTCAGATTTACAATCAGTAAAACCTATTAACTTTATAAATTTAACTAATTTCTGATTCTCGTTTTTATTTCAGTTGTGCTTGATTAGTTAAACACAGTTTTTTTATGTTTGGCTTCAACTGACTTAATTTTAATCTTAAATCAGGGTGAACATTCCATTTATTTTTCCACTTTTTTATAAATTAGAGAAGAAAAGCCACATTCACAAATACCTACCAAAATTTTACAGCTTCTTCTGCTATTATTGGATATCAGTTTTTTCTTACCAGCAAGAAGTCTGTTAAATCCACCTTCTTGATCATTTGCCCGAAACCTCCGTCACACAATAGCTCGATCAATTTGTCTTTCTCGGAGGGAGTTAAGGTTTCTGGTAGGGTGTCAGCAATAGAAAACACGATAGCTCGATCAATTTGTCTTTCTCGGAGGGAGTTAAGGTTTCTGGTAAGGTGTCAGCAACAGAAAACACGATAGCTCGATCAATTCGTCTTTCTCGGAGGGAGTTAGGGTTTCTGGTAAGGTGTCAGCAACAGAAAGCGGGCCTCTAATCCACGATTTCAGGGAAGTATGCATTGAAATGAGAGATGAGGCTCCCAAGGTGCTGCCAGTTCACAATGAACAACAATTCCATTTTCTCTTAAGAAAGCATCCAGCACGTAACTTATACATGAGAGTTTTTTAAAACAGCATATTTAAATAGGTTATTGTTCTTTTATAAAGACCCATATTAGTCATTTTATCTTTCAAATTGTATAATTAGAAATATTCTTTTAAACCTAGAAGACTTCGGCTGTAAACCGAAGGACGCTTAAAGCTCGATGTAAAATTGTTGGCACACTACTGCTATATTTGAGTGTCTACATTAAACATGTAAGGTGGTAGAATTGTGAATATTTAAGAATCTAACCTGTTTTTTAGCAAATCTATTTCCATAAGTGATCAAGGAAAATTAAACATATATTTATATGTTATTGCATTAGAGAATAGTTAAACAATGTTCAATTTTGTTCATTGTGTTGGATCGGCAACATGTTCTATTTATAAAGAGATAAAATGATTGAAACTAATTTATAATCGCTATTATGGAAGTAAAACTCTCAAGCATTTTCCCCCTTAGAGCATGATTAGAGAGAACAAGTTTTGAAAATGTTGCTAGCTGTGAACTGATATATCTACTTAATATTCCAGGACAACGTATAGGCCAGACCAAGCAAAAACCTTATACATATAACAAGTTAATTACTTAGGAAGTATGTAACATTTATCAATTTACATCAATCTAATTTATTCATGAAACAATTTGCCTACGGAAATTAATTGAAACATCCGGAATAGAGAATTAAGAGATATTGTATGGGGCTACATAGTAAAGGCTTAAAATTGTATTTTTGTTCACTTCAGGTAGTCCAGGGGTAACCATAGTGCACGACGTTTTATTATTATAAAGATTAAGGAAGTTGCGGGTTGTAAGCAAGTTACTGCTCACTGTAATTCGTTTTATGAAGATATGCTATTTACTATAAAGTCATGATTATAACCTGTTGTATTTTTAAGGTTTTAATTGGTGTTTAGTTTTCTTTTCTTGATCATTTCTATTCCTCATTTTTTACTTTCTTTTCTTTTTATATAAACTTTATTAAATTAAATTTCATTACTTCCATCGCAAATCTGAGGGTTTTATTTAGTATTTTGCCTTTCTGTCACAATGTATAGGGTCATCATTTAATCGGGCTCGCTCTCAGCAGCACCATAGCCGTGGGTACAACTTGCCTGCCTGCACTCCAGTCCCGCGCGGTCGACGGACCAAAGTGCACACATTAATTATGTGCGAATGTTGGATTGTGTACGGCCCAGTAGCGACAATTTTGCATGTAAACACGTCCATGTACGTGAAACTACGTCTCGTCACGTAATAACACTAATTACAGGTTTATATGTAAAAACGTATTCTCTCTGCGAGTACTTATTTACTAAGACTTGCGCTTCTGTCATTTTGTATGGTTGAAATTTCATTAATTTTGTTGTTCTGGGTGTTGACTCATAGCTGACTTCTGTTTGCTGTAATAACTTACAGAAAAACTCTCATGCAAATATTCTAATCGAACACCATTATTATAAAACGTGACAACTTACATTTTTTTTCCCCGATTCAATTGTCTACTTTTTAATTTATGGTCTATTTTGTGAATTGTTTGTCTCATAGGAGCATCAATTTCAGGAAAGTGTTCCTAAATGCTCTACACAGAGCAGATGATTGGTATTTTGTAAAGTGCATGAATAAAAGCTCTTTACTGTGTACTATATTGTACCGTGAATCACGCATTCACAACTGAACACCACAAACGCTTCTCCAATGCCTTGTAGGTACTCATTAGACTGACCTTGCATACCGAAATCATGACAACCCGTTATTGGGCATATGCGCTGCTTATGATCGTGGAACTATACCTTACAGCAACGAGCCCGTTTATCTGTTGGCACCAACAGATGATTTTCAGTTTTTTTAATTGTTAGAGCGATTTTTAAGGTATCTGGACGAATATTCCACGTCTATTAGAAATTGTCCATGTCTTATAAATCTGGTAACCAAAAGTAAAAAAGAATAAAGGAGAAAATAAATTAATTACAACAATATTATTATTGTTATTATTATTATTATTATTATTATTATTTGATCTCTGTTGAGAGATCTAGAATGAAAATTCACATTTTAGAGTTTATTTATTTTTATCATATAGATTTCTTAACAAATTCCATTTAACACGCTATATATTATGGAATCATTAATTTTTAATCGCTACACTTCTTTAAAATATAATTCACAAATTAAGTATAATGATATTTGAACCAATTATGAAAATGTCATACTTTCACTTCTCCAATATAATAAAACCTTCTTCTCTTGTACTATTAAAATGGCCCATTTCAGTTTGCTCTATTTTGCTGTACTAAAAACCAACATTAATTTGTTGTCCAAATGTATATTGCCTCTTTAACTATCCAAATATTAATCCTGAAAATTGGTCAAATTGCAGTGTGTTAAATTGGATTTGTCAGCAATTAAAGTTTAATCTAAACATTGTACTAAGAATAATGTTTCTGATATTCATGGTTTTAAATTTAAATCCTTTTTGTGCCACCCTATATATAATTACTTTTTTCCGGAACCAATTACGCGATCAAGTTGTCGACTCGCAAATTGTGTGACATGTATCATCTCAAAAACCAAGAAAATAAAGTTGCACAAAATGGCATCTTCATGATAACCTCAATTATAGAACTGTGAATATTTATGAGGTTTCTAGTCAAGGAGGATGAAAATAGCTGGAATCTCAAGGTAGGCCCAAGAGAAGTAGCTCTCGTTTGGTCATACACTTCATTATTCGAATGTCTCCAACGTCTCACTGCGATATTTTACTTGGAGCAGGAATTTTTGAAAAGTCATTATATTATTATGCTGACATTTCCCTCATGAGTTTTGCTTGGTTTCAGAAGTTTGCGCCTTAAGTTTTTCTTATCAGTTCTGTTACACTGATATGTTGTTTGTGTGTTATTGTCGCCAGGAACGTGTAGTTCTAACACGATGAAGCCCGATCGCATTTCAGCATGTGCTTTCATATTTAACCAATTCCAGGAACATTGGATAGGAAGAACAGAACCTGTTGCATGGCCAGCGCGATTGTCCGCTTTACCCGATTTTATTTGGGGACACGTGAAATATCGCACCTGTTAAGGGGAGTATCAAAATGCATGGAAGGTTAAATTTTATTTCTGCAAAACGTTTTACCGGAGATTAGCTTTTCCAATGTATAGATCTTTAACAACGTGAACATAATGCTTCTTAACATGATCCTCTCTCTGTGACATCATTACTTAAATTTTCCGATTGTTTGCTACCCACTGTATACCCTAATTGAACTCTTCGTTACAATATTCACACGTTGTCCATTGAAAATGATTCGGATTTTCAAGCAAAAGATAATAAATATCACGCCTCAAAACGCTTCTCTGATTTTGATTGCAAAATTCGTATATTAACATGTTATCTCTCTTTCTCTCTCCCATCTCTGTCTCCTTTTCTGAATTACAACGATATGCTGCTGCCACTTTTAACTCATTTTTCTATGTTTACCATTAATTTTGAAATGTTTATTGTGCTAAAGGCACATTGTCTTATGTATAATACATTTTATATTTTTATAGTGCATACCTATCTGCATATTTTACCAATATACAAGGTGTCCGAGAAAGATTGTATTTGGTTTGAAAAATTATTCTTGACCCAATGATGTCATATAAGGGTTTTTATTATATCCAAAGCAAAATAATCTCTCCTATGTTTTTATTTACTTTACAAATATTTTATGTATGCCCCTTGTACGTTTTTTTTTTCTGCAAAAAAAGTGACTCATAAAGTTCTCTTCTGCATAAGACACCAAAGACATTCAACTTTGGAGAATCTCTTTCATGCTCAATGATTTCATGTGAATGTTCTGAACTCCATATCCGTCTGTTGAATCTGCGGCTGATATGGAAGGTCGCCTCTCCACTGGACAAGATTCTGAAGCAATAACATATTCATACTGAAGATAGCGAAGTTCTTTCTCTGGTTCATTCAGTGCCTGCACAAGTCTTAACTTCTTGGGGCTGCGCTGGAAGGCTTGCCGAACTCTATCCACTGTCTCCTCTGAACTTGACAGACGGTAGATGCTTTTGACTTTGCACAGGCAATCTGTCTCCAGGAATTGAGGATGTGAACGCTTAATGTATTATCAGGTCGCCGAAAACGGACTTGAGTTGCGATAAAAATGACGTTTTTGCATATTCCAAAATATTTGAATAATCGATACGTATGCGCACGGCGGGTATTTCAAATGAAACTTTGACAGTATAGTTGCAATCAAGGTCTATTAAAAGTCTCTCCACATACTGTTTACCTATAAAAAAGACTAAAATGGTAGAATATTTTTGAACACACTGTATATGTGCATGCACTCCATCATTTGGACAGTAAACCTTTTCCCCTTCGCCCTACAGTCATCGCTCTCTTCATTGAATAACGAAATCATGCTCGCCTTGCTTCCTCTTTTGTGGACATATTGCCTCAGCACTGTGATTTGAAATAACAAAGAGATCACCCGATTCGCTACTACTCGGCAGAACCCCCATGCGGAGATAAGGACAAAAAGAAGAGCAATGACAATGTGATGACGGATTTACTGCTTCCCACTTCCAGAAAAAGATGTTTAATGATTGCTGCACGCAAATACCTTCACTCCACACACAACAGCTGCACTCGTGTGCTTTATTCCAACCCACAGAGCTGTCCAGTGGTTCGTTTTTAGGACTATGATTTTATGATCTAAAATTACCCTTAGAAGTATGCACTTAATGACCTGAAAGTTTAAAAATAATGTCCTACGATCTCAATAAATGTCCTAAAAGTAAATGAAAATTACGTTTCAAAAGAAAATTTACTGCTATATAAATAAATGCTAAGCTTAACTACCGCTTCAACATAGTTCTCTTTTACATTTAACACCGATTCCAACATACAATAATTTTCATGTATGATTTTTCACAAGTAAAAGCTTGGTTAATGTCCTCCAGTGAATCGCGGGTTCGAACCCGGCCAGGACCGGTTGATTTTTTCGGGGCGTAAAAATCTTAAGTATGACTTCCTTCGGAAGGGAAGTAAAGTCGTGGGTCCCGTGTCGTACATTTACGCCACGAAAAAGAACCTCAAGGCTGAAAGAGAGACCTCTGAGCAAAATTTGTCGGTCGTTTCACGCCCTGAGTTGAATGGGACGCTAATGACCTGAGCTGTTAAAGAGCGTCCATAAATAAATAATTAAAAAAAAATCCTCCAGTGAAAGATGCATGCATTAAAATCCTATTTCTGCATCTATAGAAGCAACAGGGGTATACTTGACATAAATGGCACTCTTGTATTTTAACTTAGGATTAAATTTTTATCGCAATAAAATTTGTATTTGCTATTAAAACATATTTCCGTAATATTTAACTTTTACTTAATTTTTTTTTCTGTAATGAATCTCCAGGTTTGTCAAAAACACCCCTTCAAATTATTCACCACGTCATAGTATTGATTATATCAGCTGATTTTACTTCGAATATCACAATTAAGTTTATGGAACTGGAAGAAAATCAATAGTTACTTAATGTAACATTAATACCCTCTGTTTCAGAATTGAAACCACCTTATTAACAGTTTCATTGTCATTAAAAGAATCAATAGTACTTTTCACTATTTTGAAATTCCACTAGCGGATGTATGCCTTAATTTAGGTTCCCCATTTTGTAAGTATAGGAAAAGTTGGTAAGATCATCTCAGAAACTAGGACTTAAAAGATGACACATGGGCCATTTCCAATCGCTGGTGCACTTCTGCAAACTGACTCCGCATCTCCTCGACAACTCGATGTCAGACGCGAGCGTGTTTGTTACATGCATCATCTTTAAGTTGAAAGTTCGTACGGATTGTATCTCTTAACCATGTACAGTACGTTGTCATTAGGCCAGATCAAACATAATAAGCATATCAAAAATCGTGCAGATGCTGGACCCTCTTAAGCTGCTCATAATTCAATAAAGTAAGACGTCAGAACTCTTCTTTTTTCATTGTGCCTATCACTATATTAGCGTTATATGTCATACAAATTCATTCAGATCTTTTCTACCAAAAGTTCCTCCTTCCTTCTTATTTATTCAATTATCCTTTCAAAATAACGCGTCAAATTGTTTTTCTTAATATATAGGTAGAGACAAACGGTAAAGACTTTTTGTGTAATTTTCCTTAAATTCTCAAATACTTTCTTTATTGTGCTTAGTTGGATTCGGCTGAATTAGCAGGGGACGGAGAAGGACATTTCGGTACTTCAACTTTGTTCTACGGCTGATCCTTTGTGCTTAATCCCCCAATGGAGACACTTCTGGAGGAAGGGAAGCGGTGGGATAGATATCAGACGGCTGCATCCACATAGAACAACCGAGAAGAAGTTCGAGTCCCTCAGAAGGGCCACTTCCATATCAGATGCCGGGGCATAAACGTTTCCAAAGCGCAAGTCACCAGCACACCGCACACGATACCAACCCCACCTGTTCTGGCTCTTTCCATCAGAACGTATATCAGGTCTGGAAAACATGGAATTCAACGATGAAATTTTCTAGTATTAAGATCAGCACAGTCAATTTATCTGTTTGACAATGCATCATTCAGCTCTCTTCTGACTCGTTGTGAAAACGTGGGAGTATTCCATGCTTTTACAGAATTAAAGCAAAACTGTCCTGATCTAGTAGCGGCCGGAGCCATCTCTAGTATGTCGAAATATGATATTCCCGTTATTATTTATTCAACAAAAATGACCATACCATAATATGGGCTACATAACAGAACATGCTCATTTTAGGAGAATCGCGCATATTGTCCAAGGAAACACGAAGAAGTACCCCAAATATGTCGGTTTGTTTGAAAGTTGTAAGGAAGCTTTTTCATTAAGGGTTCCACACAATCATAAGTTACATGACAGCTTGCATACTCTCGCAGAAAAAATGTTGTTACAATTTATAGTATGGTTTTAGGGCCTGTAGCAATTGTATACCGCAACCTTTTATACACAATCTTCCTCACAGTCTTCTGTGGGATTTGCAATTTCCTGATTCCTCTACCGTTAGTCATCTGCAGACTACGTGTGAAACTTGCAAGAATCTACACTTAACTTACTGGTGGTTTACTTTCTCTTCCTTAAAATCGAATCGAATATCCACTTTGTGGATCTGCACACGCTTTCTTCTGAAGTGTCCACTGCTGAACGCGAAATTTTAGCACAAAAATGCTTTCGTGTTTTCAAAAGTAACAATTTTCACTCATATTGCACCTAGCAATGAAACAAAGAAGAGAATCAAAAGAAGCGACGTTTTTTCTGCAAGTCTGTGCAAACTAATGAAATGTAGAATCTTTAATGTTCATTTTAAAAATAACAGCGAATGAAATACAAGGGCACGTGTTGATTTAAACTGTTGTATTATGTTCTTTGGAGGATAAAATGTCTATAAATGTTTTCTGAAGATTTTGTTTAACATTAGCCGTGATATTTACAACGCGATTAACTGAAACCCATTTGGAATAAAAAAAAAAATGCGTCATTTACAATCATCTTCCATTAGCGCTTCATTCCATTACTTTTTTATTTTCAATTTAAAAGACATTTTAGACATAAATAAAATGTAATAAAATACTGTATTTATAATTTCCTACTAAAACCCCGAGAACTACTACCACTGGAGGGAGGTACAGAAAGTATAATTAGCTAATTTATTTTTTAACAGAATAGACATTGAAACGTAGTGAGCATATGTAGTCCATTTTTTGCTTGTAAATATAATTTAGCACAGGTATCTATTTCACGTAAATTCATTGATTCACAATAAAATTTCTGTACAGAATTTAATTTACAATGACTTGTACGCATATAAAGTCATACTCTATTTAGTGCAATGCAACGTAAAGTATAAGTGATATTTAATACAATTATGAAATATGTTTAATTAAAAAGTAATCTAATCATATCAGTTTAATACAATGCATAATAATCCTTATGTGTTACTTGATAAAGTATTCAGCATTGTAAAATCTACGTTAAATCAAAAATACTCTAATTTTCTTTTAAACGAGCAGATATTAAAATGATTTCTACAAAGTCTAGATATGATAACATTATACATTAAGATAATTTTGTAACAAATAGTGCTTGTGCTGATGTTATTTGTATATTTTATTCCTTATTTCTTTTTGGTTAATGCTGAATTATTTGTGTATAGTTTATTTATTACTTATTTACACCTGTAGAGAGATTTTATGTTTGGTATGAAAAATATTATGACAGGTAAATGTCAAATTTGTTAATAATGCGGAGAGGCAACTATAGTTAGAATGAATAACTGAAAACTTCGATAGATTTAACAGTTATGTGAAAGACAACTGTTTACTTGCTGTGAAAAACTACTATACTATTTCTTCTTCAAGCCTGGTTTTCCATAGCCCCATGTGGGCCTTCGGCTTACCGCGACGACCGCTGCGTCTTCTACCTCCATCACGTGATATCATTGGTAGAGTGCAGTACTGCAGGGGGGTATGTGATCAGCACACCGTATCCCGCCGGTCGCTATATCGCAGCGTACTAGATCGAAGATCGTCACCTCTCCATCAGGCAGATTCCCAATTGTCCTCACGAGGCTGAGTGGAACCCATTCCAGACCTTCCTAACTTAGCAAGATTCCTAAATAGATACCGGGAATCAAATCTGGGCCTCCCAGCCAGCAGACAGTAAAGCTAACCACTAGATCAAAGAGGTGGTCACCGTACTACTAGATAGCTTACATTCCCAAAAGATCTAGTATTTTATTCTAAATGTATAATTTTGCATCCAAACACATGCCGGCGTTTTATAAACTATTGATACAGTTTTGAAATTACTCACAAAAATATCCGAAAACGATTGTTTCCAGAATTATTGAACATACGAGGGAGGCAGAAAAATGGAAACAAATCCAGGTAACGATTGCTAGCATGGAAACGAACAAATAAGCCCACATTAGCATATGTACAGAAACAATGGAATTAGAATAATGGTATAGTGCAGCAAGTATCAATGTTACAACACAGCAGAGTGCATGTATATGGTATGATAGTCATTTTGGCAACGTTACAGATGTTCTAAGTGCCCGCCATGAGACTGAATGCATGCACTCATGTCGCATCGGCATCATGCACTGCCGCACCCGTTCCAGTGTTCCCTCTTGTACCTAACGAGTGGGGAAACGCGTTTTTCAAGTGTAAAGATTAGGCACCGGGTCAGCATAAACGATGCTTTTCAGATGCACCTATTCAGTTGCTCTAATTATACTGTTTCTGTGCTCATTTGAATATATGTTGATATGAACTAGTTTGTTCCATTCCCTGTCAGGAACCACCTCCTGAAGTTTGTCCTAATTGTAGGTTTCTTCCTGTACATATATATGCAATAGTTTATTACATAGTTTTTCATTTAGCTTGGTATACTTAACTGCACCCCGAAAATATTGAACCTAAGGTTAACAATTCCCCACATAGAGATTGTTAAGCGATTAACCCCCAACAATTACCAATGTTGAAAATATAATTGGAATCTGAAGGCGCCTACAGTTATCTATCATTCGCTTTATTTTTTTAAATGAGGGAAAATTCCAGTAAGAAAGCTTTATTATGCAGCTTATTTCTACCGAAAACGGAACATGGTCTACCCCTTCTTCATGTTTGGTGTCTTAATCATATATGAACAATTTTCATTTTTGCCACGATAATTTTACGCGTCCAAAGCAAATGTGTTATACTTCCAAACTATGGAAATTTATTCATAAATACATTGTCACAAAAATAAAAAGGAAATTAAATTAAGTGCATGCTATCTTGTTTAAATAATCGCCGATGTCAAGTCCGTTTTACATTGATTTCACTTAATATATTATACATACGTCTTCTGTAACCTTTTTGTAAAAGAGCACCACATTTGTTTAAAAACAAAACAAGTTATTTAGATATATAATGCTTCAGCGTAGTATTACAGAAACAGTTTCAAAGCTAGATGACTTTATCATGGTCTCTCATCAATTGTTTTAGCATTTATAATTTAATTATCTGGTTGATGTGAATATATTTTGACCGTAATTAATGTGACAATAGCAGACTTGTCTCTTGAGGTACTTGTATAACTGCAGTAATTATTTTCAGTTTTCCAGCCATCGATTACAGAGTGCAGATTAATTTAAATGTACGTTTAGCAGAACAATACATATCATTTATATATCTTATGGTATGAAAATATAATATTTGTTATGATACTGACAAATAGTTTAACATTCAATTTAGTTAACGAATTGGTATGAACTGTTCATGACATGAAGTTAATGATAATTAAATCGCATATAGTACTTAATTAGGATAAATTACCCCATTTGTGATACCAAGGGAAAAGTCTTCTTTAATTAATATCTGCTAAATAATAACAAGTTGGCAGAATTGCATCAAAAGGATGTTTCTTCATAATGAAGTGACGTGAGTTTACTTTCTTTTATGTAAATTTTTAAAATGAAGCAGTAGATTAATTAGCAAACAAATTCAAAAGCAAAGAAATTCGAGTCTAAAAGTAGTCACCTCACTATTTCTGTAATAGTTCCTACTTCAGCAAATTCTTTACACCTGCCTTATGGCTTTGTGCAAAACAATCAAAATCTGACCACAGGAAACATGTATTACATGATAACGCATGGTGTATACAGCGCTGTGTGTCCTACAACGTTTCTGCCACGGTTCTTGACCGAAGCTCTTACTGTGAGATTACCCACTATATTTATAGATTGCTGGAGGTAATAAAACGAGGTGTTGTTTCAATTTCGATCAGGATATTCGCTATTTTGACAGTAATCAGAAATATTTCTAAGGCAGAACTTGTTCACCGCTGCGGCAGCGGTGCATTCATGCTTAGTAGCCAAGTAGGCGACGAATGTCTTTGGTAAGATGTCTGCGTTTTAGAAATGTCTTGTAAATGTATTGTTAGTCTCTAGTGATATTTTTGTTCTGTAATATTTAATTTAACTCTTTTGTTCACATTTCCTGTTAATAGCATATTCTAATCAAGAAATGACGTATATTATATGTGCCCTTGCCAACATTAATGATTCTAATGCAAGTTGTGTATGCTTGTAAATTGCCAGTTCGCCCCGTCAACAACACTTTCAAAATATGTGGAACTGGTTCATGTAAAAGAAGAGATTGTGCTACAACTGCTGATTTAGAAGTATATCTTTTTATTTCTATTGAGCATTTTAATGAGGACAGCACTTGAAGTGTAGAAACATTCAAGCAAGTAGATCAGTATAGAGAATTGGATTGTTAGGGGCAGGGGAGGAATTTTCGATAATTCAGCTTGCTATGGGCTGGCCAATGGGTATACCTCCTGCGGGCGACAGGATCCAGGAGCGTAGTAAATTTTCGTAGACGGGTCATTATAATTGCTTCCAAATAGAGCAATCCGACTCAACAGAGCTCCTTTCCAAGGAACTCGAACATCCATGCCAGATATTGGGACAAAATATTTCTTTAGCGCAAGCCACTGCGATACTGCACTAAGCAGCAGATGGCATCGCCCAAACTTTCGTCCTTGTGACGGAATGAAATTAGGTAAAATGGAGAGTAGAAAATTTGTGTAAATAAAATATCTACCCTGAGAAACCCTACAGATTAGAACAGCCAATCCTAGGGGATTTAAATCTAATACCTGTCGAATATAAGTGCCAAGAGTTACAGTCTGAGCATGGAGTTCACCAACCTTATCCATACCACTTTCAACGAGTGCAAGGGCTTTAGAGAGGCTAACTCCCCCTCCTTCGAAAGCTTTCGTTTCTTTCTTTCTTTCTTTCTTTCTTTTTTTTTTTTTTCTTTTTTTTTTTTACCGCTTATGTGTCCACAAGTCCAGCACAATTGTTAGTTCATAAATTTCATAGTATGCATAATTTTTCCTGGGGTATTAACAGAAGAAAAATATGGAGAGTTTTTGTAGTTGATACATAAAGTCTTGCTGAACAGGCTTAAGGTGAACAATATTAAGTAGCTTCCCGTACCAACTCATTCATGTGTTCGGTAGCTTTTCTGTAAATTCGGAAACACGTTCATTAACAAACCAAAATTTAAGGCATTTTTATGAAGCACAAAATCAACTATAAACTACGAACTGCTATGATATAAAAATTAGGAAATAAGAGAAAATATATAATTATGGTTGATTCATAAAACTACGACCACTAGCGCGGCTTTTACTTCCAGGGTCGAAAGAAGTACATTAGCTATTAGCAAGTGTTTAGCAAGCAATCACGCCAGTAACAGCAGAAGGTTATCACCGTGTGAAAAATTTCGAAGTGCGTGATTATGAAATCAATACTTTCTATTCATCGAGCACTTATCTACTATCGCCGGTCTACACAAGGTTTGCTGAATAAAAACTGTTCACATTTTCTGATTCTTTACCACATGTAATCTCTCAAACCAGCCTTTGTTTTATTTCATCGGGCTACAGTTTTTCAGAAATCGGTATTATAGAAAATAACAATGTTTATTATTTTTCCATTGATCAGATACATAAAATAAATGTTCTGAGACTTAAAGAAGATGACAAATATTCACTTTGTGAATGAAAAAGTAGAATAATTCAAAGCATTGGACCAGAAAAACATTGGCCACAAAGGAACAATTTAGTTCCTAGAGAGAAAAATGTGAAGTATGAAACATTGATTTCTTCCTCTATGTCCTTCTTCCACCACTCTATATTAAGTTAGACCTGATGAAGCAATTTGTTACTGCTCTGAATAAAATAGCGATGATTTCAAGTTTCTTGTTACAATGTTCCCACAGAAAACAAGCGCAGCAGGTATTTTCATGGACCTCAGATTGGTGAGCTTATGCAGGATGAGATCTTTCCTCAATCGATGTCGAGTTAGAGAAGTCATCATGGTTGACATACAAAAAAGTGACAGAAAACTTTCTTGGCTACAAGAAGTCTGAAAACTATAAAGAAATTGTGAAGGAAATGTTACAAAATTGTAGAAATCTAGGATGTAGAACGAGTGTCAAAATGCATTTTACTTTCCTGAGAATCTTGCAATGAGTGAAGAACAAGGTGAGCGGCTGCATAAAGAGATCAAAACAATGGAAACCGCTATCAAGGTCATTGGGAGTGTCAATTTTGGCTCATTACTGTTGGTGTTTGAAAAGTGACAGTCAAGGGCATATCAGAACTTAGAAAAAGGTGAAGTTTTCTTCTCTCTAACAGTAAAAACATATAGTTCGTTCTCTTTTTCAATATATTCATTAATATTCAAGTTAAAATATAACCTCTAAAGCAATTTTGTCTTAGTTAAGCGTCTTAAATAATAATAATAATAATAATAATAAGAAGAAGAAGAAGAAGAAGAAGAAGAAGAAGAAGAAGAAAAAGAATAATAAGAATAAGAATAATTAATAAGAATATTAATACTTATTGCATTTGATGTGATTTTGTTTAAAAACCTCGCCCGATGGACTAAAACTGAAAACATATTTGAATTCAGAGCATTCGTATGACACATACCAGGTGGAAAATATAAAATCAAGGAAAAAACGTTTGTAGACCAGTGTGTTCATACTGCTAACAGAATCAGCTAGTCAAGTTCGATCATTTAAAGAAAGATTCAACTTAGCGTAAAAAAGGTAAATTGAAAGACGGTGTACAAAACAACAGAATGAGATGTATAGGCAACGATGGTAAGTACGTTTAACTTCTTTCCAGAATCGGACAAATGGTGTTCTTAAATTATACATTATAATATATATATAATCTCTAGCCAGTAACTAGCAGTTCATTTGCCGCACTACTGGTCGGTACTTGAACTGTTCTTGCATTATAAAAAGGTATTCTCTCGTAATAAAAAATTGACATACGCAGAGTTCCTCAAATATTGTAGAAGCATAAAGATAAACATAAAGGACTCAGCAACGCTCGAGAAAAATATCAAAGAAATAAGGATAGCCGCTTTGGCGATGAGATTATTATAGTACGTAAATATGAACTCTGTAATTGTTGTCTATTATATCATTTGTATTTGAGGGAACATAACGATCATTAATTTGCCAGATTATTTCTAACTTTATTTGACAACACTCAACATATATACGCTTTTCTGAAAGGGCTTATAGCTGTTTTATCAGAATATGTCGGAAACACGTAAACTACAACACAGGTTTTTGGTACATTTTAAATAACATAACACAGTGCGATAATTCATCTCCTAAGGGTGTATGTAGCCATCGAAAGCAATAAAGCACTTATTCATCTTTGCGATTGTCCGTAATATTTATTGCTATCGGCAATTCCTGCTGCAGCGCGGCAATAAATTGCTCTCGACATCTCCAGAACGACAGGAAGAGTTCTATGACGAGTTAGTCTTGTGTAGATCCTAGGCGGAATCGCATACTAGCACATAAAACATTGCTACCAGGAAAAACGTTTCCATTCAACCGCTTGGTTAGCGTACAAATGTTTGTATGAAGCGTTTTGGGCTGTGTGTATATGCGAGTATAGGTGGACAGAAAGCACTTAATAAATCATATTCAAATCAATTCGCTAAAATTAATGCACTGCATACTTATACGGAATTCAGTTTTTTTATTCGTGAAAATCTGCCGATCTTGCAAGGTGTGTCATAAACCAGAAACTGTCTATTATTTCTACGTCAGCGAAAAAAATTTCAGAATTTAGTTGTGCCTATCTTAAGGTTTAAGTGCTAAAGAGAGTGTTTCCCCTCTAAATGCTTATGAACGTCTATAAAGGAAATGACTTCAAACTTGATATTTTGTTTCATGGTTTTCTGCTGAATACGCTAGGTGGGCTGGTGCTGTGTGTAGTGTGGAAGTAACTTGCGCTTTGTAAAGGTTTCTAGTGTGGAAATGGCCCTAGTTGCACAGCTTACAGTGCCTTTAGTGTGCACAAGTATCTAACATAATGTCTACGCATAGAGGGATAAACTTCAACAAACTTCTAGATCAAATATACACGTTAAACATGCAGTAAAAGTATTTCTACTTCAACATACGTTTTATGCTAATACTATTCAATTGAATATATTTTTCTTTACATCAACATAAAATTTTTAACATTACAATAAGATCTATGTCTTCGTCAATTACATAATACTAACTGGCAATATAAAAGTAATACATAGCATTATGACTCTATTACAATATTTTAATTCTAAACACTACAGCTGTTATCCTATACTTGTGAGTTACTTATTTCTTTAGGACTATATACACACTAACACCCAGGTCATTGGTGTATAATAATTCTGTTTCTAATGCTAATTTACTACCATTTCCTCCCTTATTCAATTTATCAATAATTAATTATTTGATCATTCTTTATCATTTCTCCCTCACCTTCCCTAAATACACTGCAAATCCATAAATTATTATACTTCTAAGGTTACATTTCTTTCTACATTTTTTTCCATCACCCTCTTCGTCATTCTTATCCATTTTTTCTCTAACTTTATCTAAACAGTTTCCTATCATTTATATCTTTCTCTAATGAGTACCTGAGTTTCTAGTGTACATATAATTTTAACAATTTTCAATTGTTGTTCAAATAAACAACTTGTTAATCTATGTCATAATTCAGTTCTTATGTATTGTAAAACTCATATATTCGTGCACTGTAAGATTAAAGAATAACTATCGCCACGTTCCACAATTACCCGACGACTTTCAACACTAATATGCCGCCACTTTTGATTCCTTTGTCCACAAATATTACGTTAGTGACTTCGTGAAGATGTAGGTCTATGGGGTTTTACTACCTCAATAAGAACTATTCGCTTGGCAATGAACATTGTAAGTGTTATATTAATTACATACCTAATTTTATAAAGACGAGTTTAGTTATACATACTACTGGGCTGTGAGAAGATGCTTAGTGCTCGTTCAGTGGTCTGTTCCCAACAAACACTTTCCTAGCGTTTCCCACAACTTGCTACATATGAACATGAGGGAACTCCCAACTACCAATGAGATTAAAACACAATAACTGCTTCTAGAAAGTTTTGATAATAATCAACCGCCACCAACGGTCGTTCTTCTTAACAGTTCCACAAACATTTTTTGGAGAAACTTGGGTGAAAATCTACGCAACCGAAAGGCAGGCTTTTATGTTCTAGACACATTCAAAAATACTGAGGCTGTGCTCAATGTACATACCGCCATCTTTCGTTTTGATTTATTGTATATTTAGTCCTGGCTTGAACTTTCAAAATTGCCTGTCTTTTCGGGAGCCCAAAATATAATTTCGAATATTGTACTCTTATGATCCTTTCTACATAGATGATTGCTAGTTGTATTCCCAGTATAATTCTTAGGGCAATCAAATTTGTTGCCCTGGGGCAGTTTCGAAAAGGAGACCTTTCTCCGGAGTGTTCCAAAATATATAGATATATTTAGAACAGCATATTTTTAAAGCAATCGATGCATACTTGTAGGCGTAGAGTAGTTTTGAAAATAAAATGTCTCCTCGAAGAGGACTAAAAATGGCAATTTTCGGACATACTTTGGTAAATCTCCTCAACCGCAAAGCAGATTTTGATGTTCGGACATATTCGGAATTGTGAAAACCCACTTTATCTCCAGGACACACTGCCGTCTTCTATTTTATTTCACTGTATATATTAGCGGGGCTTGAAACTTATAATTTTCCGTCTACAGACTTGTCATTTTTCTGAGGCCATTTTCGATGTCGAGTTTTGGGTTCTTATGAACATTTCTGCGTAGAGACTTGCTAGTTGTAATCCCAGTGTAAGTTTTAGGGGCAATCGGGGCATATTTGTAGGCGTCGGACAAATTAAAAATGTACCTTTCCGGGACCCCCAAAAAACTTCAAATTTCGGAAATATTTTGATGAATATCCGCAACTGCAAGGCAGATTTGTGTGTTTCATACACATTAGGAATGCTGACGCTCCATTCTACAGGAAAGGCACACCGCAGACTTTAATTTTAGATTACTATAGAGATGCCTACTTAAAATTTAAAAACTGACTTGCCTCTTTTTTTTCAGACCAAAAATCTTAAATTTTAATTTTGGATACGTGTGATAATTTTTACGTTAAGGGTCCTTAGTTGCATTCTCTGTATAATTTTTACAGTCATAGGCGCATTTTTATAGGCTAAGGGCAGTTAAAGGAAGCTCCAAAAAGGTCAATTTTCGGACAAACTTTGCTGTATATTTCCGTAACCGCAAGGCACATTTTTATATTTTATAACTATTCGGAATAATGAGGCCCTAATTTAACTACACTCACACCACCGCCTTTATTTTAGTTTCCTGTATATAATAGCGATGCTTGAATGTTCAAAATTGCCGGTCTCTAGATTTGTCTTTGTAGTAAAAAATTTTGATGTATTTTGAATTCTTATGATCATTTCTGCTTATAAGGTCACTAGTTGTATTCCCAGCTAAATTTTAGAGGAATCAAGGTATATTTTGAAGCGTGCGGTAGTTTAAAAAATGAGACCTTCTCTGAGAGTTCCAAAACGTCCTTTTTTCGTACATACATTGTTTTCTGTTACTAAGAGTTGAATTCTGGGCACATATAGAATCAAAATGTGGAAGGAAATATCAGAAACGCAGACTCCCACATTAAGCGTTTATTTCATTTTTATCTGTAAATACGTCGTTTTAAAACTTAACCAATGAATAGTTTATAACATTCTTTTGAACTCGCGAAACATTTAAAAACAATTTCTACTAAGCGGTAGCTCAAAAGGTAAGAACGAAGACAAGGCAAGCCGAAGATTCATGCTTTTGTGAGCTCAAAATTTTCCTATCTCCCTCGGGTTGCAAACCTTAGCTTAAAACACAAAAAGTCACATTCCAAACAAATGAATCTTGATAGTGTGGTTATCAATGACCACAAGTATTCCAAGTTTTCGAATTGCTTCTTGGGGGCAAAAACCGTGCAACGAAATAAACATATAAGTTTTAAGGGTTTAACAGATTCAAACTGGAGAGATTTAGTGCTATGGTCGGGTAGGATGCGGTAGCTCAGATAGTAACAGTGTCGAAACGGTAAACCGAAGACTCGTGGTTCTAGTCCCGGCCGTAATATCGATTTTTTCCTCTCTGGCTCTGATTGCAAAACGTTAGAGCAGAAATCGCTTTTCAAATACTAAAAATATTTGGTTAAATTCAGAAAAAATCTGAAAAAAAAATATTCGGTCTAAGAATTGGAGAAATGACTAGGAAAAATGACTATACAATTGTTGTGTAATTTTTAGGGAGGAGGGGAGTACTTGTTATCAAAGACTGGATGCGGATTTGCCTGTACAGTGATGTCTTAAGATAATGTCTGACTGAAGAAAGCTAGTGTTCCATTAAATATATAGAAATGTTTTAGTTGGCCTTAAAACCTGTAAGGACGTACTATAAAAATATCCAGTTAGATCCATTTGAAAGTGAACATCTAATAAAATCCTCCCAAGACAGAAAAAGAAACTTGCAATTGAGAAACAATTTAATGTTTGGGTATTGTAATAATGATTTTCAAAGTTTCTTGAAATTGATTAGGTAACTAATAATGTTGGAAGGCACGCAGAATATCTTTTGTCATTACATATCATTTAATATTTTTACAGATAATGTATGAACATTTCGTTATAAAGGCATAAACCGCATGCCTAAATTCTTAAATTGATCTCTGATACTAACTAGTAAAATCGCTTATTAATACTTAAATGTATATCAGAGGAGAGAAACATATTCGCTTCATTTAAAGTTAATAGTCTATCGTGACAAATACATGAGCTATCCTCAAAAGCGCGGTTGCTCTTATTTCTTTTTGAAATAATTTTATTTGTATGTTCAAGGTATTAATAGTACTTTAATATTTAACATCCGTTTTCACTGCTGAGGCAACACAGGAAGTAGACGCTGATGATACATGAAATGAAATGGTAAATCGAAGAGGATTTTTAATTAAAGAGAGGAAGCTTTTTACTTAACCTTTATAAGGAAAATCGTGGGCAAAAAAAAAACACACAGACAGGGAGAGTGGCCCTGCTGGAAATCGAACTTCAGACTCTCGTTCTTCAACCCTTATCTAAATGATTTCCACAACCCTTTCCGCTGTTAGTTATAGTTAATGTATTATATAATATAATATATTTTATTTCTTGAGCTTTCACTTTAAATATGCATGAATGTACAACCGTTCAGTAATTATAAATAAATTACATATTGCAGCATATTGTTTTATTTTGTTTCTCTTGATAGTCGGCACCATTTATCAATTGTCTTAAAAGTAGATAGTCGATTTTATCGTTTATCAGTTATCTTAATATAGAAAAAGTCCTTTGCTTTTTGCACTAATGTTAAAAGTAATTATATTTACCACACTTCAATGTAATATTCCATCATAATGCTTCGATTATCCTATACTCGTATTGTCTGCTAAAATTACAGCTCTGATATTTACTACTGACTTTTTTGTGGTGCATTAAACATATACATGTCGCACCACTTTTCTCGCAGATCTACGCTACCATCAATCCGTTTCTCTATTAATTACCATCATCAATATAGCCAATAATACGGCTCTGCGGTTGATGGAAAGTCAATAAAGAAGATAAATCAATAATGCGATAATAATGCTTTTAATGACAGCAGCGATGAGGGTTTTTATTATCGGGTAAAGGCAAAATAAATAGCAGAAGAGCAAACGTTAGCATGCCTTCTCCTTTTTAAATATGCCACAGGGAATAAATTTCCACACAAAGGACTTTCCGAAGCACGTGTGTTTTAATTGAGTAAACACGTGTTTTAAGGTTAAAAAATCACACAACCAACAACGTTTAACATAATTTAACTCTTATGTGGACATTGCAAGAATAAGAGAACAATTTATTTATATTTCATGTACACTTCATACACCGAAACAAATGCACTGTGTGAAAATACAACTTTAAGTACAAGAATTTTAGGAATATTACTTATCTTTATACAGGATTCTATTTTTTTAAATTCAAATATAATCTAATTTTGATTCGCAAAAATGAATGGATTACTATTGTAGGTACAATGATTAAATTAAAACGTTCTAACAGAAAAGATCAACATAATGACTCGTCGTAGAAAAATCAAATTAAATCACAGATTTCAGCTGGTTACAGATTATAACTATGTTTGTTTCCTACAGTATAAAGTCATATTGATTCAGAACGTTGCATTTTGATTCCTCAAACTTTGAACTACTGTCTGAAGGGAAAAGAACAGTATTTTCTAATGCTACAATGCCAAGTCACACACAACGGATAGACTGAATTTCATTATGTCATCCACCAACCAGTCTAAAATTGGCGCTCCTGAAAAATTAAAGGACACCCACATGGGCACCACTGTGAATTCAAATAAGAAGCTGAGATAGCTGTCAGGGGCCGGTTAAGGAAACAGACGGTAAACTTTCCCGACGGCTTCAGGAAACGTTTCCATCGTTGCCCGTAGTCACTTAATCGGGTGACTATTGAGTAACGAGTAGGGATAAATCAGCTCCTCCGCTAAAAGATAACAGCATAATTTTGACTTCAGTAAGGGTATATGACGTTAGAGGAAGAGAGTTAGAGCTTGTGACTGAATGCCCTTGATATGAACGCTAAGCAGAGTTCAGGGTACCTACACTTTATGGTTGATGCCAAGGTAACTTCGCGTATATGGTAGAATGTTCCATCACTAGTAATCAGTAAAGGGCACATTCTGTATTTCATTTATTAAAATATTCTCACCCAGTGACAAGCAATACTCATGGAAGTATTTATTTTCATTAAAACCTTGGACTATTTCAACTGAAAATTGATATGCTAGTTGTTTCCACTAATTCTAATTTGCGAAGTTAAAAATATTAGGCCAAAAGGGCAATATGGTACCATGACTGATGGCTAGATGTGTGGAAGCACTATTAGCGCCATTTGCGTTGGTTCAAAAAGCTATTAGTGCACATGATGTCATAGGTGTCGATTGTTTTCTCAATCCGATGTAATATTTATGGTGGAAACTTTCATTAGATACATATTTTAACTTTGTAGGCAAATTTTATAATTTTGATTTCTATATAGTCCCACATTTTTGTTTTGCAGATTAATTGCAGGTTATTTTATTTTCTCCCTCTTCTTAGTACACTTAATACAGTTTATTGTTTATATCAACATAACAGACATGCACGATTTAATTTGTTTTGAATACATATAACATAATTTGTACTTATTATATTTATTTTATGAAGACTGTTTCTATATTAAAAATAGAATAATTATTTCAATTATTTAAATTAAGTGTAGTTTATAAGGATGAAAAAAAAAATCTCATTTTTCGTGAAATTTCTTTCCCTTTAGGCAACTCGTTTCACGTTTTTAAAACTTATCATATGGAAGTTAAAATGTATATCAGTAATAAAGTATTCGTAATAAATTGAAAAATTACCCATACTAAAAATCTGAAATCCTTCATATTTAGCTCAAGTTTGCAATCAGCATGGATGTTTCAATTTTTTTAAGGATAATTATTTAACAAATGATTTCATTTTCCCAACAATTATTTTAGTTTTGCTTCAAGAGAATTGTTTAATAAATTATTAAATTTCAACAACACTTTTTTGTTTAATAAATTATTAAATTTCAACAACACTTATTTTTAATTTGTGTCAATAGAATTATTTATTTCATTTCCACAATAACTTTTTTTAATTTTGCTTCAAGAAAAGTATTTAAATAATTATTTAATTTCCACAACAACTTTTTTTTTACTGCAAGATAATTGTTTATCAAAGTATTTTATTTCCACAACAACTCTTTTTAATGTTGCTTCAAAAGAATTATTTAAGAATTTTTTTTAGTTCCCACAACTTTTTATAAGTTTGCTTCAAGATAATTATTTAACAAATTATTTTATTTCCACAACAACTTTTTTAATTTTGTTTCAAGATAATTATTGAACGTTTTATTTTAATTTCCACGGCTATTTTTAATTTTGTTTCAAGAGAATTATTTAAAACAATATTTAATTTCCACATCTTTTTTTTAATTTTGCTTCAAGATAATCTCTTAACAAATTATTTAATTTCCACAACAACTTTTTTTCGAACAGGGTCTTTTTCAATGCACATTTTTAAACCTCACGATTATGACACCTATTTTTCTATAGCATATACGTATGATGTATTTATGATGCTCCCTAATTAACCATAGGTTTTATGTTTACAATTTACAATTATGTTAAGTTGTCTTTTTGGTGGAATTGTCAGCTTGCAAGTAGTCTTCGGTAAAATGTGCACAAGTATTTAGTACCCTTTTGCATGCATGAACGCACTTGTTACAAAGTTCAGGATGCTTGGAAAACCAGTAACACATAATGTTTTCTTTTTTGTTTTACACAAAACTACAGTTAAGTTAGGCATTTTACCACTTCTATGATGGTCTGTCTGCGCGACACACTGCAAGTATGTGAACAAAACTTTATAGGTAATTACATAACTCATTAGTTTACTATCTGACTCACTAATTATCAATTTAACTATGTGCATTTACTCAGTCTGAATCCTAACCACAAATCACTAAAAACCATACACAAGTGCATTTGTTCTTTTATCTTGATGACGAAATGCGCGTAACTCTAAAACCAGTTCTTTTGCGCAAGGAAACAATGCCCTCTTACTACATGGTTAGAAATTTCGACTTCCAGCTAGGCAATCATAGGAAGACCTCAACCTCGGACATGGAATTTAGATGGACAAAGAAGTTTTAGCTTCAAACCTATCATTGCCTCTAGTATTGTTATTCATTATATAGTCCGCCAAATAGTGCAGGAAATGCAAATGGAATATGCCACTGCCATCTGTCCACAAAGCTTGGAATTGAATGCATAACAGACAGTGTACAATTATAAAAATAGACATTAAAACGTTTAAGAATCAGAAGTATGGACTGAGCTACAAGCGTGAATTAAAGAAGAGAAATGAACACTCTCATATAGTCCAAACTTAACCCTATTAAGACAGACACAATGAAGTATAATTCTAGATCTGATATATAATTATTTGCTTCAAGAACCCAACGTTAGATTAACTAAGTCAAAACAATGGTTTAGTTCTGTACAAGTACCGATATATAATAAGCTGCCATAACGAATACATAAATTAAATTACAAAAGTTTTAAGACCATGACACAACGTTGGCTAATAGAGAACCCTTTTTACAGTCTTAAAGAATTATTTGGAAAACCTATAAAGATATTTAAATTTGTGTTTTTAGAAATATACAATTATTTCATTTACTTTTTAAATTATCTATTAAATGTTATTGTAATAGTCTGTAAATTTTTATTTCAATTTACATCATAACTTAATATGTTTTTAGCTAATTCATACTTGTAGTGTTTCATTGTCATTCAAGCGTCATTTTTCACGCTGAAGATTTAATAAAATAAATAAATTTGTTTATCAATATTTTCCCAGATCAGATTGATGACTTTTTGACCATCCTGTATTAAATAATAAATTTACCATAGAAACTAAAGTAATTATTTTGAGTTGTCATTATAGATTTTGTTGATACACTCAAACATTGCCCTTTTAATGTAATAGCTTAGTTCTGAAATAAAATAATTTTATTTACTATTTACTATGTGACTGGTGTGAGAGCTGTTATCATGTGTCCATAATCCTTTCGCTTTTTCTTTATTTTTTTTTTATTTTTTCCAGGACCTACTATTTGGGAGATGGCTAATTCGTATTTTCTTTCATCAAATTTACTTTCTGACTCTATATGTAATGTTATTGGCCCTTGAGGGTTCTCTCCTCTGGCGAGATAAAATCAATTTCTCATGTTCTCCCCACAGGGCTACTAGTTAATCGAGTTAAATGTCATCGTTTCGATAGCTTCTGGCCTAAACCACAATAATCATTAAAGTCTACTCCATATGACATAAATGAAAATGCTGCGCATGTCGCTTGTTTACTTTTGTATAGAAATCACTTGATAGAAAGCAATTCACTCTGTTTGTCAAAGAATCATCCCTTGCAAAGAATGGTTGTGTGTTCGCTTAGCTCCATCTTTGAGGATTACATATTTTATATTGTGTATACATTATTTTAGTTAATGGACGATTATCAGTACAAATGATAAACATAGAATACAATTTCATACTATGAAATACTTCATTATTTGTTCATGGGATGTCACGGTGCGCATGAACAGAGAGCAAATGTTGGCAATCAGGTGCAATACAAAGGAATATAAATTATAATGATCAAAATTATAATTAATAGCCTTTAACATTTTGGAGATCACTTTCAGCGGTGGATTATGCTGTAAAAATGTGTGTGTGTGTGTGTGTGTGTGTGTGTGTGTGTGTGTGTGTGTGTGTGTTTTCGAGTAATGGCAAAATGTATAATGTATATATGTATTTCATATATATGAAATTAATGTCAATAATAAGTCTGTTGTGTCGTCATAGTCTTTTCATTGGCGTAGCAAACAGTCTGCTTCAACCAAATTTGCTGCAGATTATTTACGAGGAACTACTGAGGAATTGATGACCTGCCTCACCCCGACAAAAGGTGTAGTCATCTAACTTTGTTCAGAAAAGAATCATCTCAGTGTTTTGATGCTAACATTTGCAGAATCATTGTATACACACGTGTATCCTTGTGCACAACTTCCAGGGGATTATTCACTCTACTCTTAAAAATATTATCACAGATAAAAATACCAATTTGAGATCTTTGTTTCAGTCCAAAATTGCTGACAAGCCGAGCGGGTGCTAAGTAATGCAAGTACCCCCTTTCTATCGTATTAAATGTACTATCTATACATTGAAATTTGGATATATCTCATAATGTGAAGAAACACAAACTTTATATAAATTTGTTTATGTATCAGAGTTATAAACGTTTTATGAATCCAATTTTGATGTAGTAAATTATTAATCTGTTTTGTTTAGCTGATACTAGCCGGGAGGTGCAAGGCTCGATCCCCGGTATCTGGTTAGAAATGTTCTTGGCTAGAGAGATCAGGAACTGGGTTATGATAATTAAATAGCTATTTGATGGAGAAATATCGACGCCAGATAAGGAATGCTGCATGGTAGCAGCCGGTGGGGTGCGGTGTGCTGATAACATGCCCCCCCCCCCTGCAATACTGTACTCTGTCCAAGATGTCCCAAGACGGAGACAGAGAAAGCAACGGTCTTGCTGTAAGCTTTGACCCTAGGGAGCTGTAGGGCTCGGGATTCATTACTATTTATATTTTTTCCTTTAGTATAATAAATTGTTTTATTCTGCTTGCAATGAATCCATCAAACTTTGGCACTTTTCTTCAATTTCTCTGTCGTGAAACCATACGCGAATTATATCACAAATCAATTTCTTTTTGGTGTAGCAATAAACTTTTCTGAATCTATTTTTACTTATAGACCATAAACTCTAGATAGGATTCATCTCGGAGAAATTACTTAACCAATCCAAAACTTGAATTTCATCTCCACTTTAGAAACAACCTGCACGATCTTTCTGGAATGCAGACCCTCCTTCAGGACACAATTTCTATAACTTAGGCAACACTCATCCTTTCAGTATTTCTAAATACAGGGTGTCCACATAAACACCCTGCATTTTAATCTTATATAGGCCGCTCTCGTAGTCATATTTAATGAAATTAAAACATTAGAAAGATATGCTCAAACATGTTAGTGCCCATTTCACAGATACTCAATGAGGGATCCTCATATTATGCTCCAGACATTAATGCGATATTCCAACTCACGCCTCAATCCTACTCAGATGAACTCAATGGCAGTGTTCATAGAAAGCAAATCGTTTTGGAGGATTATTATGTTCTACTTAAGCCCTAATTTCAATTTGTAAGGATGAAACCTCAGACGAATGCCTAGGTATTTAATTGCAGAACCACATACAAACGCCTCTTGCACACGTTGTACCATTTCTGCTTGACAGCTTGCAACCTTGTACGTCGTTTCCTTTGATTACATGCATATTTCTTCTCTGCAAAATCTTCATAGCTTCACAAACGTCTTATCACTAAGTGCCTGATATTGAAACGGTCTTCTGAAGTCATAACTGTCACTATAGTCTCATGTCCTATATCATTCCAGAATACTCCAACTACGATGTCAAGTCGAGACCTGTTCTGCTCTGCTTACAGAAAAATGAAGGTGACACGCGACGAACAGTATGCTGCTCTGAAATTCTGCTTTCGTCTCAAATCTTAGGCTGAGGCCAGGTCTATGGAGAGTTTGTTCTTCCCTATATCATAGCTCGAAAATGGTGTAAAATGTTAAAGACCGGAGACTGAATTTCAAAGGAAGGTGGACCCGTGCTCCAGTTCCTGCTTTAACGGAAGAAAACATTGTCAATACTTCTGTCATTGTGAAAAAGGGTCATCGAATAACATTAAAAACCCTTTCAGAATTTCTGAAAATTTCAATTGGTGCCATCCATGCGTTGGTAACTGAAAAGTTGCACTTGAGAAGTGTTTGTGAACGGTGGGTTCCAAGACTGCTGATTCCTGAACAAAAGGACTTCCTATGCAGTTGGAGATGATGCTACAGAAAGATGCAGAGTTTCTTTCAACTGTTGATGAAACTTGCCTATATAATTTCGATCCTGAGAGCAAATAGCAAAGTTTTGTGTGGAAATATCCAACATTACTAATACCAAAATAAAAGTGGTTACTTCTTTGGAAAAAAATTATGGCCATCTCTTTTATTCTTTTATCAATATTCAAGGAATGGTTTACCAGAATGTCCTAACTGTACATATAACGTAACTGAGCAGTACCACAGAGATGTCCTGAAGATTCTGCAAGGCCATATTACATTTCCGTGCAACAAGCTGGGTACTGAACCACATCGCAAATTTTGTTGCTGAACATCTCACAAAAATCAATGTGAAGTGTGTCCCTCGTCCTCGCTATAGTTCAGATATAGCTCCGTGTGACTTTTCCTTTTCCCTAAATTGAAGAATCCATCACCAAAAACAATAATGAAGGCTATGATCAAATTTTATTGAACAGTCCTCATACTTTCCTGTAGGATCGCCATTGCCTCACTAAATAGCAGAGGAATTCAAACTGAATTTTAATGTAAACACACAATGGTTTCACACAATTTGCTTCAACCAAACAATGCAACAAATGATATGCATAGAATATAGTAGTGCTATCTATTGTTTCCGTAGACACAGTCCGCGATATTCAAAACAGAAGAATGTTCAAAACGTCAAGTCTGAAACCGCCTAAAACAAATGAGTTATAATTGATAAATAGCAAGGGTGTAAGGTGGCGTACCACAGTTTGAGAACCACTGGTGTAAGGAAACGTATTTGTGTGACTAATTACATTTAAAAACGACTACATTTCTCACAGCACGTGCGTGTTGGAGTGTATGGCTGCGAGGTTATGTATGCAGGCACTGAAGTAGCTAAATTACTCGGTTCTTCGTGCACAAACATTCGTGGCAGACTTCGTGCAAATGAATTATGAGACTCCGAGTAGCACTAACGACCCACGACGTTTAAAAACATATTAAATTCCATATCATGAAGCGGCTCAGCTTTGTTTAAAAAAAACAAGCAAAAAAGCTGATGGTAGGTGAAAACGCGGGGCATACATAATAAAGAGAAAGAGCGAAAAACAAAAGGAAAATGAATAGAGAGAAAATAAAGAGGCCGTTTGGAAGGAAGGAAACAGCTGCATGTGTGAAAAACCATTTCTCATCGCCTCGTCTGTCTTGCACTGAGCACTCGGTTAAAATATAACAAGCTGGAAACTGGTTATTGTTCGGAAGAAAAGCGAATTGAGTAGAACATTAATTTCCAACAAGCATGCCCCTAGTCGCTCTCATTAGCGTTATGAAGTCATTTGATTTATTTCAGATGGCAAAAACCGAACTGTTTTGCAGGGATATTGGAATGGGCTGTTCAATGCACGCCAAAGCGGTGAATATCTTCTCACAGGTCATTAGAATATTCCTGTGTTTTATTTTTCAAGAAATGGCATTTATTCAATAACATTTCAATGCTGTCTTCTTCCTTTATTAAAAAGTATATTTTATAATAAATTTTAGCTACGTTCAGGAGAAAATATTAAGATAAATTCAGTATTTCCAGCAGTTTCATAACTCAGGTCTATCAAAAAATATCTCTAAGTATATCAGAAAGTGCAATAAATAACAATATTTTTAACATAAATGAAAGTAATAATGGTTTTAACTTGACAATTTATATATTGAGAGCCTAAGTCTGTGGTTTGAGTTATGAAATTGTAATAAATGTAATTAAACCTCATTATTACTTTGAAGCCCTATATATTTTCCAAAAAAGTGGTAGGTTTTAATTACATTATAAAACGGGTGTAATTTAATCGGTAGAGAAAAAAAATATTTTAACGTTTTCTGTTTCCAAATTATTCTAATGTTTGAAAATTTGTCTACAATTGTTTTATTTATAGTTCACTATATGAGGTTAAAAATCTACTCCAATTACTATTTACCACAAAATTGTGTTCTAAAGTTTTATTGTCAAACAAACCAAAATAAGTAAATTTTGTTTATGTTCCATTTGGTCGTAATACTTATTGGTGTATCATTCAGATAATGAACTGAGCTCGAAATAACGAAAATTAAGCCCAAGGATCAACAAAGTTAAATGTATTTGTCACCGTATAGAAAGCTCACAGTAGAACCTAATTGGAATTGCAACCTCTACCCTCAGTGCATGAGTGATTTTGAATAAAAACATCCTGACAGAAATGATAAATTTTATTTTATCGTTATGAAGTATGATAAGTTTATAAATGTTACCATCATTTTAATTGTCTAAAATGGAAAGTAATATACAGTATTTTATTTATTGTTCTTAGGAAAAATTAAGATTTTTGTTTTGAAAAATGTGATTTTTTATTATACACGTTATCACGTTAAATAAGGCAATTTTCTCATTAAATGTAAATAATAAAAAGTGTTCAAATTCCTGGTCTCTATTTAAAGAAAAGTTTTTTGTGGCTGAAAAAGTTTAAGAAAACTGGCTTATACTCAGTGAGAAATTTCAACAGAATTATTGATATTTGTTTTATTTTCTGAAAAGAAAGTTAATATTTATAGTTTGAAGCTATTTCCCGTTTCGAAAACTCCTACGGACGATGGGACTCTGCCATGTTGTCTATATGAACACTCTGATGGGACTGACTAGAATATAAAGCTCTGGAAAGACGAAGAACCTCTCTCATAGAATGCAATCCTTTAGGATACATGATTCCTAAGCTTGTAGGGAAGATTCTAGGACTCACTAAAGCTCTAGACCTGAAAACATAGTTAGGACTGAAGTATTGATTAAAGGGCTCTTGTGGCTCGGTCCAAAGATACATTATACACACTCCAACATCAATCTAATCTAATTTTACTTTTATAAAATAAGTTGTCCTACAGCTCATTGCTTATACTTACATGTTTGATGACGCAAGCCTATTTTGTTCTGCATTCCTCTCTTCGTGATTTCCATTTATATATTGGTAAAAGAACAATGAATATCAAAATATTTAAATTTCACGAATTAACAAAAAAACTTGCGTTTTCTATATACCAGAAAGCGAATTGGTGTTATTGATAGTACTTTACACTTCAATTTTGTCCTACTTTTTGAGAAAAATTTTTCTTTTTTAATTAAAGCATGTAATGTCATCGCTTTATCTGAATCGTTATTTGTCAGGCAATGCCCTAAAGCGTTACATGTTTTTAAGCAATTCATCCTTTTCATGCTTTTCTAAAAATGATGAGGGAGTTCTGACAAGCATTGTCAAACCGTCAAAATCGCCTAAAGCATTCTGCCTGTCACTTGTCGTAGGTCATAACGAAAAATCAGATTTTACATTTAGCAGGGTTTTCGGTCCTTTATAGACTTGCATAAAAATAATTCAAGCAAATTATATTACTGTGAAGCACTTAATTATGAGAAATAAAAATGTACATTAAATTTGACTCGATGGAAAATATATGCATTGATAAAGCAAGTAACATGTTCTGCAAATGGGAACAATTCCTTAAGCTTTAAATTCGCATAATAGGACAAAGGTATCGAATATTGTTATAATATAACTCATTTAAAAGTACGAAGTAAAATAATGTGGTCAATCTTAATTAGTGATTATAAAATGTATTTAAGAGGGATTTCTTAGACATAAAAGAGTTTTACCTCAAGGTGAATATTGTACTTTTGTGGTGGTTTTTTTTTTCCTCCATCGTGTAAATCATGTAATCTACTCCTGCTAGTTTTTTTAATTTCGCCAAGGTAATCAGGAAAAAAACAGTGAAATATGTTGTGATAGAGGTGGCCTCTATTATTTATAATCATCTTTGCAAACGATAATCTATATTTAGTATACATCAGACAAAACGCACTGAAAGAATCCTCATTTAAGCCACTAGCATTAGGACAACAATGTTTTAAAATTCTCTTCAAGGAATATAGAGAGAGAATGCTACTGTGAAAACAGAGTAATTTACTACACTCCTGCACAAACTGTACTGCGCTATAAAAGAAAAACGAGGAATGATTTCCCCTGTTTTATGCCAGTACTCCAGTTCATAAGCAGTTGTTGCTAAGGCTACAGCGAAGGAGTGTGTCTCCCTACAGCTCCGACTATTACCTCTTCTGTAAACTGAAAGACACTTAATGACGACGAGGGGAAATGGGAAAAATTATTTCATGCGACATTTTGTACATGGCATTAAGATCTTAACTGACAAATATGAAAGTGATTAGATATCATATTGAAAAATTGCGCAAATAAAAACTTTTGGAACATACTTAGTACATTCAGCACTAGTTTGATTGTTTTTTTAATGTGCAGGAACTTGCCTGTAAGTGAATAATTTTTTAATGATATTTAACCCCCGTTTTTCTGTTCAGGCATTACAGGCGGTGGACATTGATGATATGAGGGAAGGTCCATAAGTTTCAGGCCTAACCATTTTCTAGGTATGATAAAGACAAAAACTATATTTCATTTTTCAATATAGTTACCCTTTATTGCAATACACTTTTCACATCTTTGAATTAACATTTCACTCCCCCGCCACAAAAATAGTCAGAAATCTTGTCTGCAAAATGGGCATAAACAGCATCCATCTCTTCACACTTAAATTTCTTTCCTCGAAGGTTATTCTTGAATTTTGAGAAGAGAAAATAATAACTGGGAGCTAGATCTGGGCTGTAGGGTGGATGGTCGATCTTCTTAAAGCCACATTTCTTCACAGCTTCCTTTGCAACAAGAGATGTGTGCACAGGCGCGTTGTCATGAAGAAGGCGCACACCATCACATTCCTCGCCTTTTCTCTTTGCTGGAAGCACGTAGTCTGTGCTGCAATTGCCCATCATAGTACTCCCCATTTATGTGGTGTTACCTCCTTGAAGTCAATAAAGAATATTCCTTCACAGTCCCAAAAGATTGTCACCATGGTCTTCTTGATTGACTAAGTGACCTTAGCCTTTAGAGGTGGTGCTTCGCCAGGTTTACGCCACTCCATTGATTCTCTTTTGGACAAGAGATCATAGTAAAGGATCATAGTTTTATCTCTATAACAATAGTTTGCAGAACTTCTCTCTCTCTCCTGTTGCTACGGCAGAGCTCCAAATATGTCTGACAACAGATTGCTGCTTTTGAACTGAGGAACTGAGGAAAGAAGTCTGGGCACCCACCTTGCACTCACCTTATTCATGTTTCAATGTTTATGAATAATTCGAAGGAATATTGTTGCTGCTATTTCTGTAACTTTGAGCCGTCGGTCTTCCATAATTTCTCCTCCCACAAAAGCGATATCATCAGGAGTGAGCATCTCCAAGGGCCGACCTGCACGCTCTTTTTCTTCAATACTTTCTCGACCCCTTCGAAAAAGGTTTGCCCATTCTTGTACGGTAGAATATGAGGGGAATACTTCTTCATATACACCGTCCAATTGCTGTTTATTTTCTTTTGGTGTAAGTCCTTCTTTTGTGAATAACTTAATAACGCTCGATACTCATTTTGAACATGTAACAATTTCTGCATATAGCCTTTTTTGTGCAGCTATATCTGAACAACTGAACACAGCGGAGTGGAAGCTACAGCTGCAATTGTGTTCTTAACAGATAAGGTATGACACCAGATAAGAATTTTGTGAAGGTGATAATCCTTATCGGCCGCAAACTTACGGTTCTACCCTGGAACATGAGATGAAATGATAAATTGGCAAAGGATTTTCTGTTTAAGAAGGGAAGTGTTCCAGACCTCTTCGGCACAATATCCCTTGCCTCAAGCATTCTCTACTGTGTGTTTCTCAGTTTTTGAAACGCTAGGAATCATTTTTGAGGCAATATTCACCGACAACCTCATCGCCTCATGGCAGCTGCTCTATAACCGTGTTTCCCATAGAGCCGAAGAGAAACTGAAATCTCGCATTTGCTGTCTCTCCATTTCGGATTCTTTTTATATCTTATAAGCATGATAACGACTGTATCATGCTTAAAAGATATTTATAACTAGTTTTTTCTTCTTTCCTGTTTCTGATAATCAATAGTAGAGTGCCATTCTTTGGACAAAACTCTACAAGAACGATTCCCAAAGGATTGCTTGAAATTAAGGCCTAAAGAGAAATGACTAATTCTTTCTCTGGAAAGGGGAGAATGATAACCAAAATTTTCCATTAAAATATACTACCCATTAATTATCAGCCTCTCTGTACACTTGAATAATATGCAACAAATAACAACATTAAATTTTAAAAATATCCAGCTGGAAATTGTTAGTGCCTTACGAAAGTTCTGAAAGTAGTTTATATCTTTATTTGAAATCGTTCTACTTCAATAAAAGGCAATGTTTTCGGAATTTTTTTAAAAAGTAATAAAATTATTGCGGAAGCGTTCGAGATGATTCGGGGAAGCAAATAGGCGTATACAGCAGTTAACAAAACCCTTATAGCTGCTGTCGATTTTCATGCAAGCGAATACGATAAGTACATCGCACGGAAGTCCCTATTTCCAAAGATTCAATATCTAAGAATTCAAAGCTATACAAAAAGTTATGAACATTTTGCTTTAAGTTCGTAGCTTTATAATCTTACGCTGTTAATTGCATTGCTAATTCAGCGGGTGTTGACATGGTAGCTCCTTGAAGTACCTTCCTTCCCTTTACTCTCTCAAACATGTTGGTGGGAGATCCCTCAAATAAATCGACACCACTTTTTCAATGCCGTGTAAAATTGGTCTATTCTTCAAAAAATATTCCTGTTCGCCTCGTAATGTGAGCTAATGGAAGAAAGAAATTAAAATAATGATTTTATTACAATTTTTAACAGACTTACACCCAAACATGTTCTCTTGCTCACTCAGATAGTTTTTCTGAGTTTGTATTACTTATAAATATTTGTATGAATGCATCGAATTGAAATGAAATTTATTGAAAATATTATCTGCTGAATTTCAAAGAGTGTTATTTCACTATTAAAATAAAGCATTTCCTGTTTATTACGTCTGTTAGAAATAAAAGATGTTTCAGGAGTCAATATATTGTATGAGGTTCACTTGTGTTCAGAAGTCAGCGGAAATACGTCAAGGAGCAGTGAAAGAGAGAAAATATTGCCAACGTTAATGGGGTGAAATAAAAATGTGATGATTACGGAAGGAAATGGCATACAGGAGTGGTAGGAAAATAAAAGTATAAATCACTTAAAAGCTATAACAATTTGACGGAAATGAATGATGTACAAAATAATTAGTGCAAGGAAAATGAAAATAGTTCACTAAATATATGGACAACATAACTAATAACGTACTTTCTAAAATTGCATTGTTTCCTGAACCAATATTTCCGTGGTAATATCATAATTCATGTAGCTTACAGAAGCCTAATCTAACCCAATCACATATTCGTTATTACAAAGCAGGTCATCTAACCTAAGCCTAGTTTTGAAGTTTCTTTTTATTGTTGTGCATTCACAGCAATCTTGAAACATATAAATCCTAGGTTAGGTTTAAGTTAATGAATCGCATTTGCGATCTTTAAGGTATTTCTATCAACGTGGCTTTCCTACTTAAATAAGTCGCTATCCTAGCGACTAAAGCAGCTTGGTAGGCCAATTAATATGTTTCAGCTGCAATAGTACCGTCTGACGCCATTTGTCTGGCCTAGGTAAATTGCCATACACATGCAAGATGATGGCGCAGTTGGCTCTTTCATTTAAACATTTTCTTATAATTTAAAATATTCCATTGTTCTTCTTTTATTTTGTAAATCGATTTTCTCAACAAAATAGTTGGTGTATAATTACACACAATATCACAAGAGATGTTTACTTTGTTCAAAGAAATGAAAATTTAAGATTATATTTGATAGGACTCTTTATAAATAATAAATTTTAATGAATAAGACTAGAATAAGAATAATAATTTGCTTATAATAAATTTTTCACTCTCTGAAAGGATTATTTCTTTCAGAATACTAATATATTATTAAGAATATATTTAAATATTTGTTATATGTTCAACAGAGCTACAGAAGATCTTAACTACTGAAGAATGAAAAAATAATTAAATATGGGTTTATTACTTTTTAGGCAATAATTAGACGCAAACTCCTTTAGACACTAACAGCATGATTGAAATGTTCTTATAATATTCACTGTTATAATGTACTTTTAATTTTATGGTTTTATTGCAATTTACTGTATTAATGCGGTTTTTAGCAAATACGAAAGTTTTTGGAAGCTATATTAATTCCTTGTACCTTATACATGTGTCTTCATATGTTTGTGGCAAGTTTGACGCCTTGAATAAACCAGCACTTTTTGTTGTTTCACATTGCCAACTTTTGAAGTAAACAAATGATTTTTTAAAATTCTTTTGTCGTTGTTAAATCATGAGGTACGCATGCCGCCTCTAACATGAGTTTTTTCTGTTTTTATTCTTTTATTGGTGTGTTTATCAATGCCAAATATTTTACTTATATTCATCGAAGCTATTCATCACTGACGAATTAATACCTAAACAAATATTATATTAGATTCAGGTTAATTAATCATTTTATATTAGAACATCTGTTTCCTGCTTTATATTAGAAATGTCGCTTGGTCGATTATTATGTTACGTTGGTTTAGATTAGTTCTTCCACTTTATAGTTAAAAAATATATTTAGTGGAATATTAAGTTAGATTACGTTAAGTAGGTTGTGAGCAGTTTCTTTCTTTTCGCTTTTGTTTTTGTTGAGAGTGTCTGTTTAAGCATCTTGCAGCTATTGTTTATTGGTTAAAATTCCATTACTCATTTTGGCTAAATTTAGAGAGATTCACTGTGTTGGTAGCTTTACATTATTAACTTGTTTATTCATTACTTTATCAGTGAGTAATGGAAGTAGCTTAACTTCTTTTTATTTCTGAATGGAAAGATGTGAACTTTAAAAGGGGAGAAGTATATTTGAGTGTAAGTGGGTAGTGTTCAGTATTTGATGGCGTTTACGTCTCTCTTTATATTTATTATTATTTATTTAGAGATGACTTACTCTGTTTTAATCGCTTTTGTAAGTTATTATCGTCAACGTGGTGTGCATATAGCTGATAATTGTCTAATTAGAAATTTAGTTAAAGTTCCGATTAGTTCATCCAGTATATATGTCGCTTTTGCACACGGTAACAGGTGCAATAAGGTGGTAAAAAGTGATAAAATAATGTTGAAACATGCCTGAAAGACTCAGTTTTGTAATAAAGAACAACATATTGCAGCCAAAAAGATAAAAACAGCATACTATCATAGTTAAGTGTTGCTGGAGCACTGCTAGCAAATAGGTATTAACCCCCTCCCTACGTGACGGCTCATTACTTATATAACCACCCCCTCCAGCGCGAATATAAGAATAAACAACGATTGAGATTGTAAAGGAATTTTAGCGGACAGGTTGGAAAAAATTTAATTCGCAATTAATTGATATGCACATACACTAATCTTAACCTAACTTTGGGTAAATCCTAGAAAATGAACCCAGAGGTTTGCTGCGGCTCTCTACGGCCTTACGGCCTATGCTCTCTTTACTTCTCTTATTAAGAACTATTGAAAGAGGAGTTGGAATTTATTGTATAAAGCATTTGTTTTGATAATTACACATGGTTTATATTCATCAGGTTTGTTTTGACTTCCCCCTTTTCGTAAATAAATTGATAAGAAATGATGTGCTACTATGTTAGAGGTAAGTCGTTGTAATGGTGGCAAATCTCCTTTAACTCCAACAGAGCCTAAATCGTAGTGGCATCTAACGGCAGAAATCACAAGCAACCAGTCTTGAAAAATGAAATAAGTGGGTGCAACAAGAACCATTCAGAATAATTGCTAGAACTTTAAAATGACAAAAATTTAACTAAAAGGACAGTTATGAGGGGTGACTCAACAGCTAACGTTTAAAAAGTAATAATAATAATAATAATAATAATAATAATAATAATAATCTACAATTTTATATCGGTTGAATTTTCATTACATTCTGGATGGAATAGTTTTATATAAAGGAAAGAGTTCCAGATTTTTTAAATGCCATATTTAACAGCAAATTTACTTTGAATTAGAACTTTTTATCCGTAAGCATTCTAACTATAAATCACTCGATAAATATATCGAGAACCTAATATTAAGAACGACCTCGATATGTCAAATATCTCTCAAGCATGTTGTTTTCGTTTACCCTGACTCTACACGTTACTGTTTCCCATTACTTAGTCTTTAGTTTGTATCCCTTTAGTTTAGTGTGGGAGATAATGTTCTGCATTCTGCTTGCCTATTTTTTCCTGTTGATTTCACAATGATTACTTTTCAACCAAGAGCAAGCAATTGTTTCCCTTCTCGTGAGTGGATCTTGTTAGGGAGGATCTCAATGAATGCTAATTGCCGGTCTAGTCGCAGGGTTTCCCGTTCTGAAACACTAGAATGGAGATTAACATCTGAAACCTCTCGCCTGGGGTGATGCTGAGGATTATTATTATAACGCGGAACGCACGCGCGAGCATGCGCAAATGTAGCCAGCCGCGGGAAACAAAACGTTATCGCGGTTTCGCCCATCTTAACGTTTTCAACGCCCAGGAACAACAACCGGGGAAATTATACACATCTTCCACAACACCCAATTCAATAAAACTACGCCCAGGTCGTTTGCCTTAGCGGCCTGTGCTAGACAAAAATTTCTTAGGTTCTTCATCAAGAGCATTTTAATAAGAAATGGCCGTGTTTAGCCTAATAAGGAAGCGAGTAAAAGCCGGCGTGTAAAAAGAGTCGTTTTTTAATTGAAGAGCGATGGCCTTGCGAAAGTAATTTGCCATGCTTGTTATGATAAAACAGCTTTCATAATGCAGTATTTTGCATACTGGATGCCGAGAAAACCAAACCGAATCTAAAGAATCTTAAGCTATACAACATGGTAACTTGAATGGTTAATTTCGCCTATTAACATATCGTAACACGTTTGAGAGACTCTGCTGCTAGCAGACTGCACCCGTATTGCTTCCGCCGTGCTTCAAATCTGGCAATTTAAAATCTCTTTTGCCAAACATAACGTTCTGGGTTAAGACTGGATAAATTTTACTGACAGAACAATATTGAAAGATTATTCATATAGGCAGGTAATATTTATTAGCTTTTACATTCAGAAATATCTCATAAAAGAGAGTACAGTAAATAATACTTTATAAAATACTAATAAAGAAATTAAATGAACATAATCTCGATTACATTCCATTGTTTTCATACACTTGTGGGCATACCTCCTGGCATGGCGTTATTGTAGCAAACTTCTGCGGCCGGAACACCTAAAGGGTGCCGTTAGGTTGTCCTATTGGAGGTTATGTTAGGGTGATATAGTTATGGTGCACCAGAGGACTCCTTAACCCATGTAGGAATAAATGAAATAAAATGAATAAATGATGACGCAAATAGCTCGGAGTCCTTGGCGCCTTAAAGCTATCTGCATTCAAAACCTTACTCAGACAGCTTGAATTGACATGGAATCGAACCCGTAATTAGTAGCCCTATTAGTGACCACCAGATCGCGGAGACATTCTTTATTAATAATATTGTGTGGATATTTATAAACAATCATATTATAAATTAATGGTGAATTTATCACTGGTTTATATACCTAGAATATGATTAATTAAAAACTAAATAAAATTAAAAATGCACACCTGCGAATTATTCCGGAATGTCGGTAAATGTTATAGATGTCCACCCCCTTCCCCGCGATTATGGTTTTATAGTCAAAGGAAAAATTATGATGAAAAGCAAACTTATTAAGACACTCACATACACATATATATCCTGGTTTCCCAGTGAGTGTCTCCCTCACCTCATCCTTTCCTCTCGGGTGTACCCATTGCGAACGTAGGCACAAACGGAAAGCCTTGAGCAAAACTGAAGTACCGAAATGTTCTTCTCGGTCTCAAACAATCCAATCTAACATGCATCGTATACAAAATTCTTTTAGATCTGATATTTCCAAAAGGGCTGGGAGATTTCATGCAGTGATATTATACTGATAACCCACTTGGAAGGTACTAGTCTGCAAATTCTTAAGTCACTTAATTTACTTAACTAAAATTAACAAAAATTAATATGACTGAAATGAAAGTTAGTGCTTTTCACAGCTATACACATTCAGCAATAAAAATATCTTAGCAAAATTGCAGGTTTTTTCTTTAGAAATTTACTTATATACCTTTATTTAGGTATGTAAATTTTAAAAGCGATTAATAAAATGTACATAATATAAATCAAACGGGAGGCAGTACATAATTATATTATAATTTATATTCTAATACATCTGCAAGATATTTAAATGTATTAATCTGTTCAATAATTATTCACTTTTTCTCTTAAATCATATGTATGAAGAGGATATAAGGCAAAACGTTTGAATTTATATTTACTTGTCGCCTCATTTTAATACAATTTGAGTTTGTTTTTTGGCTTAATAACTGTGATTGTGCCGAGAATGTTCAGGCTTAAAAGAATGAAAATACAAATGTAATATTACACATCAGGACTACAAGCAAGTAAACATGCTGTCACATTAATTTAAAAATTGAAATGTGCCTGCAATCAGTGCCATATTTATTGAGTTTACATAAATAAAATGCAAATAAAGTAATTTTCATTCATATAAATTGAGCTAAAGAAAAGTTTGTGTCAAGGAAGATAACTCATTTGACAGCGTTACATAGAGAGAGAGAAAAAAATCCAATCCAAGATGCTGTAAAAGAACATTCTATATACCTCAACAGTGATTATATGAGTAACTGCTTGTGTGCTATTGTCGAAATAACGTTGATAATATTAATGACTGCAGAAAAATTTGGTGCTATAAGCCAGGTACAAAAGTCTAAAAGGACATAAAATGACAGTTGCAAGTAAGAAAATTGGAGCAATAATTCTTTACAAAGATCTCAACCTATTTCTTTGACCTATTTCTGTTATAATACTAAGATTTTATAATTCTCAAGAATGTAGCTCTAAATCGTGGATGTCTTTACAAAGTTACCATATAAGAATTAAAGAGCTAATTTCTTTTGTAGGTGGGAAAGCCAAGACCTAAAATAATTAACAATCTACATACAACGTCAACTTACAGAAGTCTTTAATTTGTTACAAAATCTTTAAACAGCGTAGCTGTAACCACGTCAAATTTGTAACGTAGATCGATTTTTAGTTTTAAAATTCTACAAAACAAAGAGAAAATAAACAACACCTTATGTTAGAATACATATTAATTACCATGTTTTTTTACATTAAAACTCCTCTTTTCATTAATATTTCAATACTATTGGCATTTATATTTGTTTCATAAACTTTAAGTCATTTGCTTTGGCACTTAAATTACGTTAACTCAAACTAATTTTTGTAACTCAATATATTCTTTGTCCTATGGTCTTTTCATCCTAGAAGAGCATTGCCTGAAATGTGGCATAGTAGTAATTGTTAACCAAAATAATGACTCTTAAAAACAGCCAGATGTATGGCAGAGATGAGAAATAAAATGTTAAAAAGTTTTGATATTTAGGAGTAATCTTTAATATGAGTGGATATGGAATAAGCACTTATCTGTTATTAATTATAAGGCACAAGATCAACTAAATGAGTTACTATGTGTTCTGACTCGCGTTCCAGATATATCAATAGATTACACTAGAGTATGTACATTGCTATGATTAAGTCTATTCTGCTAATGGAAGTGAAATATGGAGATGGGGGAGAATTGAATGTGGAAATAAAATACAAGTAAATTTTTGGAAAAGGGTTCTCGGATTCTCCAAAGGAACGTCAAGCTTTAGGATCCCGAGGGAGGTGGGTTGTTTGAATACACGGTTAATAGTAAAACTAGGACGGTGAAATACTTATGTAGGGAGATCAGTCCACACTTTGCGCTAAATGCTATAGACACCAGATGCAAAATATAACACCAACGTTTTGGGCTGCATAGTAAGAGGAATTGGTCTCGGCTCAATATGGCAACGAGGCAATGGAAATAATAAAAACGTATGGAAGAAGATTAGAGCAAGGCTAGAGGATATCAGCAGGCAGGTAATCGAGGCAGAATGTAACACGAGTCTCCTTGAGCCTCTCGAATGAAATGAAGCTTGGGGTAAGGAGGTGTATATGATCGTTCTAGGGATAAAGATGAGATCAGGAATGTCTGGTTTAGACTGGGAAGTTGAAAGGCACAAAAAAATAACTGATAGTTCTGGTGGGAGAATCAGCATGTTTTGTGGAGGGGATGAGGAATGGGTGCATATTCTGGCCTAATGTATGCACTAGGAACACCTTAGAAAAACGCTGCTGCCAGAAAAAGTTTAAGGCAATTAGAGGACGATTGACATGCTGGGATCTATTGCGAACTATACTAATTAGTTGAATATGGGACATTTTCCTAGCCAAACTGTGCGAAGCTAGAAGCAATTTTACTTTCTGATTTGAACACAAAATCTGGTGTAAATATAAATAATGTAATATGTTTCCGTTCATATATCTTTAAATATCGTTCTTCCCATTTTAATGCTTGTTCATTATTATTATTATTATTATTATTATTATTATTATTATTATTATTATTATTATTATTATTATTATTATTATTATTGTTGTTGTTTTATTTGTATTAATATTTGTTCCTCTTTCTAATTGTGTATCATACTTAAGCGTGTATGGTTTACGATCCACACATAAAATACATTTGTAATATGTACATAGAATTTTATAACAATAAACAGACACCTACTACATAAAAGTCATATACATTAATCTTCTTAATTCTTTTGCCTATACATAAAAATGCTTCTTTGTAAGAAGTAATATCATAATATATTTATAAATTAAGAGCAAAGTTTTGACATTGCTAAATAGTGTATCTTGCGTATAAAAGAAAAAAAATTAAAATAAAAAATCGCTATTGTGTAGCAAATTTATAAGAACAGCACAAACATACCTCACATATTGCCGAGATAAGTGTATGTTAGTTTAATTCAGAACTCTAAATCCTTAACTCCCCACCCCTGACCGCTGTTACTAGACTCCATTCGAAACATAGCTGTCAATTAAAGTAAATGGCCAAGAAATTAATAAGAGCTATAGAATTTATGTATATTGCTCCAAGTATGGGGTAATCCAAGTATCAAATGACCCGCGTGGCAGCGCGGCACTACATCCGTCGATAAGCCATCGCTCAAGTCCAGCTGGGTGAAATGGATTGGAGTTAGTAGGCGATTTATTGTACTACTACGTTGGTCATCAATCTCGCGTCTAAAAATGTTGTTTAAATAGTAAAGGAAGCAACATTTTCTAATCCTAGAGTAACGTCTGCTAAGAATACTAAAAGGCGATTCGCATAGATATATGTATCGAGTCCGCTAGTGCTGTTCGGAGTTGTTTGAAGGTGAATTTCCAGGTGATGGAGTTCTAAGTCGTAATGCGATTATTATAATCCCTACATTCTCACGCTTTACACAAACTAAAGGATAACATTCATTTAGAAATCAATTTAATTTCTCTGAGAGAATTAAGAAGGAATTTTATACTTTCATAAGCACATGTGTGTGCACAATGAGTGCATGCAGTTCCAGCATCTTCTTGCATGCATGTCGGCCCTGTTGGTGTAGTGGTAACCATACTTGCCTCCTAAACCCAAGATCGCGGGTTCTATTCCGGCCAGGATCGATGGATTTTTTTCGGGAGTAATGCTAAGTATGGCTTCCTTCGGAAGAGAAGTAAAGCTTTGGGTCCCATGTCGTACATTTGCGGTACGAAAAGAACCTCAAGCCTGAAGGAAGAGGCTTCTGAGCAAAATTTGTCGGCCGTTTCACTACCGGAATTGAATGGGACGCTGATAACCTGAGATGTTAAAGAGCGTAAATAAACAAATCATCTCCATGTATGACATGATGAGTGCAAAAAAAGCTATTAAATTGTCACTCTAGTGTTTCTACCACCGATTCCTGTGCTGCACCACCAGCCTGCCCATCACTACTCTAGTATAACTCGGCTGGCCGAGAGCAATTTTATCGGTCGACGCAGTGTCCCGCCAACCTGTCGGTCATCAGATAATTTGATGACCCGTTATTATAAAATGACTAAGTAACCTAAAAGCCTACGTATTCTTACTATGGATTAAAATAGGTATATAAATAGGTATATAAACAGAAATAATAGATAATTAGGATAGTTAAACATGGTGACAATTAGAATAGTTGTAATTAATTGTTTTGTTTATTTGCTTATCAATCAATTGATTTTTTAAAACATCAATATTTTCATGCAAGCTTAACACGAATTGGTTGCAAAATCTTATGCTTTTATTTTAAAACGATCTTATGGGAATTTTATTATTTAATTTTATTAATTCAGCTTCCTGAAGTAGGCATGTTAACATGTATTTTGCCAGAAAGCTAGAGTTGCGATAGTAGTTTTGAAAAATTGGGTAACCTATTTGTTTTAGTTAAACTCTGTTGATTAATTTCATTTTTACACAATTATATATATTTTCCACATCTACATTATTCTGCAGTGCAACAGCTATCAATTGTAACTTTATTTTATCCTAGTTCAGTAGAGATAACATAATTACTACAGAAAAAGCAGCTATGAGTGCTATAAGAGAATGTTTAAGAAAATTTCCAGATATAAGATTAAATTGGCTGGAAAGAATGTACACAACCACAGTAATAGTAAAAAATGTTATATGGGGCAGAATATTTAGTACAGAGGGGTGCATGGAAGGATGGTGATACAATAAATAGAATTTTTTGTAAACAGATCTTAGGCTTACCGATAGCATCGCCCAAATGGTAAGTTGCAGGTAGAATTAGGTGGGCAATTCATCAAGATAAAAATTATTACAAGAGTTATGAAATACTTATAACTTATACAGAAGTCCCACATTGGAAGAGAGTGATATTATTAAAGAATGTTTCAGTATCCAAGAGAAATGTAAGTGGTAAGGATCATGGTATCTCCAAGTGTTGGAAATTTTGCAACAGATATGTATGGGTAATTTGTGAATAAATAGGGAATATCAACACTAAGAATTCGGGGAATAATAAACCTAAAGTTGGAAGATATAGAAAGACAAGAAATATTTGGTAGTACGAGTGAAAAGATTTCATTGAGACTTTATAGGGAACTAAAAAGAGTATGAGGTAGGGAAAAATGTATAGAAAAATGAGGTATGGATTAGAACTGGAGTTATGAATTTAAAAGGATTAGTATAGATAAAGATATAGAAAACTATCCAAAGTGTGGGGAAATCTTTACGGGCGTTCATTGTTTATTGTACCGCAAGTAAACAAAGTTATGAAGAGAACAGGCTTTGCAACCAAAATGGAAGAATTCAGTTGTGGAAGTATTAATTACAAAGATTTTAATTGTAAAAACAAAGAAGAATATAAATATGATAAACTTTTGGGACAAAGTTAGAGAGAAATGAACAATAATGATTAAAAGGAAGATAGAGAGAAAGATGACCTTAGAAATCCAATAGCTCAGATAGATATAAACCAGGATAGGATAATACAGCAATAAATATGATGATCACCAATACACTAATACAGTAGAGTTTTGTGTATTGGAATCAGAATGTAAACAAACAACTATAGAAAGAAAATCGAGGGGATAAGATTAGTATTATTTTATTTTATTTAGTATATTATGTAGTACGTTGGGATTTATTTTCATAAATTTTAATTTTATGTAATACAGTCTACATTTTGATTTGTATCTCCCTCTTCATTCGCTTTTGCTAAGGTTCTCTTCATTGTGTTGGATTGTCATAAAATGCTATGCTTTATTATTACTACTCCTCCTTTAAATGCGATTTAACTGTTCTGTACGGAGACGCCCGTTCAAACTGTATTTTTCCCATTTCTTTTCAAGTGCACTCATGCTCTTAACTGTTGAGATACGTATGACGTACAACTTCTGAAACTAATCAAAACATATTTTTCTCTCCCTCCATGTCATCCTCTTCAAAGCATGGCCAATATATATAAAATATAGAGAAAACTTCCATTTCCTTTTCGTGGAACTTGCAAGGAGGACTGAGCGAAGCTTTTACCGGCTACAGGACCCTGCTATAAGTTTTTCAGGGTGTGTCTGGAATAGAGGAGAAAAAGGAAAAGATAAAAATGTTAAGAATAAGTGCTAAGGAGTAACTAAGAAAGTATTAAATGACAAAGAAAAATAATTATATCTTAAAATACGTTAAATATTAATGTAAAATAAGAGTAAAAACTAATAAAAATTGAAAAAATAGGAATAAATAAAAAATATATTTAAAATGTCTTAACTTCCTCAAGGCAAAATAAAAGGAACATGCTACAGTGATATTTAGAACTTAAAAAACTTGAATATACTTTATTATGAATATGCAATGGTACTGGCACATTCGGTGAATAATACTGCCATAATAAACGTGCTTTTAAAATTATATCCATCTGCAGAACAGCTAAAATTAATTTAGCACACACGATTTCCCGCAATAAAAGTATTGTTCTTAATGAAATAATCATAGTTAAACTACGCCGCATATTACAGTATGACCTGCGTTATCCGTTCATAAAAAATAATTACAGTGCAGGCACTATAAACACTAAGTGATAGGGATACTGTAACTCGCAAAGCTATTTGTGAACAACTTTGTGACAGGGTGTGCGCTTTTGCAAGAAGTAACTGGATATGGATAAATCACTTTAAAAGAACAGAAAAGGGAACCTATGGTTTTTCATTATACAGGATGCTTTTTCATGATGAATGGAACAAACAGGTATTATTTTGCTCTTTCCAAAGTGGTTTTCGAAAAAATGCAGCTAAATTGTAGGGTTTTAAACACACGTTTTATGTAGTATATTGAAATTTGAAGGCTTTTTTAAGAATAAAAGCAAGATTAACTAGCTTTCTAGTTGTTAACATTTATTTTGTAGCACTGCGTTTCATAATTTCGAGTATAAGACTTTCATAGTTTGTTATATTTTTTGCGTGAATTACAGCGTCACAACGTGATCACCCAGCATATTTAAAAGTTGGGTGAACAGTGTGTGTATTGTGATAAGCACTTCAACTGTAGATGTTCTGCATATGCTTTAATAGCTGTTTTTGTTTAATGTGAAACAATCGACGTCAGTCTACAAGATGGCGCAGTTTACTAATGCGGCTGGAGCTGCACGAATTTACCGAGAGGGATCCAAACAGATTTCCTTATTCAAATATTTCATTAGCCTTTATCAGGGGGTTCTGGATAGTGGAGGCGTAATATCACATTACGAAGGAACATCACATCCTGGAAGAAGTAAAAACAGGTTAAACACTATTCAAAAAATCCTGAAAGAAGTAGTAGTGGAATAGAAATTTTATTATTTATATATACGTAATTTTTTTTTTTCAATATTTCCAATAAATGTTGTGATTTCTAGCTTTTATGTTAGCTTATTTTGCACATGAAATAATTGGTTAATATTAATCTTGTGCCAAAGGAACCTAGTGCATCTGACATTGTTATGCTATCTGTAGTATCCGAAGAATTACGGACATATATTTAGGTCTGGAAGGTGCTTATGTTAAGTGTGAACAAAACTGTGAAATGTTAAACGGCAATTGTCTGAGAAACAAATACCGCTATGACAAAACGTTTTTAAATAAACAGGCAAAAGAAAACACCATCCTTCTCAGCTTAAGAAAAGAAAGTCATTCATCCTTTCCAACCTGTGTATTATATATATATATATATATATATATATATATATATATATATATATATATATATATATATATATATATATAAGTTTTTAAGATACTGCAGAAATTGTTAATAGTCATATATCAAGTTGCAGCCCTACCTTGTACAGATACTGTCGCATTATTTAACTTTATAAGAAGTACACGAAACGTCTGCCACGCATCTGTACGCAAACCTTCGCAAGTTATTTCATTGTCTGATATGTACAGATATCCGAAGTGAGCCCCTACTTTATTGTTCATTATAGTGCCACATTACAATATAATAAATTATCCCTTTGGTACAGTATTGTGAGATAATTCTTATCTAACTATTCTATCTTATCTACAGTAACTGGAAGCCTGCAACTGTACATCCAAAAGTACACAATACTACTTCTACTACTACCACTATTACTACTATTAATAATATTACTAGGATTACTACTACTGCAACTACCACTACTACTACAACTACTATTGCTAATATCAATAGGATTACTACTACTACTGCTACCATTACTACTACTATTACTACTACAGCTACTACCAGTACTACTACCATTACTACTACTGCTGCTATTACTGCTGTTACTACTACTGTTAGTACTATTACTACTGCTACTGTTACTACTACTGCTACTATCACTACTACTATCACTACTGATACTACTACTACTACTAATATTACTACTACTACTGCTACTATCACTACTACTATCACTACTGATACTACTACTACTATTACTAATATTACTACTACTACTGCCACTACTACTACTACTACTACTGCCACTACTACTATTACTACTACTACTACTACTACTACTACTACTACTGCCACTACTGCTATTACTACTACTACTACCAACACCACCACCACCACCACTACAGCTACTACCACTACTACTAATAGTATTACTACTGCATTTACAATCATTCTTATTCTTACTGCATTAACCTATACTCTTACTTTATATATTTAATATTCCTGTTTAATCCAAATTACTGAACTGTCGATCCTACTTCAATCACAGACATGAATTATGCATTACTCTTACATCCCAGTATCCGATCTCTCTCAGCCGGGAAGAAGAGTTGTCCGTCCCCCAGAGTGTCTACTTATGTCTTCATCTTCATCTAGGAGATAGAATGGTATTTTCCAATTAGACATGATGGGCTCCTGGTAGATTCTCTTTGATTGTCATTTTTACATCGTTGCTGAGCATTATTAGTAGGCTTATGTTTCGTGTTTAGATGTGCAGATAACTAAAATAACAATATTCGCCAAATCCAACTTAGATAGTTTTGGGTGGCGATAAATGCATGCTGTGAGATTTAATGTACAATAAGAATGTTGCGGTTGTGGGTTCGATTTTTGGCAGTTTCCATAGATCTCTTGTTTTCGAGCCGGGTGTTGACAAGGAGCGTTTAGGCGAGGAAAATTATGTTTTCATATTCAAAAAGACCAAATAAACAGTGTGGTTTAAACTAATCGAGCCAACTAGCATTTAAGAAATTGTCACCCAGACATATGCACTACTGTTGTCTACTGTGCTCTTAACATGTCTGAAGTAAAGCGTATCTTTGTCTCTGCTTCGAGCCTTACATCATTTTAGTCTGAGATTATGATAATTTAAGACTTATTAAGGCTTATACTTTCAAAACTCATACTTGACTACCTCTTGCATTTTAAACAGTTTGGATGGCCCGTACAATGGGTGCAATAGCATCTGGTTGCTTGTGTGTCCGCATTTCAGCACTGCAGCAATGAATACATAACATTTACAAGAATACTGAAACTTATAGTGTCTTGGGCGCAGGTCATAACAATCTTATCATTTGGGAGTGTGTTAAGCAATATTCTCTAAGATGGCACCCTATCATTAAGATGTTCAGAAGAGTATATGTATGACAACAGGCCTAGTTAGATCTACCGGTTCCGATCGAGTGCTTTTCGACGCATATCCCAGCTCGGGGAGAGGGCTATATAAAAAGGAGCCTAATCATAAGTTTACATGTTATTTCGTCACCCTTCGCTTACATTACGGCACGTCCTCATGACTTCGATTTGTATTCTTGTCGGTACGGTTCCATGTACCACATTTCTCTCGTCTGTCATCCTGCACGTTTGGACTTTTATCATGTTCAATGACGACACTGCAGAGGTACCGTAGTTGCTACATCGCATTATGTGCACCGAAGAAAGCCTTATCTTTTGTAATTTTTTTAACTTCCTCAACAGTAATATATGAATCACAAAAGTTCACACGCCATCCATGAGAGAGAATGTATGACGTAAGAGGCTGACAGACAAGCGTGCCCGGAAATTTCAATAACACTATGTAGCCAACTTTTACTAGAAACATTACATGTCTCTGAAAATATGCTGATCTCCCTACCTCCCCATTTGGAAGGAAATATTTGTTGTGTCTGTTGTTCCAGGCCTAAGTTTAGGGTACCTCTCCGGCATTTGCCATTTATGAGGACTAGGAAAACCTGGAAAAATCCTCAGTCAGGGAGGACGGTCATAGTGGGATTCGAAACCCAGATCTCCCGCTTATGAGTCCGCGCCTTAACGATCTCGGCCACCCGTGATAGTCTTAGCGATGGTGACACAGGGCAGGTATATTACACTGAGTGAGTTATCGCTCGCCAGATGCAGGAAACAATTTCTATGTTAGTCAACTTTATATTTATTAAGTGTCATACTTATTTCAGATCCTATTATTTTTCCGTTAGTTTGAATCATTCCATTTTTATTATTTATTTTGTTAAAATTAAAGTACGTCATCCAGGTGATCGCATAAATATCACAAGAACTTTTTATATTGACTTGCTAGTAGGTAGTTCATCTTAGTTATTATATACGAATTCCGTTAACGTGTTAAATATTTACAAATACTACATTATATTTTATCTTTTATTGTTAATATAACTATGTAGTTAATTGGAAACTGCAATGTCATTTTATTTGTTATTTTTATAGAGGATTAGAAAATTCTCTAAATATCCGTTTTGCATACTGATGACAGAATTTATTTTGACTTCTTTGTGCCTCACGAGTCACAAAGTGTCAGGTTAGGACCTTAATGAGGATAGAAAAGAACCTGCGATACCATTTAGACCTAATTATTCATAGTTCATATCAGGTTAGTCCAACTTAAGCACACTTTCTTATATCGTAGATGGTTGTGAACGAGCATGGTACAAAGCCTGAAACAACAACTCAGTAACAAGTTCCCTTGTCGTGAATAAATCCTTTATATTGCAGTAACAACTAATATGTTGATACATTGTACACGAGATTCGCGAGATAGTTATTATATTCACAACCGTAGTTGACAGCGGCCGGACATCGCGTCTGTTACATCATGTTGGAACTGATAAGGGCCTGTTGAACGTATCAGACTACCGGCTACTTGCGGTCAGATGTTGGTAGGACCTGTGGGTGTTTTGTATTCCCTCTTAGATGTAGATATTTTATTCCAAATGTAGCTGTGTAAAGGTAGATATTGTCACAGCCCCGGAAAGACCACTTGTTTATTTCCTCATTTTTTCTACAGTTAAGTAAATGGCTAGACACTAGGCAGCTACTCCAGTCTGATTTCTACAGCTCTTTTTCATCATGGATTCTAACGCAAAATAAATCAAATACTATAATGAACTGATGTTTTCATAGCTACAACTGCGGCCTTTTAATTATATTATCTCATTATTTCACAATAATAGTATATTATCATCCAAGGACGTTGATGGAGAAGGCCTGGAGAGCTGAGTCTTGCATCCTTCCTGTCCCACTACTATCGGTGAACTGCGTCGCTTATCCAAGTCAAATCATAACTTGACTTTCAAACTGACCATTCTGCAGCTGATGTCGAGAACCGTAGCGAAGAACGCTGTTTGGTTACGATTGTTAAATGTGCTGTGAATAGAAAGCGTTAGTGTGCAGAGTGGTTAATAATTTTTGTTCATAATGAGTAGATCAAAACAGTTGTACGCGTGGAATGTGGGAAGAAATATTACTGTAATTAAAATCTAAAACAGCACGTTTCTAAAGTACACCCGTAAAAGTTGAATGTTACCGCGCCTGTTCTAAAGACAGCAATCGCAGGCCTTTCGCTGTGAAGTGTGCAACAAGAATCTCAATTATGCATCCACTTCGAACGCCATCAGTGAGATTACCATGTTGAATGTTCAGCTAGAAAGCAAACAATGACATGCAGCTTATGTAGTCATGAAGCAACAACGGAATTTCGCACTGCTTCCGACAATGTTGTAAGGCATTATTATGCATGTCATCGCTCAGACAATTTTATTTCTAAAAGTAAAGGTGGTAGACACTTAAAATTGCAAGGAGGCAATAAAATCTGTGGTGTTGCGATTCTTAGCCCAAATCGTTACGTTATATCCGCCTGCGTTTATTGCACACTACAATTAACTAGCGATTTGCATCTCCCTCCGCATAAGGTTAAGTAATACCATTTATATTATTTTATAAATCTCTATAAATAACTTCAGCATTCCTTGGGATTCGGCTTTTTCCGCTGCCGTTCGGAAGTGAGTAATTCCGCTTTCTGCGCTGCCTTTCGGCACTTCACTTTGTATGGTCAAGTAAAGCATACTCATTTTCGTCGATGCGCATGCACAGGGTTTATTTCCTTTCTCTCAGAGTTCTCTGGTTCCAGAAAGATGATTCTGGGGGAAAAGCAAACACTTCTCAAGAGCCAAGCCTTTGCATACAGCAGACGATAAGAATGTGGATGTTATGAAATACTTTCTTAAAATGTGTTAAATTCTACAGTAAAACATTCATATTGGAATTTAAATCATAAATATTTTACTTTGTTGACAAGGCTGGCAATTACAGACCGTTCCTCAACAGACACACTGATAAACGCCATGACCATGTCATCGATGACTATAGAAATTGTCTTACATTAACTTTAACGAACCTAGATCAATTACCTGTGGCTAAAATATCAAGTTAAATGTTTATTAAAAATAACTTAATAGCAGCGTAGTTTTACGATCTATTGAGCTGCAATTTTAAATAAAGGCTATCCAAGAATCCCTAAGAGGAGCTGAAAGGAGAATGAGAAAGTAGGCAGTAAGTCTATTCAAATCTTCGCGTTTAACATATAATAGGACCCCAATCAATTGCTCTGCCCAGGTGCGTCTTTATTTAAGAGCCCAGGAAAGATAAAGCGGAGGTATCTTTCAGATTCTCATGTAGGATTTTTGATTCAATTATTTAAGTCGATAAAGGCATGTGAGCGTGGGTATCTGCCCACACGCCGCTCTGTTTGCATATCGACGCGCCTCTCCCCAAAAAAACAAAAGGAACGAGCGGGCCAGCATCCGGATTAATGAATTTTTAAATGCAAATCTTCCCAATTTAAAACAAGGGAGATAATGTAAAAGCAATCAAGGGAATGAATGTGGAATCGCATCTACATTTCAAGCCCCACGATGTGCGTAGCACATAAATACCAGAGAGGAGAATGCTTAATGTTGGTCTGGAAGGAAACAGTGCAACGAGGGCAATCAACGTGCAGAGCATAAATCTACTGCTGTGTCTGGAGACTTGCCTGCTTAGTAGACAAGACCACCGAGATACCAAGCTTCGATCAGCAGCTTAACCATTGGTAAATTATGTTATAACCAGCTGTCTCTGAAACAAAGATGTTTGTGGAGGTTTTGGAGCTATTAATTGCTAAACTGCACAAGTCTATCATATGAATTAAAGCTGTTATTATATGTTTATCTCTCTGCTTTATTTTTGCATCATCTTTTTTGATAATTTTATATTGAAACATTCTGAAGATGCATATAATGCATGTGCTTGTAAAAATATGTACACTGATTTAAGAAAAAAAAGTTTGCTCCAGCAGTATCAAGAGAGTGAAAATTAATGCTAGAAAAGAGATACTAACACCAAGTATTGATATTATCTTTTTTAAAAAATAATCTAAATGAGTATGTAGCCAAGAATTATTGTACTAAATGTGCATTAGCTATTGATACATTCTTATCTAAAAACAAAGAAAACGAAATAATAGATAATATATCAATCCCAGCTGGGGTCGATAAAAATTTCTGGACGTAAAAATCTCGAGCACAAGGAATTTAAGATCCTTCTCGGAAGGGGTCTTAACCCATAGGTCCCTTGTCTAGAAATTATGCACGATAAAGAACTCCACACCTGAAAAAAGAGGTTCTTAGGTAAATTTATCGGCCGTCTCACAGACAAGAAATACGTTAGTTCCTAGTCAGATGGCGCTGGAGACAATGGGCGCACCATATTTCATGTGCCCTCTGTCGGGAAATAAATGTACTTAAACCTTTCCTTCGCAAAAGCTTCATAATAGGCGATTGGCGGGGTTCGGGCGCACTGATGATATCCCCTATAGGGCCTATACGATGCTGCCCTATATCAGTGATGTCGCAAGACGAAGGTAGAGGATACAGCGGTTGCCGCTGCATATCAGGCTGTCACACCATAGAACGGGAGAGGAATTGAAACCTCCCTCATGGGAGGCGCCCATGTTCTGGAATGGAACTATAGCACTAGCTATAATATAATATTTGTATATATGAACATTAACACGAGAAAAGTTAACCGTTTGTTCTTTCTAATAATAAATTTCAAAACGATTTCTAAACTAGATGAGGTGAAAAATTGGTGATGGAAAGCTTCTTTATAAAAATACCTAACTATTATATATTACAAAAATAACATAAGTTATTAAATTTGAGAAAACAACATATCGAATGTATGCCCTAATAAATCAACAATGTATAGGATTCGTCATGATGGTGTAACGGTAATGTGGTTGCCTCTTAAGCTGCACGCTCGGTTTCGAATCTGTTGGGTCAAGTTGTCTGGCTGAGGTTTTATTCAGGGTTTTCCGCAATCCTTAGGTTAAATATAGGTAGTTTGAGCTTGTCTTGGGCTCATTTGCGCGTTGTCATTAATTTGTTAAGTTACTCATTGTCTGATATTACCATAAAGGTTAAAGGGCGATAAACTAAAACGTGCATAGGGGAACCTGGGCATAGCAACACTACCGTTCTCTTGCACCCTAACTGCTAATTTGAATAATAAAACAGTAATCCTTTGTTTAGCATAAAAGATAGATAGCATTCCATAACTCAGTTTGAAGAAAGAAGAATAATCTCTAAGAGGAAATTGCTGAAAATTGCCTATAGGATGTTTTAGTATAGAGCATAGATTATATTCAGTACAGCACTCATAATTAAAATGCAAGTTCATAAAAAATTGAACTCCTACAAAAAATATTATTTAAGAAAGTGCCTGAAAATGTTTTAGATCTTTTATTAGATAACACCATATTTGTTTTATAATGGGAACAAATGATTTAATCAAACAATTACCATAGTATTCAATACAAATTAATGAATGTTTGGTAGTATTCACTCTTCAAGTTTTGAACAATCAAGAATACTTTGTAGATTTTAAATTAAAACAGAGCAAGAAAATTAATTATTTTCCTTATAGAATGAAACAATCTATAATAATCACAAGTATACTTGTTATGATAGTTAATTTTCGAATACTTTGTAGATTTTAAATTAAAACAGAGCAAGAAAATTAATTATTTTCCTTATAGAATGAAACAATCCATAATAATCACAGGTATACTTGTTATGATAGTTAATTTTCGTAAATGTATTCGTGTGCTCATTGTTCATATTTCTGACAGCGCACCACATCTTCTAAAAATCGTTTCTTCACACTTCCTTCCATTTCAGCACCAACTTCATCTTCAGCTAGATTTGTTTGCTGCTTTCGCCAAACCTTTTTTTTTTTCGTTCTCATTTTCTTCTAATAAATGAAAAAAACATAAAGTTTTCTTATTGAGTCTCCCAACTCGTGCCAGTGATGCGAGATTTAAGCACAAATGTCATTTCGGAACTGAAAATTACTTCGTTTCTACTATATCGTCCTTCTTATAAAATCGGTATTTTAAGATGTTTTTTCGTAAAATATCTAATATGTTCTTAACACAACACATTTTCATACAGTTGCAAATCAACCAACTAACTTTTAATTTCGGGTGGCAGGTATCTCGCCCATTAATTAACATAGAATGAGGATAAATGGTTCTTCTTGTATTCATCAAGGACTTTCTCCATGTCCTTTGGTTTTCACTTCCTACTAGCGTTACAGATCTGAAATGCATTTTTACTTGAGTGATCTAAATAAATACACCTCTGCATTTAAGAAACTTATGAAAATATAGTCTAGTTTACCTACTAACTTACAGTGAAGATAAATACACACACAAAATGCATGTTATTCCTAATTAAGCTTTAAGGTTCTCAAATAATAAAGTTACCTATTGTTTAATCAGAAGCTTAGGACTAATATAGAGAAAATGACATTGCACAGTTACCTGTTTTTAAGGAATTGTGATTTTAGAATTTTAAATGAAAAAAATTTTAATTTCAAATTTATTTTTTAGCACTTTGAAGCTTTTAAACTTTTATAGTGTTTTGAAGAAAGTAAGTGACGATAAAGGCACTATGTTATTTTTAAGTATTCATTTATTAAAATATACTTAAATAGGTACAATCAGAATAATTTAATTGAATGTAACAAATATTTTACATTATAGATAATATTAATAGAGTATTCATTCCATTTTTTTTACTAATTACATGAAATGTTTAGAAATTTATGAAATAATATTCAATACACCTATATTACTTAATTTCTTGATTCCCTCATATACGCCAGGGTAGTTACATTTAAAAATTTAAATGACATTTTCGATACTGAATAAAAGTATTCAACACCTCTATATTGTCTTCTATCATACATGTTCTCTTATCGCAAACAAATCTTGCAGCATTTACGCTGTTTATCAGCCGAAATATATTGGAGAGCTACTAAGCGAACATCAGGAATTTCATGACAAAAGTCAAAATTTATACATAGTTCACCTCTTTATTGCTCGGAATATTTTTTTAACAATTTGATATATTAATATCTTTCTAAGAATTTGTTTATTTCAACATGTCATTTTCTTTGCTTTCGGTTTAACGTTTGAATCGAAGGACCAACATTTGACCCGCAATGGCTGATTTAAGAAGTTAACAAAGACATTTAGAATTTTTTACGGTCTTAAAACATTTAATACTCAAAGAGAGTTTTTTTTTTTTTTTTTTTTTTTTTTAGTAGTGTTTAACGCCCGTTTTTACTACAGAGGCACCACAGGCGGTGGACACTGATGATACATGAGATGAAATGATATATTGGGAAAGGATTTTTTTTTTTTAAGGAAGGAAGCGTTCCAGGCCTAAGTTTAGGTACCTCCCCGGCATTTGCCAGTTATGAAGACTGAGGAAAACCTGGAAAAAAACCCAGTCAGGGAGGACGGTCCTGGCGGGATTCGAACCGCAGACCTCCCGCTCACGAGTCCATGCCTTAACGACCTCGGCCACCCGTGGCGGTCTCAAAGAGAGTGAAAATGAAAAGATAACAGTTTGTTTTCAAATAGTTTGGATTAATATACTTAAACTTAATCGCCTCCTGGCCAATATTTTGGACTTCTTTTCTCGGAAAAGATTATAAAAGCCATTAAACATTCTCAACAAAACAGTCGCCGAAAAAATATCCAATCAGAAAGAAGGAAATTGCTAATGTGTAATTAGGATTTTTAATGTTGGAGGGGTGAGAGGTAATTTACTTTTTGTAAAACAACTAAACTAAATAAGGATAATGCTGTTTCGCATTTATATCGCATTTTCCCATAAGTGTTTTTTATTTTGAATGAACTTGAATTTTATCGCCGATTAAGACCATCTTTAATGTGCATCTTTTGATTATGGAAAATTAAAACATGAAGATACAAGCCTTCTAGAGAAAATGTCTATTTTGTCTGAATTTTTATTTTTTTGCGAGAAATCACCATCTCTAATTATTTTATTTATTTCGTAAATTGCGTCTCGTGTACGTTCTGCAGAAATAACGTACAATTAATTCCTGTTTTGAGCAGATGGCGGTAAGGATCATCATTTTCCTGCGAATTAACAAATAAGTTAGACACAGTTGTGAATTGTACTTTTCCCTATGTTATACTGTCACGGCTAGACTCTATTGCATGGTAAAAGACGAAAATCGAAACCATGTCCTTTTAATTACAGAAAAGAAGTGCCGGTGCATGACCTAAATCGCGATAAGGGATGAGAGGTGTTAAATCGTAACGCATTTTGTTAATTAAGCCATGCCGTATTTATTGAAACTAAACTTAACCTGGAGTGGTCGCATGGATACAACTATTGCCATTCACACTTACACTTCTACTTGTAATTCTCATCCATTGTTGACGACAATGGTGAATTTCTGAATAGCTTATTTTTATATTAATTATTGTTTCCATTGTTCGATTCTAATAATACAAATTGTTAACGTAATAGTTACCATTGTCATTGTTGTGTAAGCTGTTTATGATTAAGGAACTCCTAAAAAAAGTATTAACATAAATGATATTGTGATAAATTCAGCTCCAAAGACATCTAATAATACTGATCATTGATTACAATGGCTGAAATAAATGGAAGAAGAAGAAGAAGAAGAAGAAGAAGAAGAATAGTAAGATAGTGAGAGTAATTTTTTTTTTTTTTTTTTTTGAGTAGTGTTTAACGCCTGTTTTTACTACTGAGGCACCACAGGCGGTGGACACTGATGATACATGAGATGAAATGATAAATTGGGAAAGGATATTTTTTTTAAGGAAGGAAGCGTTCCAGGCCTAAGTTTAGGTACCTCCCCGGCATTTGCCAGTTATGAAGACTGAGGAAAACCTGGAAAAAACCCCAGTCAGGGAGGACGGTCCTGGCGGGATTCGAACCGCAGACCTCCCGCTCACGAGTCCATGCCTTAACGACCTCGGCCACCCGTGGCGGTGGTGAGAGTAATGAATACCCTAAAAACTTCGAACCAGATGTTGAGCATAATTTTCTACCAAAACAATAATATTCTGAAGATTAGAAAATTGGGGACTATGGTGATACTGAGGAAAAGATGGTAGTAAATTAAACCAAAGTAGCTGTGCAGACACGAACACACCTCCCAAGAAATACTCCTGAGCCTGGAAAGTATGCTCTTGATGCCAAAACATCGTTAGAACGCGTCTTATTATTTCTTGATGAGCTGACCGATTACTAATTGTACTAACATCTACATATACACAAAACGAGAAAAAATTTCCAGATAAAGGGACGCTCGCCATACAGATGTAAGAGCATTGATAAGAATATGAATATATACAGGATAGACAAAAAGTCGCTTTCCCGATATTTATTCTTAGGTTTCATATCTGTTAACATATACAGATGTCATAACTGGAACAAACGAATAGCTCGTAAGTGCTGGATTGGCAATCATGTGTATTCAGAAACAGGGCCTCCATTTTGAACAATATCTGTAAAGAAATGTGTAATCAAAAGTAAATTAAATGTAAGAAACTAATGAGGAAAGCGAATTTTCCTCACCCTGTATGTATAAATACTTTTACATGTTTCTTATGTTCATTGAGAGATCAAAATAAAATAAAACAGAACAAATACAATCTATAAATGAAAATGAAACTAATAAAATATCGAAAGTGATAGATGACATGTCTTAATAACGAGTGTAAACACTGCAACGTGAAAATCCAAAGGCTCCCATTATCTTAGGAGAATGTAACTATGTTGAAACCGTGAAACAGGATTCCAAGTCTTCGATGCAGATGCCCTGCTGAAAATAATTCTATTCTCATTCAGCTATGCTGCTCACTAATCCTGTGTTCTAACAATACTGAGCTACACGTGTGTTGAATATCACAATTCTGAAAGTAAAAACGCCGAGGTCTCAAAAACCTATCCTTAATTCAAACAAGTTATCCTAGAGCATTAGTAGGCAACGCACGGTCAAACTAACGGTTTGCAACATGTATCACTTAGTTTGTCAGTGGTGGACATCGCGTCATAATATCGACCAATATCGCACTAGGATCCTTTACTGCTGTGCTTTGCGGGCATAAATGAATTCGGTGTGGCTCGGCGTGCACGCCGATAAATACGGTAATAAATACATTAAAATTAAATATAAAATATAAATATAACATGAAACGTTTCTGGTATTTACAAGTTAACTAAGTAAGTTGAATCTCAAATTGAAAAAAATACCTGCCCTTTGATTCAACTTATGATCTTTTACTGTATGAAAGCCAGTAGTCAATATTTTACATACTTGCTTTATATCATATTACTGAATGGAGTAATTGTTTGGTAATGATAGACATTATTTAAACCTCCGTAAATTTAAAGTGCTAGAAAAAAACGCTGTTTATATAAGTGTGAGATGTTAAATCTAGGTATTATAAAATAATTATTAATATTTAATTAATGCTGATATAGATATTTTATACCATTGATTATTGGGTTTATTTACTGACCAGGTTAACGGGTACCACTAGAGGTATGTTTCGGGTTGTTACGCCATGGTCCTGCGACTCTTACCGTGAAAGCCTTCGTTCCCTCTTAACCAGGTCAACATCCTTAACAACCTTTTAAAGACTTGACGATATCAACATGAGATATCGAACACTTAAAATATAAACGAAACTACATCCTCTCAGTGTTTATAACATCTGAGAGTTTGATAGAAATATGAGATCTATCTGGGAAGCGCCAGTCAACTGGACACTTGTGCATTCTTTAGTATCATTCAGTAAAGGGCAAGAGTGTGATCATTATGAATGTTCTGCATTGGAAGTGCTTGCATATCTCAACTATCACTTCACAGGATGTAGAACACCCGACATTCTTCATGTATTACTTAAACTAATAACGGCTAACTAGCTACAATTTATTTATCGTAGCTGCCAAGTATTTTATTTAATATATTCCGTAATTACTAGATATGTATATCCCAGGCTTTAGTACGTGAGACTGTAGCTCTGTACTCTTTCCTGCACAAGTAAAACCTAATTAAATTTTCGATTTTATATTGAAATTTTAAGGGTTCCCTGTTTGACTAACTCTAAAAAATCCTGTACTTGTTATTTGATCAGTAGCCTTAATCCCTGAGGCGTGAACAGAAGTCAATTAGCATTTATATTGGTTATATAATTTTTAGAAAATCCGCCAATGTCACAGCCTTATTGACATTTCTGAATATTCATTATTTGAAAACTATTTCGATAGTTAAATCTGGTGCAAGGGAAATGAGATTAACGTAACAGAAGGAAAGTGTGGGACACAACATCCATCTCATATCCTGCTTGGGTATTCATTTGACAATGTTCATCAAACTCGGAATGCAGCACAACACACCTGTGCTTCCACATTGAACTATAAACGGGCAGTTCCGATCCCTCGTTGTAATTCACTACCAGAGGGAAGATCCTGCAGGGTGCTGCATTATCGAGCACTGTTCCAACCGTTCCCGTAAAGGCCCATAATTGTAGCCCCAGCCACGGTTTTGTTTACGGTTCATGAGCCTTTACTTGATGATTATTGGCGATTCCGGTCGCGTGAAATGTTACGGCGAAATAAATCTCCACTGCCTTTTTCCCCTCTGTTGCTCCATCTCTTTCCAAGCCCCGCTTCCCCCTGCCGCCGTGTTGTGTTGTCATGGTAACATCGATAAAACGCCACTTGCGCCCGCTAAACCGATCATAATGCTACAACAAACCGCTTCATCTATCCGGCCATTCATCCGACCCAGAAGCGAAGCACGCCCTATCACCCACTTCGACTAACTGCATAGCGTTACACACAGACGTGCTGCCATCTGCACAAGCATCCTTTACAGTGATCAGCGCTTAAACCACCGCAGGAAGGGTTAGAACTCCAAGTTATTGTTTGATAACGTGAAAGTCTTGACAGACTTTGGCTCTTTAACTTGCCCTCACGATGATTATAACCATCGTTAATTCCCTAACTCGTTAATTCTACTCTGCTCGACTTTCTTCATTCGCATTTCACCCCACACACGAGGGCTGTTCGATAAGTCCATGCAAAAATAAAACACACAAAACTTTAGAAAAAAATGTCGTTTTACTTCTCAACATAATCTCTTTTTACATTCATATACTTATTCCAGAACTTTTCTAATTCGTTTATCCCTTCCATAATTTGCAATGTTTTCAATTCTGCAAAACACACATCTCTTCGTTTGATGCGAGTTGTTTACTCCCAGCCATTTCTTCATTTTGAGGCCACAATTTGCTGCCGTGCTTTCCGATGAAACAGGATCTTTTTTCGCCAAATGAGGACGATTCTTCTGGTTCACTTGTTATGGTTTTGCTCTTTAATTAAGATTACGTTGTGGCAATCCTACACCACAGCCTTCATCCCCCTTTCTGTTCAGAGGGTTGTTTTGCCTACTTTGGAGCTCTTTCTCCGGTTGCCACTCGTTGTTTCTACTCCTTTGTTGAGGTGCCTCCACGTTTCGTCCACTGTCGCATATCGTCTTCGAAGTTCACTTGCTTTCCTTTTAAACAGCTTCAAATTCTGTCTGCTCATTGGTAATAACTCGTTCTCTTTTCTTGTGAATATTAGCAAACGCGGTTCAACTTCGCCATTAGCTTATTTCACTTGCAAATAATTGTGCAAAATTGTATGCATCTGATCTCCAGAAATGCCCACAGCTTCAGCAGTCTCCCGCACCTTCAGTCTCCGATTGCTCAGCCCCAGATAGGGGATGTTTTCAATCATTTCTAGGGTCGTTACCTCAACAGTACGTCCGGAACAGTTGACATCGCTTGCGCTGCTTCAGCCACATCTAAACTCACCATACCATTAAAGTGTAGAGATTTTGTAACGTTTATCCTGATGTCCAGCTTTGAATTAGTTTCCGAGTGTGTTGTTCCTTTCAAAAAGTATCTTATTAATACACGAAATTATTTCTGCATTTTGAACTCTTTTTTACAAATTCAATGAAAATGGCTCTCAAACAGATTACCTTTCATATCTGTTAACAACCATGTCACCATCCCCCAAAAGTCATAACATTGTCAAGGTAACGTTGAAAATAATCAATCAATTGAATTTGTATGGAGTAATCGAAAAGCCATAAGCTCTATCGCAGCTCACCTATAAGGCTCTATAGTGCCGCGTTTTTCATAATATTTTCACCATTTATACTTTTTTCATATATCATGACTATAAGTCATTTTGAATCCTTCTGGATCGTAACATGATTGTTTGTCTTTCATACAAATTGTAATTAGGTAAATTTTTACAAACATTAGTTTATAAATGAACATTAGTATATTTTGAAAGTTTACAGTGGATGGAAGCCTTGTAAGACAAATATTTTAATGACTTGAAATTCTTGTTTCACACACTAATTTGTTGATTCGATTTATTTAAGGTTCTTTAACATCTCAGTTCATCAGAGTCTCATTCAATTCAGGACGTGAAATGGCTATAAATTTTTCTCAGAGGCCTCTTCTTTCAAGCTTGAGGTTCTTTTTCGTAAATCTACGACACAGGACTCACGGCTTTACTTCCCTTCCGAAGGAAGCCATACTTAGGATTTTTATTTTCTGTAAAATTCCATCGATTCTGGCAGGGATTGAACCCGCGATCTTGGGTCTACGAGACAAGAATGGTCACCACTAGATCGCCAGGACAACTTCACGCACAGAGATAAAGTATCTAGCGATAGGTGAGATTTTTTTGCTTACATAACTTGGCAACTTCTTTACTCCTTCTTTACTCCTGTAATAGGAAACATTGAAAGAATAATAGTATGTTACAACATCAGTTTAAAGTTACACTTTATAGGATAAGTAAATGTTAAAGAAACGAGCGAAGCCAGATTCGTAATATATTTTGTATTCCAGAATTATAAAAGGATATTAATAAAATAAAATTAATATTTATACCGATTATCAAATGAATTACTCTGCAGTTATTGCGTACTTTTATTACGCTTTGGACGTCATTGTTCCGTTGGATTTTATTTAGTTCGTTTATATGTTATTGTTGTTAACGAAGATGACTTTACCGCAGTAAATGTTAGTCCAAGCTGAAAAGTTTCAATTGTTAGTAATACGAAGAAAATCTTTTGACACCTATCCGAAGAAATACGACATATTCATTAATTGGACGAACAGTAAAAATATTAAGGATATCTCGGAACTTTGTTGTTGCCAAATATGTTAGTGTGTATCCTGCAATGAAGATGAATGAATGGTTCTGATTTACGTAATAAAGAAATCGTTTCCTTGATTTTATCGTAACATAATATGCATCGAAGACAGCATTTTAGCAATATGAAGTTTCATTGCTAAAATGTCATGGCTTTGTTATCACTGACATAATTTCATGTAATTTCATGTAACTATTATCATAATGTAGCTTTTTATTAACAATAAAGCCTCTTTATAATTATAGTATAATTTTGGGATATAAACATTTTATGTACTTTTATGGTTATTATAAATTTTATATTCCAAGTTTCATTACTTATCTGTCGTATTTTCAATTAATTTTACTGTATTTTATTCCATAATTTTAAATTTATGTTCCCATATTCAGATTCTAATTTATGAAATAATTTGCCGCGTTATTTACTCAGAAACGTCTTTAACTTACAGTTTGGTTATTAATTACTTGATATCTAGGCACAAACTTTCAGCATGGAGATTAATTCCAAAATAACATTAGTTTTAAAACAACGTATTTCTAACAAAGTGGCAAGGTCCAGTTCCAGTTCGTCTAATATATTTTTTCTTTAATTAAGTTAATGTATTCATTTGTTTTGTCATTTATGTTTGAGAAGTGTTATGAGACTATAATATGTTTTATGTGGGCCTTACCTATCCCGATAGTGAAATGACAGGAATTTGCTAGTGTTAAAAAGAACATTAAAAATACTCTAGCCTCAAAAAACGCAAAAATAATATTTCAAGAATGCAAAAGAATGAAATTCACTATCATATAATTATATACTTGCTGCAAAAATGCGCAAATCATAAAAGCACATATTAAATTGATTTCTAAACACCTCCTACATACTGTGAATATAATTTCAGATGGCTAAGAAATGCTTCATTTTCTATGACTTTCAAGGAACCAGTTAAGTTAATACTGTAATGGTGCGCAAAGGCCTAACACCTGACAAGTGATCAGAACAAGACAGGTATAAATATTTATTATTAGGGTACTGAGAATAAAACTAAACCGGATTCAAAATAAGAATTTTCATAAGCAGAGTAGCAAATGTTACATCTTGTGACATTTATTTATATTGCCTTGATGTTTCTTTTCTTACTTTAATTGAATGAACACGATATATTTTCCTCATGAAATGCCAGTGCCCTAGCTTACAGGTCTCAGCTGGAGCAAATAGATGGAGACGAATAATCATGATTGGCCGCAAGCTTTCTGTTAATGCATATTGTTAACACTTTATAGAAATATTATTTATATAGTAGGCAAAGAAGTTTTTGAATAGACTATCACGAAACTTAAAGCCGCCACGGGAGCCGAGGTAGTTAAATCGCGGACTCGTGAGCGGGAGGTCTGGGGTTCGAATCCCGCCAGGACCGTCCTCCCTGACTGAGGTCTTTTCCAGGTTTTCCTCAGTCCTCATAAATGGCAAATGCCTGGGAGGTACCCTTAACTTAGGCCTGGAACGTTTCCTTCCTTAAAAATAAATTCTTTCCCAATATATAATTTCATCTCATGTATCATCAGTGTCCATCGCCTGTGGTGCCTCTGTAGCAAAAACGGGCGTTAAACACTATTCATTCATACGAAACTTAAAATTGTTAATGTGATGTAGTGCTTACAGCCTTACAACAATATTTTATTTTATTTTGAAAAGCTATGTGTGATAAAATAATAAAAAAACAACATTTAATTTTCTTTTTTAGATAAACTTTATATAACAAATTTCAGTTTCTTTTACACTAAAAGTAGCTCCTTATTGCCTGTCTACAAGCATAGTGGAAAATATTACGCTTTAATTAATATTGGTATTAAGTAAATAGTTCCTTTCATTAAGCTTAAACATATATAAATTTGGATCACAACAAGCATTACTACGCTACAAAACTGTTGAATAGTCGTCAATTTATTACTAAAGTAATACTAAATGGCAACAACTCTATATTGCTACTCTATTCTAGAGACAATGACCTAAATTAAACTTTGAGACAGTAAACAAGAACCATAGTTTTTAACCTCAGCAGCTTTTTCTTTCTTGCATGTTCTTATGCACTTAACTAGTAACATCAATCATAAATACAGTTAATTTCTGCATTAATACAATTACCAATAGTTCCTTGTGAAGTGGAAGAGAACGGTCCTAGCTTCACCTAGTAAAATAAATAAATGTATTATTGCATTATTATTTTTGTTATTAAATATAATAATATAATTATGTAAATGGATCATAATATTTTAAGTAATGTAGTTAGTGATGTAGATACCTTATAAGTATACGTTTATAATACGGTATAACTGTAACCTGTAAATTGCATGTCAACAAAAGAGAAAGCATCTAATATTTGTCCGCTGTAGTAGCTTGGAAAGTCAACAAAAAGATCATAAAACCTCTATACAAAAGTAACCGGCAGTCACGTTTTAAAATGAACTGCTGTGTTAGGTTAATAAACTCAAGGACCATTTAAACTATTTGGGGTTTTGACCCCGACCGACTGTCTTGCAGTTAGTCCTTTAAAATTAGCCAATGCTGACGAATACTTCAAAAAATAGCGAACGGCACGCATGGCGGGTGAATTTAAACCAGCCAATGGAAAATGTATGTTTGAACTTTTAAAACTAGGCGCGAAGATTGTGTGTGCCTTGGTGTCTTCTTTCGCATCGTTAATACCAACGATTACTTGGTTTTTAATATATAAGGAGACGGTCACTCCATTGGGGCTTTCAGTTCCATTCATTTCAGTTCAGTTCAGCTCATTCAGTTCGACTTAGGGAGTTCGCAGAAGCAGTTATAAGTTCGACATTGCTAGGCAAGCAGTTCGCAGATTCAGTTCGACACAGAGTCAGTTTATCGCCACGGGTGGCCGAGGTCGTTAAGGCGCGGACTCATGAGCGGGAGGTCTGGGGTTTGAATCCCGCCAGGACCGTCCTCCCTGACTGGAGTTTTTCCCAGGTTTTCCTCAGTCTTCATAATTGGCAAATGTCGTGGAGGTACCCTAAACTTAGGGCCTGGAACGTTTCCTTCCTTAAAAAAAATCCTTTCCCAATATATCATTTCATTTCATATATCACAGTGTACACCGCCTATGGTGCCTCAGTAGTAAAAACGGGTGTTACACACCATTAAAAAAAAACAGGGTCAGTTTACAAGATCTACGCGCCGCGAGGCAGGCAGTTTAAGATTATTCGTGGCGAGATATGCAGTTATAAGATATTCAGTTCGAGGCAGAAACAGTTCACAGTACTCATTATAAGTCGACTTTCAGTTCTACCTACCGCAGCTCTCGACTGTAAGTTTCACACACGGCAACTGGGTTTATATTCAACGTATCCAAATTTATCATTTGCAAAACACCAGAGGACGCAAAAGAATTTGGAATAATAAACTACAAACTTACATATTAATTCGCATCGCGTGCTCTTTATACCATTGATTTCCTCTTCCGATCTTGTTGAGCCCCAAGCAACAAAATAGCAGAGACACCCTACGATATTGTTGCCATTGAAGCTTAGACAACAGTACCGAAGAGACCAATAATCAATCTACGAAACCACTTCAAAATTGGTGGGGCCACTCAACGTCAACAACGGATCGCTTCAAATTGGTGCCCAATCTGGGGCAAATAGCCGGAACTAAACCAAACTGTCTCGAAATTTGGCGCCCTACGTAGCTTCCATACCAAACCGCTTCATAATCAGGATCACCATCGTGAAGTCAACAACAACCACACATCCCACGACCAAACCACTTAAAGTTCGTTTTAAAATAACTGCACAATTGAAAGCAATTTTAGTAACATTTTTTTCCAATTCGAATTATACAATTCCAAAATTAAAAGATTTAATTAATGAGCGTGGAAAAATTGCGCAGCTTTCAAATTATGTAATGTTCCGCAGCGGGCAATAATTTGACTGTTGTAGTGTGTCAGTGATGACCACCCACTGTTGATTCCAAACCATAATTTTACTCATTAAGTTGCACTACAAGATGTTGCAATAGCATCGACCATTTGCGTACTTTTGGTTTCAGATTTGAACGTGTCAACGCTATAGGCTGAAATTAAAATACGTGTATCCTCTGCGGATATTAATTAATTGATCTCAAACTTCAGGATAAATGAAACATTGCTCAATAGTGATCTACATTTAGGCACTGAGGTCTCTAGCAACATTTCCTGTACCCTCAGAACTCTTTTACGTTCATTTTGGCAGTTCATTTTGAAAAATTGACGCGAAATTTCGACATGAGCTGCTTAATATTTCTTTTGTCAGTGGAAAAATGGCCCAAGTTTGTTTGTTACCAGTTTAATTTTACCTGAGGCCACTGTGCAAAGCAGTGAAAAACCGATGCGGCCTGTACATATATTCATCTAAAACTCTACAGCTACTGCCGGAATAAATGAATTCCATTTGTTATTTCCTGGTAGAGCAGACTAGCACAATAATGTATTTTGGCTAAAGAAAGGGATGAACCTATCGGGGAGGGAGGAAAAAAGTATTGGATGAAGTTTTTGTTTTTGTTTGATTTTATGTATAATGAAGCAGTGATTGGGTGCAATGTAGCAGTTACCGAGCCGGGAGCGGTGGTGTGGTGATGACAAGTCTATCAGCAGTCCGAGTTTTAAATTGGTTTGTTCGGTGTCCCGCATGTCAATTCAGGGATGTCACAGCGGCGGCGCTTGCCAAACCTCGCTGCTAGCAACGACTCACGTTCCACACTAAATAGCCTGTGTATCTAAACATGACGTTCAGCTCAAACAGTGAGATATCACAATGTATGCCTTCAAAGATAAGCTATAAGTACAGTTAGCACGAACACTGAAAAATACTGGGTTCAAACCCAGCCGAGGTCGATAGGTTTTTCTGGACGTAAAAATCTCAAACTCAAGTCCTCAGATGTAGGTTTAAAGCACGTTAGAGAACTCCATACTTGGAAAAGAAATTCCGACTTAATTACGGGCCGTTTCACGTCCAAGTAATACCTTAACACCACACTAGATGGCACTTGAGGCGGTAGACAGAGCACATCCTTCCGACATCTGTAACTACTAGGCGTAATTAAATTCGAATGGTTCATTGTATATTTAATGCACTAAAAACAAAGGTGATACTTTCTTTGAATGTATATAAACCTATTTCAGAAAGAAGCCTAAATTTCGTTCATGCACGGCTTTGTTTTTGTAACTCTTCTCTCGTGTGTTACTGAAAGAATGGACATTGCCCGTATAAAAATATTGTATTTGCTAAACAGGCAATAATAATGTGGTTACAAAAAGCTATTGTAAAAACGAATATGGCTGTTTAGTTCTTTCCATTTGTTGTAAACGCTACCATCTCCTCCTATCCAGTATCTGAGGAAAACATGATTTTTTTTTCTCTCCGAATTTTCACGTCTTAAATCAAACTGTAACTTGGCAAGATTGATATAACATAATGTTCAAAATAAGCTCTCCATTGTTGGACTTCTGACTTTGACTGACGACGATACAATTGGCTCCAGCTTTTTGAGGTTAAATATATATCGTGGAGGAAGCCTACTTTAAAGATGCATTCTTTGCCTTTATATAAAGCAATAGGAAAATATATATATATAATAGTGTCTCGAAATGCGCTGGGCGCTATAAAATCTAACTCTAATATTCTGTAAACATAAAGCATTTATTTATCTATTAAAAGCTTATAAATGCATGCAAAGAATAAAATAATCTTTAAGGGCCTCTGGTTATAAAGATAAAAATGTATTAAGCTTCATTACCTTTTCATGACAGTTGCTTAGAACTTCAACATTTTAATTAAGTGCACAAGAGCTACATCTGAAGATAACTGACTCAACATCTTGATGGCTGCGTAAGACTGCAATATCAAGCCAATTTACACACCTACTCTCATGAACTCATTTCGGCAATGGGGGAATGCCTGTGTTGAAGACAAAGATAGGAGAAAGGAGAAAGAAGACTAACTAATGTTTATATCCCATACTTACTGTAGCAAGTTTTTGGAAAGATAAATGAGTTAATGAAGGTGTAAAAAGTGTGGAATCCGTTGGCGCCTAAGGTTACCTGACATTCATGTTAAAATGATTTCGGTTTAAAGCCGTGTCGAAATCACAGGCGTCGACTCCCTTCTAATTTCGAAAAGGTGATGATATTATCAATATATATTTAAAAATAAGAACAAATAATAATAGATAATTAAGATCTTCTTCGAGCAGTTTGTCTAAGGGAGCAAACAAGGGAAGGGCGGGATACGGGATGGGCATCAAAAATAAGGAAATGCTTAGACAAAATTGAACTGGGGTATATTTGGTTGAGGGAGAGCACATTACACGAAATAGTTGGAAAATAGTTAACAGACG